>JARBWK010000012.1:23577531-23856820 GCA_030556195.1 Anolis apletophallus
TTTCTACACAAAAATATTTCTTCTTAAGGCGCAGGTGGCTGGGAGTCAGCTGCATAAGATCTCTACTGACCAGAAGGTCATGAGTTCGAGACCTGCCTGGGTCGGGGTGAGCTCTCAACCAATTTGTGTAGTTCGTTGTCGACCTTTGCAACCCAAAAGACAGTTGCATCTGTCAACTAGGAAAATTTAGGTACCACTTTGTGGGGAGGCTAATTTAACGGATTTATGGTGGCCAGAAGCTGGAATGTTATATAGCCTCTGTGTCTGTCTATATATGTTGTACATCTAAATGGCATTGAATGTTTGCCTGTATATGTGCATTGTGATCTGCCCTGAGTCCCCGTGGGGTAAGAAGGGCAGAATATAAATGATGTAAATAAATATATAAAAATAAATAAATATTTACTGTTTATTTACTGTCATATACCAAGGTGAAAGAAGAAAGTGCAAAAGCTGGGTTGCAGTTAAACATCAAAAAACCAAGATTATGACAACCAGGCTGATTGATAACTGGCAAATAGAGGGAGAAAACGTGGAGGCAGTGACAGACTTTGTATTTCTAGGCGCAAAGATTACTACAGACACAGACTGCAGTGGAAATCAGAAGACGTTTACTTCTTTTTGGGAGAGCATGACCAATCTTGATAAAATAGTGAAGAGTAGAGACATCACACTGGCAATGAAACCCGCATAGTTAGCAATGGTATTCCCCATAGTAACCTATGGATGCAAGAGCTGGACCATAAAGGAAGGCTGAGCAAAAGAAGAGATAGACGCTTTTGAACTATGGTGCTGGAGGAAAATTCTGAGCGTGCCTTGGACTGCAAGAAGATCCAACCAGTCCATACTCCAGGAAATAAAGCCCAACTGCTCACGGAGAGGAAAGGATATTAGAGGCAAAGATGAAGAACTTTGGCCACATAATGAGAAGACAGGAAAAACTTGAGAAGATAATGATGTTGGGGAAATGGAAGGAAAAAGGAAGAGGGGCAGACCAAGGGCAAGGTGGCTAGATGTTATCCTTGAAGTGATTGGCTTGACCTTGAAGGAGCTGGTGTGGGCTGGTCCATGAGGTCACAAAGTCGGAAATGACTGAACGAATAAACAACAACCTCTGCCATAGAAAAACCAGATTATCTGCTTTGAGCTGGATTATATGGCAGTGGAGACCCATATAATCCAGTTCAAAGCAGATAATGTGATTGCCTGCTTTGATAATCTGGATTATATGGCAGTGTAGAAGGTGCCTAGGTCTTCCAGTGTAAATCTATGGTGTTCTTGGCCAGAAGTCCTTCATATCAATAGGGTTTGCTATTTTCCATGGCTTCATGTATCCACATGAAGTCCGGAAATGTATTCAGCTTTTGTATGCTGTTGCAGTATTACACATATTTGATATAATACTCCAATTGTAGCAGCTTTTCCAATTAGATTTGAGCATTTTTCTTCTATTCTTGTACCTTCAGACACCATTAAATGAAATTATTGTTAAGGTGGCAAACATTTCTAATGGGAATATTATAGTTAGACCTCCTTAGTACTTTTCTACGTACTTGTAGCCTCTAATGCCCCTTCTACATTGCCCTATATCCCATGAATTGATCCCAGATTATCTGTTTGTTTATTTATTTATTATTTGGTCTTGTATGCCGCCACTCCCCGAGGGCTCGGAGCGGCTCACAGTCCATATAAAAACATAAGACAAAGTAAAACATCCAATTAAACTAAAACAAAGTTACAATTTCAACAGTCAAATCAATAGTCAAATGCCAACCTGAAGAAAGGCCTTGCAGGCCCTGCAAAAGGATGACAGATCTCGCAAGGCACGGACTTCGGTTGGCAAAGTATTCCAAATAGATGGCTCCACCACAGAAAAGGCTCTGCGCTGAGTGGATGTTAAGTGGATGGTTTTATGACTAGGCACTAGGAGGTTCAGATCTTCAGAACGAAGTGATCTGTGGGGTTGGTAGGGGGAGAGACGGTCCCTCAAATACATCGGCCCCAGACCATATAAGGCCTTGAAAGTTAACACCATCACCTTGAAAGTGATCCGGTGCTCGACCAGGAGCCAGTGGAGCTGCTGAAGGAGGGAGTTATGTGACATCTCACTGGATATATTATCCCAGATTATATGACAGTGGGGACTCATATAACACCGTTCAAAGCAGATAATCTAGGATGAGATTCTGGGATATATTTATTTCTTTATTTATTTATTTAAAACCTTTGTACCCCGGCCTTCTCACCTCTATCGAGGGACTCAGACCGGCATAATAGCAAAAATTCAATGCTAAACAATTTTAAAACAACTACAACAACATATTAAAATATATAAAAACCCAGCATAAAACCACATCGCTACTAAAACAATTCTGTAGCACCCCAGCCTCCATTCCAGCCGGGGGGGGGGGGTGCTGCCCCAAGGGTCTTGATTGCTTTGGATCAAGAGAGATGAAGGGGCCGATGGGTATGCTTCACCGACAGGCAGTTTGCAATTGGAAGACACCTGGCCTCCTGCTTATTCGGATGATGAAGGTCAACCAGATTCTGGCTCAGATTGCGAATATGAGAGACCGGGAGGTTTCGGTTCTCAAGAGCGCTTGTTTTTGCCAGCTGCCGAGGAGGGCATGGAAGCCGAGGCAGCGCCGGGTTCTCAGGATGATAACGGGCCAGATGGTGCTGAGACCGAGAGTTGCTTCGACCGTAGGAGCAAATATTGTGGCTATACGCAAAGGTTGGACGGGAGTGGAGAAGCGTTGGACCCACAAGGGTGGGACTTAACTATACACCCGGTGGGAAAGTTCCTCAGTTTGGCGGCCACGTCTTTGCTGGAGAGATGCATCGGTGGTCTCTTGTTCCCTGGAAGCCTTAGTTTGGCTCACCTTGCCAAGAGACCTTGTTTACTTCCATGAACTTTGGATTGCCTTGCCTTGTTCCACGGACCAAGTTTGCTGGAGAAACTTCCTTGCTTTTGGATTACCTTGCCTTGTTTTTATGGACCTTGCTTTTGAGAGATTCCCTGCTTTTGGACTTGCTTTATGACCCTTGATTGCTAAGTGCCTTGGACTAATTGACATTGCTCCTTTAGTGGACTTTTTATCCTTTTCACCTGCATCCCCTTTTGCTTCAATAAATAGTTAATTGACATTTGTCCGTGTGTGTGTGTGATTACGGGGCAGGGCCGGGACCCGCGTTGTGACAAATTCCACTCAATCTGTAAACGTAGACAGTGTAGTTTCCTATATTGTTATGTATGTCACTGGAAGCTCCTGGAATAATAATTTGTACCTTGTCATAAGTACAAATTTGCGCTTCTTTGTAACTTTAGAGGCTGCTTTATTCTGCATCCTGTACAACAGGATGGGGAACCTTTGTCCAAGTTATTTCATTGTATTATTGTAACTTACCACAGGTAATTTAGAAAGAACAGTTGCAACACATATTAGGGCCATTATCAAGTATCTAAATTAAAAATGTATCTTCAGCAGGAGGGGAGAGAAAATCAGGAACAGGTCTTGATATGTAACTCACTATTTGAGATGTTAATTTAAAAGATTACATTCTCTTATCTGCCCATAACAGGAGTGTTACAGGTATGTGGACCCTCAACAAACTATAGGCCCATTTACTTAGACGGGTATATTCTATTTGTTTGTTCTGAAACAATGTTAAAGCCACTCAGCTACAGTTTCCAGATGAAGGGAACCCATTTATGCAAATACTCAAATTCAGTTGGCATCCGTGTAAAAGTGTTGTCTGTAAATAAAAAATGCTGCTAAAACTGGACAAGAACTGAAAAAATGGTCAAAAACTTATTTAAATTCAAAAATGACCCAAGATTTGTTTCATCGGACACAGCTTTTTCAAAACTTGCTTTGATGTTTTAGTGTTGTAAAATGTGACTGAAATTACTTATTGTGAGTCCTTGCCTTTACATTTTATTTTGGGGTTTTTATGAATTCAAAAACCCCAAATGCATTAAAAACAGCAAAAATGTTGGAAAAGGGTGTTTTCATTGCAGGTCTAGGTCATCCTGATTCATGAGGGAAATAAGAATTACTATCTCACCGCTGGCTATTATTCAACAGAAGGTAAGTAGATTTTGGTAGCATAACACTATGTAACAACATTTGGGGGTAAAATCTGTTCCTAGTTTGAAAGTGTTATTTCCTGTTTAACTGTGTGGTATTTACTTTTAAAGTAGCTTTTATATTCCAGACATTTCATTTTTGTGGCTTCTACAAACTATGTTGAATTGGTTGAGACTATGAGATGTTCATTCAAAACTATAGCAAAATGTGCTGTAGGATGTCCCACAGAAACAAAGTTTTAGCAGTTTAATAAAGTCTTTCCATGTTTTTTCTGTTAGAACCAATTAGGAAATAACATTTATAACCCAGGAACCAAAATTTTGTTACATAGTGTAATCCACTTACTAGAGTTATGAATGGAATTCGTTGTTCCCGTTTCCTTCATTTTTTTCATTTTTTTCGGTACTTTGAGAGCACATAAATCACCTGTATGCAGGGCCGTAGCCAGGATTTTTGATTCGGGGGCTGAGTTTGGTTCGGGGGGGGGCTGAGACTGGGTGGGAGAGGGTCTACCCTAGCAAACCTGTTGAATTGTTATCCCAATAACCCCATTAATATGGGATATAATGAGCATGGTGATCAGATCATGATTTAAATGCACATAACAGTTTAAATAATGTACTAGTAAGGCCTTTTCGCGGACCATCCTGAGAATTTCGGGGGGGGGGGGCTGAAGCCCCCTTAGCCCCCTGGCTACATGCCTGCCTGTATGAGAATCAGCTGGACACAAAAGCAAGCAGGAGCCAATCCCGGCCCCAAGACTGCTTTTTGCCATTGTAGTCGAGTCAGGAAGCCCCAAACCCAAAAAGAACGAACAGGAGAGGGTCCCCAGTATCCCTCTGCCACACACATTGCAATAACACTTACAACCCCATAAGCAGACCACCTCAAGACAATGGCAAATGCATTCCCCCTCCCTCCAAGCAACAACAGCCAGGCCACTTCCCACCCAGGCCTATGCTAGGCCGCTGCAGTCCCCGAAACGCCTTCCCCTCTCCCCACAGGAAAACTTTCCAAAAGTTAACCAAAACAAATCAAAACACCTTACAAAACAATAAATAAACACTCTGCCATTTCTCCCATCGTTTCCTCTTCTTCCTTCCTCTCTCCCTATCCTTTCTCCGGCCTGGGGGAAGCATATCCCAGCTCAAAAATGGCAGCTTTTGGGGCAGTTTGGCCCAAAGAGATCTCTTCAGGGGGGTGGGTGAAAGGCAAGCATTGATGCCAAAGGAAGATTTAGTTCTCTCCAGTACTGCAGCCTCATTTTCCCCGTTCTGATTGTTTTTCTTCTCCTGGACTGTTCCTGATGTTTCTTCCTGGCTGATTTAGCCAAGAAGCCTTGTTTTTCATCATGGACCCTCTCTGCCTTGGAAAAGGTAGTTCATCAAGGACCCCACATAACCCGGATTTTCTGCTGATTCTCTGGCCTGGGTCTTCGCCTCGTACAAGTGGACTCGCCCAGAATGTTGCCCCCAGACCTTTCCCCTGATCACGGACTTTATAGCACACAAGGACATTTCTCCAGATGGACATTCCATTATCAGACATGTGCACCCTGTCTACTGCCTCCATTGCTCTAGCTATAAAAATATTACCTTATGAATCTTCCTCAACCCCATGTAACCCTTTTCCCTCCCTTCCCACAAAACTAGTTAGAAGCTATATTTTGATTTGTGATTGCTGTATTTGCCAAGTGGATATGTACTGCATACCCTGGGCCATCTCACACTTTTGTTTCATCATTTCACGTTTGCATGGGAAATAGAATGTCAGCCGGGCCCTTGTTATGGAGATTCGGTCCTCATCCTGTCCCCACACTTGGTTGACCCCGAAATTGCCTAGTTTTCTGAGTTTCGACTGGCTAGGTTAAATCTTAGGGTGTTGGACAATAAGAAATTATGAATCTCAGCGGGCTCCCTGCTTGGCGTCGGAAACCAGGCAAAAGCCCACCATAGGACTTTTGTCATTCCTGCCACCTGATTAGATCATCCTAATCAGATTCCCCTTTCTTCCCAACTCAGACATGAGGAAGGGATATATGGACTTGATAGATATACTTCCTGATATCAAAAGCTAACATTGGCCTTCTCGCCCCAGGTCAACACCTGGAAAGGACTTCTTTTGTTTGCCCTCCATAATCCTTCCTGATGACAGCTTGCTCAACCTCTTTCCTCCCGGAACTCCATATATGGTCAGAGACATCTGATTGGCTGGACAGGCAGATGGAGAAGGGCGCTGATAGGTTGCCGGCATCCCGCCCATCAGCTGGTCCGACCAATCATCAGCCGATCAGCCGGGAGGAGGCGGGCGGGGAATCCAAATGTTGACAGCTCTGTAAACCCTTTAAAAACCAATGTTTTGAATGAAAATGTATGCGTCTTTGCGGGATCAGAGAAGCTGAGCAGAATAAACAATTTCGTGGCTTCTACCTTGCCTCATGGTGAGCATATCTGACCTCCGGGGACGGGAAGGTTGAGAGGCCTAGGTCGCTCCCGGGCTCGCCAGGGTACTCACGAACTCTCTGGACTGGGCTCCGCAGGCGGTTGGCGGGGCCAGCCCACAGTCGTTGTTCAACAACACCATCACAATTTAATCTTTTTATTCTTGGCTTTTGTTTGCGAACGAAGATTCAGGAAGGACTCGTCCCACGCTTTCTAGAAGCGCGTTGATGGAGGTTGGATGTGTCCTTTGAGCCTGTGCAATGGATTTTTCTGGTGGAGCGCAGCGTGCACAGAACTGGCCTCACCCTTTAAACCAAAGGTTCATCTGCCGGGACCTAGCAAGCTTGGAGGGTGGTAGCAAGGTCCTCAGGTCGTAGGTTTGATTTGAGTTTCCTTCTCTTAGATGGTTGACCTTACAGGGCTAGACGAGCACTATCTGCCTGGGTTTGAAATTAGAGTTTTCCTTCTCTTAGGATGGTTGCCAAAAGGCTAGAGAGCCCATCCTGCCCGTTGACGCTCTTTGTCAGACCCTTTGGTTGTGACCTGTCTGGCATGGGAGGCCCTACTGGTGACTATTATGCCACCGCCAGCATAGCTCACAACTTCATTAGGGTATGCACGCCTCTCCCCCACAACAAGGGGGCGCCAATGGAGAGGATCTTCTTATTACTCCCCCAACAAACAAAAAGTAAACCCTCAATCCCTGAAAACTGCTCTCCTCTTCCAAGAGATCATCATTCTTTCTTACTTGGAAGTGGGAAGCCTCCTTAAAATACCTTGGAATGAAAAGAGTGCATGGGTGACTGGCGTGGTGTAGGTCGGGAGAGAAAGAGTGTCTGTTCCTGCAGCCAAACACCTCCAAGAACTTGCCTCCTTGCCTTGGAAAGAGAGTGCATGTGTGGTGTCAGGCCCAGAAAGCATGCACCTGCCAGTGCCTGCAGCCAAATACCTCCTCTAGAGTAAGAAACAGAACTTGTCTCCTTGCCTTGGAAAGTGTGTGTGACGTGCAGTCCCAGAAATTGTGCATACCTGCCAGTGCCTGCAGCCGAGTACCTCCTCTAAAGTAGAAAGAAACAGCAGTTAAGAAAAAGTCTCCTTAAAGCGCTCGGGGAGGGGAGTCTGGGGAACCTACCCCCCACTTAATGGGCCAATAGAAAAAAGATATTTTGGCACCCCAGAAAAAAACCAGATATCTGCCCTCCCGATTTTGGGAGGCTCTCAAAAAACAGATTGAGGCCCCCACCGAAAGCCGGGACATGAAACAGGTCACAGTTTACCCCGAATGCACAATCTTACTACTTACTTTCTGTTGAATAGTAGCCTGACTTAAGGTAGAAACAGTTTGGATATCAGCTCTTAATATGTTGATGGACATGTGGTTGAAGACTATGGTGGCTGACCATCATGGATAAATTGACCAGTCAAATCAGAGCCAATAGACTAGAGTCATTAATATGTGATTATTATAATTGAAGGTACCTGATTAGCTTTGCTAATTACAAATACTATATCTCTGTAACTTGCAACAGAAACCGCTGGTAAAATTAAGTCAGAAAAATGGCTATGATTTGCATTGGCATTTCAACCTATATATTGTTATTATTATTAAACTTTATTTATACCCCGCCACCATCTCCCCAAAGGGACTCGGCGCGGCTTACATGAGGCCACACCCATCAATACAAAAACACAGTATAACATAAGAACACAACAGAAAGTCAAAATAATATACAGTAACTTAAATACAAAACCAATATGAATAAACAACATAACAACATGGGATTTTTTTAAAAAAAATGAAGACACTGGCGACGATAACCAAGGGCAGGGCCAGATTAAAAGATTAAAATTAAAAAATTAAAATATATTTTTAAAAATTTTAAAACACTGGGAGATACGGCAATATGAAATATCAGGAAGGGGATCCGGGGATGAGGTAGGATTTAATTGCACAACCAAAGAACAAAGTGCTTCTGAGGGCATATTATGCAAAGTTTGGTCAGTATTTATTTATTTATTATTTCAGTTTCTATACCACTCCTCCCCGTAGGCTCGGGGTGGTTCACAAAATCTAAAAGCATATACATTAAAAAGCAATACATATAAAAACCAAGTTTCTACGAGATTTAAGAGGGGCCACTAAGATTGAATGCTTGCCAGAAAAGGGTAGTCTTACAAGCCCTCCGGAAAGGGGCCAGTTCTCTAATTGATCAAACTTCATCCGGTAAAGCGTTCCATAGAGTCGGAGCCACCACTGAGAAGGCTCTTTGCCTAGTAGCTGATGAGTGGTAAGTTTGGATAGAAGGGACATCAAGGAGGTTTTGTTCCTTCGACCGTAGTGATCTCTGGGGAATATTTGGGGTAAGGCGGGCCTTCAGGTACACCGGCACTTTGAATGCAATCCGGTACCTCTATTATCATAGATTCAATCACTGAAGGTACATGTACAGTCTATTCCAGACCTGGGCAACCTATGGCAGCCGATTCTATCTGGCCCAGGAAGAAGGGCATCGGGGGTGGCGCCAAGAGGAAGGGGAGCCACTGCCGCCATCCCATCGCGGGCTGTAGGGCCTGCATCGGCAGACAGCCCGCCGCTCTGGAGAACAATCGGAGGAGCGGCAGCTTTGGAGTGCCTGCCGTCCTGGGAGGCGATCCGGGCCTGCAGCGGGAGCAGTCGGCGAGCTGCGACGGCTGATCGCCCTGCGACCCTGAAGACTTGATCATCCCGGGATGGCAGGCACTCCAAAGCCGGGATGGCAGGCACTCCATGGCAGGGCAATCAGCTGGGAAATGGCTGGGGGCAAGAGCAGGCAGAGGCCTGCAGCCTCCGATCGTCTGCTGCTCTGCTCTGCTGCGGTGGCGGCTGGGTCCGCTTTGTCATCCTCTGGTCCATTGGTCCATTCCATCTTGGGATCCTTCCTCTCTTGAGGATGCCAGCCTCTATCTTGGTTTGCACCTTGTCTTCTTGAATTTCATGTTATTTTAGTGGTTTTTATTATTTTATAATAATAATTTTATAATAATATAATAATAATATAATAATATAATAAATAATATAATATGTTATATTATATTATAATTTCAATATATTATAATGTATATATATAAACTATAATATAATAATTATGATATTAATACTAATAATATATGAATATTTCTGGATATATTAATATGTTAATATTAATGATGTGTAATATATAGTAAATATAGTAAATAAATAAATAAATAAATAAATAAATTATGTAGATTAGAATGTAGTTCAGCCTTTAGGTGCTGCCCTCCATAATATCTTTTGGCTCTCGTGTGGCCCCTTGGGAAAAAATAATTGCCCACCCCTGGTCTATTCCGTTAATTATTGACTATTTTTTCATGGATATTAAATAAAATAAATCCAGGGCCATAAATGTTTCTTCTCTACTTCCAGATCTCTCACCACTCTATACATAACAAATGAAACTACGGTAGAAGAGATTTCTCCAGTTAACACTAAGATTAAAAAACGACATGACATGCCACAGTAGTAGAAAACTAGTTAAAATTGTTGGCTTTTGTGTGTCTCCCCCGCCAATCTCTCATTTCACAGGGGAGCAAACTGTTATAACAAGACACAACATATTGTTTGAATTCCCAGCCACATAATTTGCATTACGAGGTTCACCGTATGCAGGGGAAACAGCAGTGCCCCATAACATATCAATTTGTTCAGCAGTATGAGCAATTAGGACTGACAGCTATACAGAGTGAGGTGAGCCCAAAGACTTAATCTTAGCCTTGATTTATCCCCTGCTAACATTGAAGTCAGTTGGGCCCAGTGAGATGTCTTGCCGTTCGGGCTAACTCAGTAGTCATGTTTCATGCTCTGTAGACACTAGAAAGTGTCTTCAATTAAATTAAATACATAGTAATAGCTACCAATTTGAACAGATTCTCTGCCAATGGTTTTTGAAAATTTATGGAGCAAAGGATACACTGGGAAAGGATGAAGAGACCGCACCATCTCCAGCAAATCAATGTGGGTTTTTTTATATTATGCAAAGGGATGTGTGCCATTTCCACATACCTACCGAACAATTTGTGAAAATTGAAAACGGTTTTTGAAATGTAAGAACCAGCTGCGAGGTATTCAACTGCAACTCTGGAGGCTAGAGTTTGACTCGCCACTTGGCCTTGAAAAGCCACTGGGTGACCCTGGCCAAGTCAGCCCCATGAAAAAAAAAGGATTTCCTATGAATTTACAATGCATCCTATCTGTGTTGACCATGAAGCCAATTCTCCTACTGACTTTGGTAGGGTTTCCTCCCATACAAAGACTTGCAGCCTTACTTTACATTTTTATGGATATTTACTTTGCACTATGTTTCCCAATGTTCAGTTGGACTTATTCTTAAAAATGTATAAACTGGATGACATACTCCGTCCCTTTCTCTCAGCAGTTTCCAAGGCTGTTTTACACTGTTTTCATGACAAAGCTATTATAAGTCTACTAGATTTTGTGCAGTGCTCCAGATATAACAGTGGCAGCTAGTGATTTTGTTGTTGAGCTACAATTACAACCCCCCACCCCCCCCGCCCGATCTATAGTTCAACAAGGGCTCTGCAATAAATATAATTTTTAATTATTTCTAAAATATTTTTAAACTTTTGTGAGTTTGAAGCATTGGAGATTGGGAGCAGACCAACGGCAATTTAACCCCCCCCAAAGATTTTATCATTTCTAACCCTTTCATAAATTGTATCTGCTTCCTTTGACTTTCTGTATAACTTGTAGTTTTCTGTGTACTTTATCTATTTCTTATATATAACATGTATAAACTTCTTTATTAAATGTAACAAGATGTAGTCCAGAAACAGTCACCTTTCCACCGGGACTGTGGCGCAGCTGGCTGGGAGTCAGCTGCATTAAGATTACTACTGACCCAACTGTCATGAGTTCAAAGCCAGCCCAGGTCGGAGTGAGCTCCCGATCAAAATTGTGTAGCTTGTTGTCGACCTTTGCAGCCCGAAAGACAGTTGTATCTGTCAAGTAGGAAATTTAGGCACCACTTTGTGGGGAGGCTAATTTAACTGATTTACAAGGCCATAAAAATCTTCAGGAAGTATGCAAAGAATGAGGAAGCGACAGCTCCCCTAGTGGCCAGAATCTGGAATGTTAAATAGCCTCTGAGTGCCTGTCTATATATGTTGTGTATGGCATTGAATGATTGCCATGTATTTATGTACATTATAATCCGCACTGAGTCCCCTGCGGGGTGAGAAGGGCAGAATATAAATACTGTAAATAAATAAATAAATAACCCTGCTGAGACAGTCCCATGAGAACAAGAAGGTTGGGGTGAATCCCTCTGGCTATTTCCCAAGCCATTTAATAATCAAACTCCATTGTTCATATATATGCAGAAATAGGTAGATTCCCGTGTCAACCCAGATAAGCCAGGAAATGTTTGTATAGTTAAGTGGTCTACTTGAGGCTGAGAGTCTGCTGACTTGGGAAACAGAAGTTCAGAGTATGTACATTTGTTAAACACCTTTATTGCAAATTTTGACTGAATTATGAGGCTATAAAAAGAACTCCAGGAATGCAGAAGGAACAACGAGGGCTGCTGGAAACTCTGAGAGATGAGGAGTGCGTCAGCTCCCCCTGGTGGCCAGATTTGCCTCTGTTCGTTTATACGTGTGTAATATGTCAAAGTATATGTACTGTATTGCGATAAATGGCAGGGATCGTCTGCTTGTATGTGTACCTGTAATCCGCCCTGAGTCCCCTTCGGGATGAGAAGGGCGGAATATAAATAAAGTAAATAAATAAATAAATATTGACAGCCAAGCCCTTGATTACCCAATATCAGCTTTGTCCCTTGAGTTTTGCACCTTTGTTTCCTAAGATTTATATCTTTGTTTGGCACGGAACTGGACATTCGAGCTGATCAAAAGCTCACCAACATATCTTTACCATTTGTTTTCCCTGATGGTGCCTTCCTAGGGGGTGTCCCACCAGCTGGTTGGTTTCCCAGCCAGCCTATCCCTAGCTGTCATTTCCCTGCAAAAGGAAATCCCAACAAAATAAGCAAAATAATAAATACATGTAAAACAAATTCAGCTAAATAATAGGTGGCACAAAATATTTTTAATTAAACAATTTATTTAAAGCTGTGGTTCCCAACCTGTGGGTCCCCAGAATGTTTTGGCCTTCAACTCCTAGAAATTCTAACAGCTGGAAAACTGGCTGGGATTTCTGGAAGTTGTAAGCCAAAACACCTGGGGACCCACAGGTTGAGAACCACTGATTTAAAGCATTCATTTTAAAACAATTAAAATACACTCAACACATATGACATATTTCGCACAGTTATGAAAATTACAAACCCAACAGTCAGTACATCGCACTGTCAGCATCCTATCAAAATGCATGATTTTTAAAAAAAGTTTTATTGGATGGGGAAAAGACAATAAGGAGATAAGCAACCAAACCTTTGGCAAGTATGCTTCAGAGCCTAGTGTTCGAAAGAAGCAATATTAATTGAGACATGTTAAATTTATTTATTTATTTATTTATTTATTCAGTTTTATATTCCGCTCCTCCCTGCAGGCTCGGGGTGGATCACAACACACAATAAAAACACAGAGTGTAACAATGATAAAATAACGGAGTTACAATTTCCTAAAACTCATAGGCATAAGCATAAGCATGCCTCTGCATTTTAGATTTACTAAAAACTTTAACTAAAAGCAAGCCTAAAAAGAGCGGTCTTGCACGCCCTCCGAAAAGGGACGAGTTCTGAAATCGCGCGAGTATGGTCCGGGAGTGAGTTCCATAGCACGGGGCCGCAACAGAGAAGGCTCGCTGTCTTGTAGTGGACAGACGGCAGGAGCAGATCGATGGAATGGCCAACAGGTTGCGCTCTTCCGAGCGTAGTGATCTCGGGGGAACATACGGGGTAAGGCGGTCCCTCAGGTACACAGGCCCTAGACCGTGTAAGGCCTTAAAGGTAAGAACCAGCACCTTGAAGGCAATTCAGTACTCAATAGGAAGCCAGTGCAGTTGCTGTAGAATGGGAGTGATATGCTCCCTC
Source organism: Anolis apletophallus (assembly GCA_030556195.1). NCBI lineage: Eukaryota > Metazoa > Chordata > Lepidosauria > Squamata > Anolidae > Anolis > Anolis apletophallus. Next base: position 23,591,134 of record JARBWK010000012.1, read on the forward strand.
ACTGGTGCTCCCACCAGCAAGCGAGCAGCGGCATTCTGCACCAGCTTGAGTTTCCGGATTGTCGACAAGGGAAGGCCAACGTAGAGGGCGTTACAGTAGTCCAGCCTCGAGATGACCGTCGCTTGGATCACCGTGGCCAGGTCGTCCCTGGACAAGTAGGGTGCCAGTCGCCTAGCCTGTCGTAGGTGGAAAAAATCATGTTTTGCTAACCATGGAGACTGGGGTCTCCATGGATAGCAAAGAGTCCAATTGGACACCCAAACTCTTTACGAGGGATGACGGGTTAAGTCGCTCGCCATCCAGGGTAGGCAACCGGCACTCATCCAGCCCAGGGCGACCGGGCCACAAGATCTTCGTCTTCGACGGATTCACCTTCAGCCGGCTGGCACGCAGCCATCCAGTCATGGCTTCGAGGCATAGATGGAAACAATCGGGTACGGTATCCGGCCTGCCGTCCATTCTCAGCAGAAGCTGGGTGTCATCAGCGTACTGATAACACTCCAGACCAAAGTTGCGAACCAGCTGGGCCAGGGGGCACATATAAATGTTGAATAATAAGGGCGAGAGGATGGCCCCCTGGGGGACCCCACAACTTAATGGGAGCCTCCCGGAGACCTCCTCTCCCCTCTCCACACGTTGTCCCCGATCCTGGAGGAAGGAGGCTACCCATTTAAGGGCAGTCCCCCTGACCCCAGTCACGGCTAAACGGTGGGCCAACAATGCATGGTCTACAGTATCAAATGCTGCTGTTAGGTCTAACAAAACAAGCAGGGCTGATCCACCCTGGTCCAGCTGGCGGCGAAGTTGGTCTGTAATGGCGACAAGCACGGTCTCCGTCTCATGCCCAATACGGAAGCCGGACTGGAAGGGATTGTATTAAATAAATACAATATTGTGAGGCTTTTTGGGCAACTTCACTGGCATGAAGTATGTCCTTGTTTTGCACCTGAGCAGAAAGTAATTTAGTTAAATACTATCCTAGAAGACACTTTCAAATACTACAGCCAAATTGGATGCAGTATTATTTAGTGTTGCTGGCAGCATCTAACAAAATAATCTAGAGATCGTTTGTTTTGCCAGGAGCTCTCTCCAAGCAGACATTGCCTTTCAGAATGGTTTGCTTTTCTAGCACTGAACATCAGATCACTGAAATGTGATTTACATGAAACACGGTCCTCTGGAATACTCCCACTGATACCAAGCTTGCCAGAATTTCGTCCGCCTGGCTGCTACATCAATTTTTATACCATCAATAAACAATGTGGTCGTATCTCATTCTGTATCTATCTATCTCTAAGAAGTATGCAATGGATAATTCCCAAATTCATTTTTAAGGCAACAATAAGACTGATGTAGCTCTCAATGAAAATGAGTTGGACACCTCTAACCTATCAGTATAAAGACCTTGCTGGGGTATCTGGCGGTTGCAGTCCAAAAAGTAATTTTTCCAGGCACTCATTTTGCCCCATTCATTACTGAATTGCTCAAGGTGTTGAGGAATGAAAGGGGGGCATGTCCCTAAAGTGTAATATGGTTTAGCAACGGCTCTTTCAAATATTTCAGCTCTTCCCACCTTGATTCTTAAACACTCAAAGCTCGTGACATGCTTACGGCTGGCTTATTTCCTGTAGCCTGAGATTAATATTATCATAGGTCTCCTAAGATTAGCAAGGGCAAATATTTATGGGTCATAGCATTACTCCCAAACACATTTGTAATAAATATTTACAAAGCCATTTCAGGGAAAGGAAATGTGTGGACTTTTTTAAAAACTCGAAAAACAGAAGAGAAAAGCCACCCCATGACTACAAAAATAAACTCCCAAGCAAGCCCTTGGCAGACAGAGGTTGAAAACATTAAGCACGTGCCAGAAAGGGAAGTGTGACTTAAGAGTGCAAACCTCCTATCTCTAGATCAGCTGCAGACAAAGCAGCCAAAGAACAAAAGTTCAGGAGAGCAGGAGCTCAAGGTGGTAAAAGTGTGTTTGTTGTGGACTGCCATCAAGTTATGGCAGCACTATGAATGAGAACTTCAGGTCACCTGGCCCTCAACAGCCCCGCTCAGGTCTTGTTTCCTCCACCCACAGGTCGACTCTATAGATCTAAGAACATAAGACGCCATACTGACGGCCTCATCACAAAGGTCAGGTGAAGCATCCCACTTTGCCTGGCTTTGGGAGGAAAAGAGAAGGGGCAGCGGGGTGAATCTGTCACCCCACACGCAGCTCCCACTTACCCCATCACACGGGGGAAGTGTCACTCTTGCACAGAGGACCCATGCTAACTCCATTGGAGCCAGCACAACACGAGAAGCCTCCATGTTGTGGGGGAAGCCTTCAGAGATGCTTTTATCCCGGTTGGGGGCTGAGCCTCCACCAGAAGTCACACGATGTCGTGTGATGGCCGTCGTGGGGCTCTCTCCAGAAGACAGGGTGAAAGCATCCTGAGGTGATTTTTTAAGAGAGTGTGTTGAGGTTACAAGTCAGTCTGTTGGGCCACTAAGCTGAACAGCCAGCCCATCTATACTGGCCAGACAGCTGTCGTTGCTGATGGTGTGACATGATGGTGATGATAGCCATCTTCTGTTCTTCATATCTTCAGAATCCTGCATGTCCAGGAAGAAGGAGGTGGATCATATCCATACTGTCACAAAGCCACAGGATACTCCAGAGATTCCAGCAAACTCTAGAATAGTAGTTCTCGACCTGTGGGTCCCCAGATGTTTTGGCCTTCAACTCCCAGAAATCCTAACAGCTGGTAAACTGGCTGGGATTTCTAGGAGTTGTAGGCCAAAATACCTGGGGACCCACAGGTTGAGAACCACTGCTGTAGAGTATCCCCCAACTCACCCACCCATCCCCAAACCCAGAATACTCACTGGAAGTAGATGTGCATCAAGAAGATAGCCTTCCATTCAAGGTGAGTCTGCATTCTGGAGAAATTAAAATGCACATAATCCAATTGTCTAAAATATGAACAATGTGTACAATTGAAAAACCAGGCACAAACATTTATTTATTTATTTATTATTTCAATTTATATACCACCCTTCCCAAAGAGGCTCAGGGTGGTTCACACCAGTGAACAACATAATCACAACATAGTTAAAAACATAATAAAACAGACTGAGGCAAGAGTGGAATTTAACAGCCTTAAAGGTTAAACGACTGTCTGAAGAGATTCGTCTTGCAGGCCCTCCGGAAGGCCTGTAGATCAGTTATTGTTCGAGCCTCCTCTGGGAGGGCGTTCCAAAGGGTAGGCGCTACTACAGAGAGTACGCGCATCCGGACACGAGGACAGGCAGCAGATCTTAAGGTTTAGAACCGTAGTGGTCTCTGGGGAATGTGCAGGGATAGGCGGTCCTTCTGGTACACTGGCCCCAGGCCATGCAAGGCCTTAAGGGTTAACACCAGCACTTTGAAGGCAATCCGGTACTTGATGGGGAACCAGTGCAATCGCTGTAGGACTGGAGTGATGTGGCACGATAGTGCCGCACCAACCAGTAGTCGAGCTGCAGCGTTTTGCACCAGCTTAAGTTTCCGGATTACCAACAGAGGAAGGCCAATGTAAAGGGCATTACAGTAGTCCAGTCTCGAGATGACCGTGGTCTGGATTACCATGGTTAGGTCACCACCGGAAAGGTAGGGCACCAACCGCCTTGCCTGGCGCAGATGGAAAAACGTCGCTCTGCTCATGGTGGAGACCTGAGCCTCCATCGTCAGTAGAGGGTCCAGTTGGACCCCCAGGCTTTTAACAAGGGCCGACAGGCTAACCACCTCGCCGTCCATTATTCGCAGCTGGAGCTTCCCCCCCACCCCCAGGGCGACCCGGCCACAGGACCTCCATCTTCGATGGGTTCACCTTCGACCTGCTGGCCTGTAGCCACCCAGTCACGGCTTCAAAGCACTGATGGAAATAATTGGGTACAGAGTCCGTCCGGCCTTCCATCCTCAGCACCAGCTGGGTGTCATCAGCGTTCTGATGACACCCTAGACCAAAGCTACGCACCAGTTGGGCCAGTAGACGCATGTAGATGTTAAATAATAGAAGAGAGAGGATAGCCCCTTGGCACAACATGCTCTCAGTAAGGATGGGGAATGTGCCATTTAGATAGTATGCATAAATAAATGTGCACATTGGAAAGATGGCATTGAAATGCACCCTTGTTGTTGTTATGGTTGTTGTTGTTGTCGTCAGATTATCCACCCCACCCCATCCTAACATGAAAGGAGAAAATGTTGGTGGGATTTGGAGAGACAATGAAATTGAAGCAGAGATTTTGACAGGCGCAATGGGATCGGAGGTAAATTTCCAAAACTTTTTTGTTGTTGCTGCACATAGTTTTAAAAACCAATCACACCTTTTCAGGCTTATGAATTATATGGAACAGCCTACAAGTATACAGCTGCTACACACACAACTTTTCATTTTACACAGGGACTTATGTGCATATTCACAGGCATATCTGTGCTTATGAGACTAATAATTCAGAACAATTTCCTCTTCACTCAAAGCATGGAAGAAAAATGTGATGCTTGTTGCAACTCCTTTTAACCAAGGAAAAGATGCTAGGAGTATGCGTTATTACTCTTCCACGCACTTGTAGTCTTTTCCTCCGTTTTTGATAATAGAAATGTCACAGTTATTATCTCTGGAAAACACTGCTTAAGGGCAGCAAAGGGCAGAGTTTGGGAAGATGTCTTTAAAAAGCAATTAATCACTATTACATTTCTAAGATTCCAAAAAGTAATTATTTACCATTATAGAATAATTATTTTTAAAAACAACAAGAGTGCTTTGGTTTCCCCCATCGTATTTTTTGGTTTTGTATATGTTTTTATGGATTTAAATAGAATTTTTAAAATAACAATGACATTTAATTCTGTTTTAATGTTTGTATATGTGTAGATTTTAAACTGTATGGAAATGCTTTTGAGTCTTCGGGTAGAGAAAATAAACAGTGTATATTTATTTATTTATTTATTTAAAATATTTGTACCCCGCCCTTCTCTACCCCAAAGGGCAACTCAGGACGGCTTACAACTGGCAGTGATTTGATGCCCACATATACAGTCAATAAAAACAGCAATTACATATTAAAAACACATTAAACAGATTAAAAACCATTAAAAAATTTACTATTTGTAATTTTTTAATAATAAACGTAATAATAGTAATAATAACAACAACAGCAACCAAGGTGACAGAAGGATTGATGAGAAGCAACTGGAAAAGCTTACACAACATGAGGATTTAAAAACAGAACTGCAAAGACTCTGGCACAAGCCAGTAAAGGCGGTTACAGTGGTGATTGGCACACTGGGTGCAGTGCCTAAAGACCTTGGCCTGCACTTAAAAACAATTGACGCTGACAAAATTACCATCTGTCAGCTACAAAAGGCCACCCAACTCGGATTTGCATGCATTATTCGCTAATACATCACACAGTCCTATACTCTTGGGAAGTGTCCGACATGTGATCAATTACAAAAGATCAATTACATAGTGATCTTGTTTGCTCTGTACTAAAAGTAACTCAATAATTTATTTATTTTTAAATGCACATATAACTGCTTGACTGCTGACATGTACAACAAAACATATTCCCCTCACTCAGCTCACTTCATACACCTGTGTGAAGTAGCACCATGAAAAACAAGTTTTGTTCTATGCACTAACTTTTCATCATGCAGAGCAGTCCCAAGTATCTCCTTGGGACTGCTCTGTCATTACCATATAGATTAAAGGGGTTATTTTTCACAGCAAGCACAAAAATAATTGAACACAGAAGTGTATGAATACATATTTTAAATGCTGTTAACATATGTAAAAATGTACGTAGTTGCAGAATAGAACAATACAGAAGCAGCCCTGCAGTGCATAACATCCTGCTTTGCAACAACTGCAGAGCTGTTTGGGCTGGAAGTCAGCCTGAAGAAAACGGAAGTTCTCTACCAGCCCACACCACAGGAAGAACACCATCATCCCACGTCAGCATAGGCAAATCTGTGCTTATGTCCATTCAGCAGTTCACCTCCCTGGGAAGCATCATCTCTTCAGACACCAAGATTGATAAAGAGATAGATCACAGATTAGCAAAGGCATTCGGAAGGCTTCACAAAAGAGTCTGGAGCAACAAGCACCTGAGGCAAAGCACCTGGTCTCACATCGGGAGGCATGGAGATGCACTATCCATAATGCTGAGGCCTCTTTCGAGAAGACACGCTGAATGTGTCTTGAAGAAAAACGACAGCGCAGAAAGAACCATAACTTGAAAACAACATCACCCAAGGAGACTTTCTGCTGTGCAACCGGACTTACCTATTACAGATTGGCCTTCTTAGTCATCAACGCGCTTGTAGAAAGCGTGGGATGAGTCTTTCCTGAATCTTCGTTCGCGAAGAAAAGCCAATAAGAGAATATATGTAAAAATGTACGTAGTTGCAGAATAGAACAATAGCCCTAGAACTGTCAGAGGTCTACTATGATTTCCTTATCCTTACTTTATATGAAGCTCAAACTAATTGCTATTTATTTATCATGTCAGAAGCTAATTGAGGATGCAGTTATAGTGTATTTAAAACACAAACAAAAGTTAAGAACTTGGCATTGTACTAAATGTCCTCTGGCCAGAAGTTGGCCAGTTGGAGTGCCTCTGGTGTCGCTGTAAGAAGGTTATTCATTGTGCATGTGGTGGGACTCTGGCTGCATTCTGAAGAGGATTTAGAAGGGTAAGTGGTCTGTGGGTTGCTCTTCTCCAGATAACCAGGTGCAAATGCAGGTTATCGTGGACTCCACTTTAAAGTCTCACGGAGATAGGGCAGCAGATTTGTAGGACATGAGAGAAGCCTCCCCACAGGATCGTAACACATCTGTGCAACGTCTTTGTAGATGGCTGATTCTCTCACACCAGAAGCTGTGGTGTCCCGCCCAGGGCCTAAACAGGGACTTTAAGAAATGGAGATGGACAATATACCTTTTGCTTCTATGGGCCCTGTGTGGGGCCGGTCAAGTTCTAGCTCTTCCCATTAAAAAAACCTGAGAGTCTATGAGCAATGAGTTCAGGACTCCGAAAAGGTGAACTCAAACAAGGTTTATTTGCTTACAATCAGTAAAAACTGATGATCCAAAAAGCTTGAGGTTGGTTACTAGAAAAGTCCTTTAAACAAAGGGATAGCATCCACTTGCCTTATGCAGAGCGAAGGTTCCTCTCTTAGGTTCCAGGGTTCCTTTGTTGCTCCAAATGGTCCTCTGACACACGAAGTTCTGAGGTTCCCAGAGATTACAGTCTATGGGTGAAGGGCTGGCCTCCCTATCACTGCAATCCTGGCTTGAGGGAGTTGGGAGAAAGCTATACGTGGACAAAGATGCGTTGTCTAAGCAAGCTTCAGATTTCCACGTGCTTCGTCCATTCTTCCTTGGAATAGAGACAGAAAGGAAGTCCAGCCCCTCAGGTAAACTCAGGAAGGGGAGGAGTTCAAGGTGGCGCTGCCAGGTTTGGGGCCAAGCACGACTCCTCCTATCACGGTCCACATGGCCACAACAATAGAACAAAGGCCTTGCAGGTGAGGGCAACCAAATACAAAATACAGATATAATAAGAGCCCCGCGGGGGTGCCACAGAAGCGACTTGCAGCACGCAATCAAACTAATTGGTAACTTGTAAGGAATGATGCCCAAATAAACCACAAACTAGCTTTCCAGTAACATACTATCCCATCTAGACATCATACAATCACCTGAGTTTACATTGACGTATCTGCCCGTATGATTGCAATGTCGGCCCCCAGTTGTTGGTCCCCTCCATTTCCCCATTTTTTAAAATAGTAATATTGAAACGATTCACTCTGTTTCTGCTACTGAACCGATCAAATGTCTGGTCCCCTCCCATGTTTTCTCCTTTTCCCTTTCTTGTTAGATGAATTATCCAAATTGCTGAAGTCCTTGAATATTTCTGCTTGCTCTCTTGATCCTGTTCCTTCTCACTTCTTAATTACTGTTTCTCTTGCTATTCTCCCTACTCTTTGCTATATTATCAATCTGTCATTTTCTAGTCATCCATTTCCTTTTGAGTTTAAACATGCTCCAGTTTCTCTAATTCTGATCCATCTTCTTTTTCAAATTATCAGCCTTTCTAATGATTGCATTCTCAAAACTTTTGGAGTGTGCTGTTTCTGTACGTTGCCTCAATTTTCTTTATGATATTTTTATAACAGATCTATTTGTGTTCCACAGAGACAGTTTTTACAAAAATCACAGATTATCTGCTTTAGACCAAGTCAAAAGGCGTACATTAGGTCAGTGTTTCCCAACCTTTTTTGAGCCGCGGCACACTTTTTACATTTGCGAAATCCTGGGGCACACCACCAACCAAAATGACACAAAATGACACTCTAACACAGTAATACATATAGCTAATATATTTTTAAATGTATTTATACACTCAGTGGGAAACCTGGGCCTGTTTCGATGAACTCAACATAGAAATCCTGGGAGGAATGGCAGAAAGACACAAACTTCCCACACAGAACTCCCATAACCAAGAGAAAATGCTATAAGAGTTTGGTGGGCATTGAATTTGAGTTTCGGAGTCGTAGTTCACCTATATCCAGAGGGCACTGTGGACTCAAACAATGTTGGATCAGGACCAAACTTGGCCTGAATCCCCAATATGCCCAAATATGAATGCAGATGGAGTTCAGGGGAAATAGACCTTGACATTTGGGAGTTGTAGTTGCTGGGGTTTATAGTTCCCTTACAATCAAAGAACATTCTGAACCCCACCAATGATAGAACTGGGCCAAACTTCCCACACAGAACCCCCAGGAGGCAAGAGGAGGTCTCTATTTGGGGAAAGGGAGGCGGGCCTTCCCAATGCATGGAGAGGGAGAGACCAAGTAGACAACGGGTGGGGAGGGGGGGTGTTTGTAATTTTGTTTCTTTATCGAGGTAGGTTTCTTAGGGTTTTTATACTTCAACACACTAGACTCTTCCCCCTCCCCTCCTGGGGGTTCCAATTTCCCATGGCACACCTGATGATCGCTCATGGCACACTAGTGTGCCCCGGCACACTGGTTGAGAAACACTGCATTAGGTCTTTATACTCCTCAATCTCTCCAGTCTTTGACACAATTGATCATGCGCTTTTGTTGGATTCACTTCATGATTCAGGGTTTACTGATTCAATCCTCAGATGTTTGCATCTAATCTCTCAGGTTGGCCATTTGATATAGGAACTGGAGTGAAACCTCTACTTAAGAGTGTCCCAACTTAAGAGTGCTTTGAGTTAAGAGCCATCACTCAGCCCTGGTTTTATTTTGACATGAGAGCGGCATTTTGAGTTAAGAGTCAGTACCATAGGGAGCACTAGCACGAGTACAGGGCTCTAGGGCTTCAAGGGAACAGTCTCCATAGCTCATGCTCTTGTCTGCTTTGGGAGATTGCTGTCTGCGTTGAGAAACTTTGGGCTCATTGATTTTGTGTGGTTTTTTATTCCTGGTATACTTGGCTTCATGGTGAGAGAAGGAAAGAGAGCAAGAGCGGGAGGGAGGCTTGAATGAGTAGAGTATGAACAAAATGATGCTTCTGCTACTTCGCTTTGTGCTTCCTTGCCACAATGTTGCACTTCTACCATTGTGCCACAACTTTGTGCTTCTACTATTTTTATTTATTTATTATTTATTTATTCATTCGGCTTCTATGCCGCCACTCCCGGCGGGCTCGGGGTGGCTCACAGCAACAACAACAACACAAGATAAAAACAGCAATACAAGATAAAACAAGCATAAAAACATCATTAAAAGTATCAAGATACAACAGTTAAAAACGGCCAAAGTTAGAGTCCATTACTAACAGGGGGGGCGTGTCCCACTAGCCTACACGTGGAAGGCAAGCTGGAAAAGGTGGGTCTTACACGCCTGCCTGAAGGGGAGCAAGTCATGGATGGCGCGCGTGTCTGCCGGGAGGGCGTTCCAAAGTGTCGGTGCAATTACCGAGAAAGCCCTTCGGCGGGTGGCTGTCAATTTAGCCGCTTTTGCAGAAGGGACGGCCAGGAGGTTGGTATCCTCAGAGCGAAGAGATCTCATAGGGCAATATGGTGAGAGATGGTCCCTCAGAAACGCTGGCCCTAGGCCGTGCAAGGCCTTAAAGGTGAGAACCAACACTTTGAAGGTGATCCGGTGCTCGATTGGCAGCCAGTGCAGATCCTGCAAGATAGGTGTTATGCGGCAACCAGCTGGCATGCCAGACAGGAGCCGGGCGGCAGTGTTCTGCACCAGCTTGAGCTTCCGGGTCACCAACAGAGGAAGGCCAACGTAGAGCGCGTTACAGTAATCAAGCCTCGAGATGACAGTGGCTTGGATCACCGTGGCCAGGTCGTTCCGGGAGAGGTAGGGGGCCAGCCTCCTTGCCTGTCTAAGATGAAAAAAGGCAATCTTGCTGACCGCAGAGACCTGGGTCTCCATGGTCAGCTGGGAGTCCAAATGGACCCCCAGGCTCTTTACGGAAGGCGATGGGCATAACGCCACACCGTCCAGGGTCGGAAGCTGGACATCCCCACCACCCGGGCAGCCTGGCCACAAGATCTCCGTCTTCGCCAGATTCACCCTCAACCTACTGGCTCGCAGCCATCCAGTAACGGCTTTGAGGCAGCGTTGGAAATTATCGGGGACAGATCCGGGCCTGCCCTCCATCCTCAGAATGAGCTGAGTGTCATCAGCGTACTGGTGGCACTCAAGCCCATAACTCCGCACCAGCTGTGCAAGCGGCTGCATGTAGATGTTAAATAACAGAGGGGAGAGAATGGCCCCCTGCGGAACTCCACAAACTAATGGGGAACCCTCGGAGACCACCTCACCCCTCCTCACTCGCTGGGACCGCTGGTGGAGGAAGGAGGACAACCATTTCAGGGCTGTCCCCCTCACTCCAGCCATGGCCAGGCGGTGGATCAAAAGATTGTGGTCGACCGTGTCAAACGCTGCCGTGAGGTCCAATAACACGAGCAGCGCAGACCCGCCTTGGTCGAGCTGGCAGCGGAGTTGGTCTGTGATGGAGACCAGGACCGTCTCCGTCCCATGCCCCGAACGGAAGCCGGACTGGAAGGGGTCAAGCCATGTTGCATCGTCTAAGAAGGACTGCAACTGCTCCATTACTGCCCTCTCAACTACCTTCCCCAGGTATGAAAGATTCGACACTGGTCGGTAGTTGGAGGGAACCGCGGGATCTAACGACGGTTTCTTCAGTAATGGAGCTACCACCGCCTCTTTTAAGCACTCTGGAAAGACTCCTTGCTCAAGGGAGCTATTTACGATGTTCCACAGAGGCCCTCGTAACCCCTCCAGGCAAGATCTAACAAGCCAGGAGGGGCACGGGTCGAGGGAGCAGGTGGTAGGCCTAGTTGCAGCCACAATCTTAGCATCTGCGTCCAGTGGCCGAAACCGGTCGAGGGTGGGCCCGGCGGAGGGCCACAGGGTCTCGAGTTCTTTTACTGTATCAACCGTGGCCGGAAGGTCCCGGCGGAGACTCAGTATCTTTTAAGTTGATCTTTCTTTTTTGTGCCTGGTGAATATGCATTTATACATTATTAGTTAATTCTAAAGTAAGTTTTCTTATTTTAAAACATGTAACAAAAAATTGGGGAAGGGGTCGGAGGGTCAGAATGGCTTAATAGCATTTCGAAGGGGAAATTCGCTTTGAGACAAGGGTGCTTTGAATTAAGAGCTCAGTCACAGAATGAATTAAACTCTTAAATTAGGGTATCACTTTATTTCTTTTCATCTTTCAGTTTGGTGCTGTTCTGGGTCCTTTATTGTTTTCTCTTTATATCTTTATTGTTTTCTCTTTATATCTTTATGTAATCTTATCAGTTCATGCGGTTTTCAATATGATCTTTATGATGATTATATCCAGCTGTATTTCTCCACTCCTGAACTCTCTTCTGATATCAAACATTGTATTACACCAGACTTTTCAGATATCTCAGCTTGGGTGCTTCATTGGTGCCTAAGACTTAACATAGCAAAGACAGACAACAATTTCCCCCTCGAATCTTCTTTACAACATACATTCTCCCTCACTGTTAACAATGGGCACATTCATTATGGAAAATTGCTGTTGTGGCTGCTTGCCTTCAAGTCCCTCTGAAGCTGAGTGTGACTTTCCCAAGGATACTCTGCAGTGGTATTATTATTATTATTATTATTATTATTATTATTATTAATTCTGCCCAAAGGGACATGCTAACCCTATGGATACTATAAACACAGGCTGTGTCCAAAGAACTCCCTGTGCCTGACCATGGGAATTTAAGACCATTCTACACTGTGATATAAAATCCAGATTATCTGCTTTGAACTGGATTATATGGCAATGGAGACTCATCTAATCCAGTTCAAAGCAGATAATGTGGATAATCTGCTTTGATAATCTGAATTATATGGCAGTGCAGAAGGGGCCAGAGGCTGGATCTACGTGGCCATATAAAATCCAGATTATCTACTTTGAACTGGATTATATGTTAATGTAGACTCATCTAATCCAGTTCAAAGCAGATAATCTGCTTTGATAATCTGAATTATATGACAGTGCAGAAGGGGCCAGAGGCTGGATCTACGTGGCCATATATAATCCAGATTATCTACTTTGAACTGGACTATATGGCAATGGAGACTCATCTAATCCAGTTCAAAGGAGATAATGTGGATAATCTGCTTTGATAATCTAGATTATATGGCAGTGAAGAAGGGGCCTTAGATTTAAATATTTTAGTAGTAATTTTTCAGTCATTTTTTCAGATGGTACAGGCATCTCTTGCTTGCAGGCAAGTGAGGAGGAAATGAAAATAATCACTGGTTGTATTCAATGAAAATTTAAAACAAAGACAGTACATTTTGTGGTGCTTGTTATTGAGGAAACTAAGAGGAAGTTGCATGTCCAAAGCACCCCACTGAAGACTGACAACACATGAAACTATTTCACTGGACTACACCCCAGAGATATGATGAATTGACAGGAGGCAGGGGCCTTCCTGTATTTTTAAACCCAAAAATAGGGATTTGGTGCCATCTCGTGGTAAAAGGCCATGTGTATTCTCTTCCATTAGAAATACAGCTATGCCTCAGCTCATAGAGCAGGTGTGCTTAACTTCTCTAAGGCCCCTTATACACTGCCATATAAAACCCAGGGTCTCTGCTTTGAATTGGATTATATGGCAGTGTAGACGCATAGAAGACACGTTGGTATCAGTGGTATATAACATGGAAAGAACAGGGATTGAGTTATAAAAAGTATAGTTCAATACATTTCACATCCTATTTCATTCAAAACTAAGATCATGCATATCAGAAATGAAACAACCAGATCAAAGGTGCGTCTGGAAGGTAGAATTAATGCAGTTTTGCTCAACTTTAACCATCATGGCTCGGTGCTATGGAACCATGGAAACTGTTGGCCTCTTCTACGGCCCCTTCCACACTACCATAGAAAATCCAGATTTTCTGCTTTGAACTGGATTACATGGCAATGTAGACTCGTATAATCCACTTCCAAAAAAACCAATGTGGATTATCTGATTAGATAATCTGGATTATATAGCAGTGCAGAAGGGGCCTCAGAGCCTGAGGTGGGTTTGCCATTTCCTTTCTCAGAAATCTGGCCTACATCACCTGGGGTTCATTGATGATGCCCCATCCTAGTACTAACCATGCAATACGATTTTGGCTTCCAAGATCAAGCAGGATTTGGAGCCTTCAGAGGGTGTGTGTGTGTCTGTGTGTAAACGGGAGTGGCGGCATAGAAGCCGAAATAAATAAATAAATAAATAAATATGTATATACTAGCTCTGGGCAATCATGGTTCTAAATGGTTCTAAAGTACTAACAAAACTAAAGTTCTGTTAGTTAAAACTAGGTGGCGCTGGTGCTTTGCTTCTACAGTGTTGCTAAAGTTCTGGTGGTGAACATTTCAGAACTTTAACTAAACTTTCAAAATTTTGTTATAAATGGTAGTTCCTAATTGGCTCTCTCTTAAAAATTGCCAATAATGAAATAATAATGAAGTTTTGAAAGATTATAAAAGCAGATAATCCACATTATCTTCTTTGAACTGGATTATATGAGTCCACACTGCCATATAATCTGGTTCAAAGCAGATAATCTGATTTTTATATGGCAGTGTAGATCCAGCCCAAATATCTGGTGAAGTAAACTCCACTTATACCATAATGGGCCAGAATGGATTGGTGATTTGAACATTAGATTAAGAACAGAATCTGAACCACTGCTCAGTTCTATGTGAGATTGTGTGGGGGAGGGATGTTTATCTTTTAACTGTAATTTCAATTGCATCTTATTATATTTATTTTAGTTTTTATGTTAATGGCACAAATATTTATTTTCTGTATTCACATGTATATTGGTTCTATCATTTAAAAAACTGAAAAAGTTAATCACACTGCAAAAACGTTCTTTTTGCGGAACATCCTACAGCAAATGGTGGTATCGTTTTTCTCATAAGAGTCTCAACAAGGCCCCTTCTACACAGCTGTATAAAATCCAGATTAATTGCTTTGAACTGGATTATATGCCAGTGTGGACTCAGATAATCCAGTTCAAGGCAGATCATGTGGATAAGTAAGCAACTCGGGGGAGTATTCCGGCTGCAAATGCTGGAACCTGCCTGTTTGATTTAACTGTCTTTTGCTGTTTTTTGTTGACTATCTCAGCTTGTGGACATTTTTAGACTTATTAGTTGAGAGATGGCGGCAGCGGACACAGAACCTTTAACACCACTATCTATGGGGTCTGACCTCCAGCAGGGAACTGCTGTAGAAGGTCCCCCCGGAGCCGACATAGAACGAAGAAACAGCAGATGTTTCAGTTGGGGCCTGCGAAAGAGCATACCGGGCCCCACGCCACCGGCTGCCTGCGGTAAGGGTCCATTGGCGTCTGCTGTAGAGCTCCCTGTGGGTGAGCTCCAGCAGAGTCTCTCTGATTTCCTGGACACGGCCGGCTGGTCCTGTCGATCCCTCTCCGGGGGGATGACATTCGACTGCCAAACCCAGGGGGTAGTTTTGGGAGACCCACGGACACCGAATAAACAAATTTGGCTGGGGAAAGCAACCGGGCTATCACGGAGGACGCTAATACACAATACTATCCCATACACAATTTAAAGGGGCAGACCGGTGTGTTGCATAAATCACAAAACGCTTGATAGCAAAGAAATCAGAATATAATCTTCTATAACATATAACATGCGGCTCTATGTCGATTCTGGAACCAATCTCACTTACAGTGCAATGTGTTAACATATATTGTAGAGCACAGTCAGTTATATAGCCCTTACAAACAATCTTTGGGCTTCAAGACGCAAACATCCAGTCTATGTACCCCTATGGGTAATCCGGAGCCAATTCACTCACCCGGATTGGGGACCAGGTCGATGGGGAGTCTTCGGAGTAGAGTGAGCTGGCAACTGCTCGGTGGGCAGGCACCTACGGCAAGAGGTAACGACGCCAGAAGGCCGTTTCGCGTTTACCACGCTTCCTCAGGGTGCAAGGGTCTTTTAGCCGGGGAGGAGCGTTCTGGCCCCCCCTCCTGATGCCTGCCGCCGCCGTCATCCTGGGAGAAGTTGGGGAAGCCTCCTCAAGGAGACAAGACCCAACATGGCGTGTGTCCTTGGAGATGCCCAGCCAGCCCATGTGCTGGGGCCTCAGGAAGAAACGCCACCTGGAAGTAGTCAACTCCCGGAAGTCCCGCCTCGGAGGACTCCACTCCCGGCGTTGACCTGACCAGAGTACAGCGAGGCCCCGGGAGAGGAGGAGACGCCGCCGGAAGAGGAAGGAAGGCACCCGAGCTGCCCCACAGACTATGGAATGGAGGCCGGGACCAGCCTCCCGCCAGATTGGCCAAAGGGACCGAGCTCAGAGAATCGATCCCCTTGCTGACGGGTCCAGAACGGTGAGGGCCCCCAAGCCGGTCTTGCCCAGGCCGTAGTGGAGCTCCAGCTACAAGCAGTCGAAGCTCCGAGGGCCGCACTGGACGATCAATAAAGAGGTGAAGGACACTGGGAGACCCATGGGACTCCCAAACCAGACTCCCATATGGGAGCTCACGGGTTTTAACCCCCACCGGCGCCCTGCCCCGGCGATGGTATTGGGACATCCCTGCCTGCCTCCTTTCGATGGCAGAATGGGGCCTTAAGGGCATCGCCGTGGACACTTCCCTATTTCCTCCCTCCCTCCCCACTCTTTTGTTCTTCCCTCTGTGTTTTTTGTATATGTTGTTGTTCTGTTGCTGTAAATCGCCCGGAGCATCTATGATGGAGGGCGATTAACAAATATTAAATTCTATTCTATTCTATCTATAATCTGCCTTGATATTCTGGATTATATGGCAGTGTAGAAGTGAACCATTGCCCCGACAGAAAGGCATAATTTGTGGCAGCCACAAATACGAAATTTCTGCAGTAGAACAACTACTTTCAAAGTAAATACCGCACAATTAAATAGGAAATAACACTTTAAAACCAGGAACAAAACATTTTTCAAATTTCGTTATATAATGTAGTAATAATAATAAAATAATATATTTTTGGCGTTAATAAATGTCAAGGTCTATTTCCTGCAAACTCCATCTTTGTTCATATTTGGGCATATGGAATATTTGTGCCAAGTTTGGTCCAGATCCATCATTGTTTGAGTCCACAGTGCTCTCTGGATGTAGGTGAACTACAACTCCCAAACTCTTGGCCAATGCCCACCAAGCCCTTCTAGTGTTTTCTGTTGGTCATGGGGGTTCTGTGTAGGAAGTTTGGCCCAATTCCATCATTGGTGGCGTTCAGAATGCTCTTTGATTGTAGGTGAACTATACATCCCAGCAACTACAACTCCCAAATGACAAAATCATTTTTAGTGATGGTCACTCTTTGGGTTAATAGGTGTCTTGTTGCAAAGTTTGGTGGCAATTCGCCCAGTGGTTTTTGAGTCATGTTAATCCCACAAACGAACATTACATTTTTATTTATATTCTAGCTGTCCCCGGTCATGCATTGCTGTGGCATAGTCTGGTGGTATGCAAAATTAAATAATGAGGAAGTGCTTGTTTTTAATATATTTTATTTCTTAAAGTTTGTGGGTAAACCATTTTTCTTGTTGTACGTTTGTCAGTGTTGATTTAGAGATTGTGTGGTTTTCCTACTGTGGAAGAGGGAACATATAACTGTCCATGTGTGAAGCATTTGATATCTCGATCTATGCCACACAATTCTAATTATTGTCCTTGTTTTGTTGCTTTGTTGATTGTGATCGCAAAAGCCAGTCAAATAGGGAATTGAATGAAGTCTACTGAATTGTAGGCCACCCAGTCCACCATCCTTCCACCATAATGAAACACAAATATAGTCCTCCCATTAAATGACCACCGAGCCTCTGCTTAATAATAATAATATGCTAGAGTAGGAGACTTCCAAGGGCCAACCAGTCCTGCCCCTTCTGCTTTAAGGGAGAAACACAACCAAAGCACTCCTGACAGATGGCCATTCAGACTGTGGTTAATAATAATAAAGATAGATCATCTGGGCCAAACTTGGGAGGAATACTCAATATGCCCATATTTGAACACTGGTGGAGTTTGGGGAAGTTGATTGGATTTATAGTTCATCTGCAAAGAGCAGTGTGAACTCAGTTATATAGTTATACTAGCTTGGGGACCCGGCGGTGCCCGGGTAATTTGAGAAAGGCATTGTGGGCCAAGGTTGGTCTTTATCCGTTATTTATGTGGCTCGCAGTGCTCTCAGGAAGTTAGTGAAGGTACTGCAAATCCCATCGTGCATGGTCCATCCTCCTCCAAACACCACCAGGATGTAGAGTGGGTCATGGAGAGTCTGTCTGTCAAGTTTGGCCGTGATCCATCATTATTGGGAGAAGCAGTGGTATCATGAACTTACAGAAGGTACTGCAAGTCCCATCATCTGTGGTATGTCCTCCTCTAAACTGCTCCAGGATGTAGAATGGGTCATGGGGGCTCTGTGTGCCATCTTTGGTCTGCATTGGTCACTGGGTGAGGTTCACATTGTTTTCAGGAAGTGAGTGAAGGTACTGCAAGTCCCATCATCCGTGGTATGCCCTTCTCCAAACTGCATTAGGATGCAGAGTGACTCATGGGGGCTCTGCGTGCCAAGTTTGTAGAGGCTGGCTGATCTGAAGCCATAGTGGGAGCCATTCCTGACAGCCTGAGGGCTTTTCCTCTTCCCTCTCTGCCTCCTAAAAGTGTTGGAATGTTGGTGGTGGCTGACCAATCATGAGTTCCTATGCAAAATCTCCCTCAGTGGCAGCCAATCCCCTCTCTGCCTCCTTGGAGTGTTGGAATGTTGGTGGTTGGCCAATCAGAGGTGTTATGCAAAAAATCCCGCAGTGGCAACCAATCGATCACAGTGATCACAGTGCCATCAGATCTCTGAGATGCAGTTATCATCACCCTGTATAAGAAAAAAGGAACAAAATCTGATTGCTCAAACTATCGAGGTATAACACTGCTCTCCATTGCTGGAAAAATCCTTGCAAGGATACTCCTGAACAGATTAGTTCCTGCTATTGCAGAAGAACTTCTCCCGGAAAGCCAAGGTGGCTTCAGAGCTAATAGGAGCACCACAGATATGGTTTTTGCCCTTAAACAACTGCAAGAGAAATGTAGAGAGCAGAACAAAGGACTCTACGTAACATTTGTCGACCGCACCAAAGCCTTCGACACAGATCCTGGAACGTCTCTAGGATGTCCCCCCAAATTCTTCAAAATGATTATCCTGTTACGTGAGGGCCAGCGCGGTCAAGTCCAGTACGGCGATGCTCTCTCGGAGCCCTTTCTAATAACTAATGGAGTGAAACAAGGTTGTGTTCTTGCACCAACCCTATTTACAATATTCTTCAGCATGCTGTTCCAAAGGGCTATGGCAGATCTCGAAGAAGAAGATGGCATATATATACGCTATTGTACTGATGGTAGCTTATTCAACTTAAGCCGTCTGAAGGCTCCCACTAAGACTCTAAACTATGTAGTCCGTAAGCTGCTTTTTGCAGACGATGCTGCCCTTGTCGCCCACACAGAAGCAGCCCTGCAGCACCTAACATCCTGCTTTGCAACAGCTGCAGAGCTGTTTGGGCTGGAAGTCAGCCTGAAGAAAATGGAAGTTCTCTACCAGCCCGCACCACAGGAAGAACACCATCATCCCCACGTCAGCATAGGCACATCTGTGCTTAAGTCTGTTCAGTTCACCTACCTAGGAAGCATCATCTCTTTGGACGCCAAGATTGATAAAGAGATAGATCACAGATTAGCAAAGGCATAGAGTGCATTCGGAAGGCTTCACAAACGAGTCTGGAGCAACAAGCACCTGAGGCAAAGCACAAAAATCAGTGTGTACAGAGCTATCGTACTGTCTGTTCTCCTATATGGGTCTGAAACAAGGGTCACCTATTGCCAACACCTTCGACTCCTCAAACGCTTTCATCAGCGCTGTCTTCGCACAATCCTAAATATACACTGGACTGACTATGTGACAAATGTTGCTGTCCTTGAGCAGACAGGGATCACCAGCATTGAGGCCATGCTATTGAGAACACAGCTGCTCTGGGCAGGGTACGTCTCTAGGATGGAGAACTACCATCTCCCAAAGATACTACTCTACTGTGAACTTGCAACGGGTTAGCGCAAGAGAGGCGCCCCCAAAAAGAGATATTAGGACCAGGCCTGGATTAGGCTCTTCGGCTGCCCGAGGCCAAGACGCCCTGCGCCGCCCCCCCAGGGTGCGGAAAGCCATGCCCCCCAGGGCGCAGAAAGCCACGCCCCCAGGGCGCTGCTGCGCATGTGCGGCAGCAGCCCTGGCCGTGCGGTTTCCGTCGCCTCCTCCTCCCGCGACCGGAAGGAGGGCCCGAGGAGGTGGACGGAAGCCGCGCGGCACTGGCCCCATGCCTTCCGTCCACCTCGCACCTTCCTTTCGGTCGCGGGAGGAGGAGGTGGACGGAAGCGTCGTGGCACTGCTTGTGGGGCTTCCGTCCGCCGCCGCCTCCACCTCCCGCGACCAAAAGGAGGGTGCGAGGAGGGCGGGACTTCCCTTGGTCCCCCTCGCGCCTTCCTTTCAGTCGCGGGAGGAGGAGGCGGCAGACGGAAGCCCCACGAGCAGTGCCGTGCGGCTTCCGTCCACCTCCTCCTCCTCCTCCTCCTGCGACCGAAAGGAAGGCGCGAGGAGGATGAAGGAAGTCCCGCCCTCCTCCTGGCCGCCTGGGCCGCCCCTTGCAAAGGAAGGAGGCGACCAGGAGGAAGAGGAGGAAGGTAAGCCCGCTGGCATGCGTGCGCATGCATGCATTCCCGCCGGCAGGGCGGAGCTTCCCTTCCCCCTCCTTGCCGCCTCCTTCCCTTGCAAGGGGGCGGCCCAGGCGAGGGGAGGGCGCCATTCCTTCCTCCCTGCCCCCTCGCAGCGCTCTCCCCCCGACCTCTCCCGAGGTATGATGACTCTCTCGGGAGAGGGCGGGGGGAAAGCGCTGCGAGGGGGCATTTAAAAAAATGTTTTCGGGGGGTCGAATCCGCTGCCCCCAAAACCTGCTGCCCAAGGCCATGGCCTAGTCTGGCCTTATGGGTAATCTGGGCCTGATAAGGACTCCCTGAAACAACATCTTAGGCTCGTCCAGATTGATCACCAACAATGGTTCACCCTGGCCTCCCATCGGGAGGCATGGAGACGCAACATCCACAATGCTGCGGCCTCTTTCGAGAAGACAGGCCGAATGGGTCTCGACAACGCAGAAAGAACCGCAACTTGGAAACAACATCACCCAAGGAGACTTTCTGCTGTGCTTTCTGCAACCGGACTTGCCTATCTCAGATTGGCCTTTTTAGTCATCAACGTGCTTGTAAAAAGCGTGGGATGATTTCTTCCTAAGAATCTTCGTTCGCGAAGTAATGCCCTGAGAGAGAGAGAGAGAGAGATTATATTCTACAGATTATATTCTACAGATTATATTCTACAGATTCTACATACCTCCTCCAGTTTTAAATCTTTGGAGCTTAGTGGAAATACATCCTGCCTACTCTGATTATATTGAAGCTAGATAAAATTACCATTTCCTGCTCATTATGACTTTTTCTCAGAGGAACTATGGATTGCATGCTCTAGCTCAGTGTTTCCCAACCAGTGTGCCAGGGCACACTAGTGTGCCGTGAGCGATCATCAGGTGTGCCGTGGGAAATTGGAACCTCCAGGAAGGGGGGGGAGAGTCTAGTGTGTTGAAGTATTAAAACCCTAAGAAACCTACCTCGATAAAGGCACAAAATTACAAATACCCCCCTCCCCCCTCGTTGTCTACTTGGTCTCTCCCTCTCCATGCATTGGGAAGGCCCGCCTCCCTTTCCCCAAGTAGAGACCTCCTCTTGCCTCCTGGGGGTTCTGTGTGGGAAATTTGGCCCAGTTCTATCATTGGTCAGGTTCGGAATGCTCTTTGATTGTAGGGGAACTATAAATCCCAGCAACTACAACTCCCAAATGTCAAGGTCTATTTCCCCTGAACATATGTGGGCATATTAAGTATTCATGCCAAGTTTGGTCCTGTAGGTGAACTACAACTTCCAGAGTCAAGGTCAATTCCCAAGCAAACCCTTTCAGTACTTTCTGTAGGTAATGAGAGTTCAATATGCCAAGTTTGGTTCAATTCCATTGTTGCAAGAGTTCAGGATGCTCTTTGGTTGTGTGTTAACTATAAATCCCAGAAACTGTAACTCCCAAATGTCAAGGTCTATTTCCCCCAAACTCCACCTGTGTTCACATTTGGGCATATTGAGTATTCAAGCCAAGTTTGGTCCTGATCCAACATTGTTTGAGTCCACAGTGCTCTCTGGATATAGGTGAACTACAACTCCAAAACTCAAGGTCAATGCCCACCAAACTCTTATAGCATTTTCTCTTGGTTATGGGAGTTGTGTGTGGGAAGTTTGTGTCTTCCTGCCATTCCTGCCAGGATATCTATGTTGTGTTCATCGAAACAGGCCCAGGTTTCACACTGAGTGCATAAATACATTTAAAAACATATTAACTATATGTATGACTGTGTTAGAGTGTCATTTTGTGTCATTTTGGTTGGTGGTGTGCCCCAGGATTTTGCAAATGTAAGAAGTGTGCTCAAAAAAGGTTGGGAAGCACTGCTCTAGCCACATACCTTGACCCTTTGTCCCACTTTGATGCTAGACCCCTATGATCAAGGCACAGGGACTCCCTCTTGGTGCCAGAGTGACAAACAGAACACCCAATAGGAAAAGGGGACGCATAATCAAAATGCATCTGGATCTAGGCGAGAAGCAAGCTCTGCTTCGTGGAAGGCGATTGGGCCATTCTGAGCCGAGGCCCCGCCCATGGCCGCTATTCCCCGTCCCCATTGGCTGCCCCTCTCCTCCTCCTCTCCCCCCCCCAAATGATGGCGCTGCTCTGGCTGGGGCTGGCGGGCTGCTTCTTGGCCGCGCTGCTGGCGCTGCGCCTCCCGCCGCTGAAGCTCCCTCCGCCTCCTCCCGGGCCGGCCTCACTCCGCCCGGCGGCCCTCCTCTTCCAGGACCTGCTCCGTTACGGGAAGACGAAGGGCGGCTGCGGGCAGCGCCCCGCCCTCTTCCGGCACCTTGATCTCCCCAAGAGGTGAAGCACAGGGCCATCCAGACGGTCTCCTTAACGCGGTTTGGTACCACTTCCACTGCTAGGGAATCCTAGTTTGGTGGAGCACCAGCGGGGGAGGCTACAGACCTTGCAAGACTACAACTCTCCCAGGATTCCATAGCCTTGAGCCATGCTGGTGTCAAACCGCGTTAAATCCGCAGTGTGGATGCACCTTGAGTGGCCTTGAATCCTCCCTCCTTGGCTCACCTTCCAGCGAGAGGGGTTTGCATGGCTTTGTGGATCATGTTATAGTGCAATGCAATATATATATAAGATTAATATTGTCTCTCTCTCTCGGCATTACTTCGCGAATGAAGATTCTTAGGAAGGACTCATCCCAGGCTTTTTACAAGTGCGTTGATGACTAAAAAGGCCAATCTGAGATAGGCAAGTTCGGTTGCAGAAAGCGCAGCAGAAAGTCTCCTTGGGTGATGTTTTTTCCAAGTTGCGGTTCTTTCTGCGTTGTCGTTTCTCTTCCAGACCCGTTCGGCGTGTCTTCTCGAAAGAGGCCGCAGCATTGTGGATAGTGCTTCTCCATGCCTCCCGATGTGAGGCCAGGGTGGACCATTGTTGGTGATCAATCTGGCCGAGCCTGAGATGTTGTTTCAGGGAGTCCTTATATCTCTTTTGGGGGTGCCTCTCTTGCGCTGACCCGTGGCGAGTTCACCATCTTTGGGAGGCGGTGGTCCTCCATCCTAGAGACGTGCCCTGCCCAGCGCAGCTGTGTTCTCAATAGCATGGCCTCCACACTGGTGATCCCTGCTTGCTCAAGGACAGCAACATTCGTCACATAGTCGGTCCAGTGTATATTTAGGATTGTGCGAAGACAGCGCTGATGAAAGCGTTCGAGGAGTCGTAGGTGTTGGCGATAGGCGACCCATGTTTCAGACCCATAGAAGAGAATGGACAGTATGATAGCTCTGTACACACTGATTTTGGTGCTTTGTCTCAGGTGCTTGTTGCTCCAGACTCTTTTGTGAAGCCTTCTGAATGCACGATATGCCTTTGCTAATCTGTGATCTATCTCTTTGTCAATCTTGGCGTCTGAAGAGATGATGCTTCCCAGGTAGGTGAACTGCTGAACTGACTTAAGCACAGATGTGCTTATGCTGACGTGAGGATGATGGTGTTCTTCCTGTGGTGCGGGCTGGTAGAGGACTTCTGTTTTCTTCAGGCTGACTTCCAGCCCAAACAGCTCTGCAGCTGTTGCAAAGCAGGATGTGAGGCGCTGCAGGGCTGCTTCTGAATGGGCGACAAGGGCAGCATCGTCAGCAAAAAGCAGCTCACGGACTAGATAGTTTAGAGTCTTAGTGCGAGCCCTCAGACGGCTTAAGTTGAACAAGCTACCATCAGTACGATAGCGTATATATATGCCGTCTTCTTCTTGTAGGTCTGCCGTAGCCCTTTGGAGCATCATGCTGAAGAAGATTGTAAATAGGGTTGGTGCAAGAACACAACCTCCTCCATTGGCGCCCCCTTGTTGTGGGGGAGAGGCTTGCGTACCCTAATGAAGTTGTGAGCTATGCTGGCGGTGGCATAATAGCCGCCGGTAGGGCCTCCCATGCCAGACAGGTCACAACCAAAGGGTCTGATTAATATTGTGCTATGGCAATAATATAATAGACTAGCTGCCCCCTGCCACACTTTACTGTGGCCCAGTCTGTATATGCTTGTTTTGTGTGTGTATGTGAACATATTTCCGTAAATGTGTATATATGTATGTTTGTGTATGTGTATATGTGTGTGTGTACATATGTGTGTATATGAGTATATCTGTGTGTATATATTTGTGTGTTTATATGTGTATATGTATATTGTGTGTGTGTGCTTGTCTATGCATATTTATGTGTATATCTGTGTGTATGTATGTGTATATGTATATTTATTTGCATGTTATAAATGAATAAATATGTGTGTATGCATATATGTGTATGCATATGTTTGTGTGTGTATATTTGTGTGTACTTATGTATATATATACACGTGTGTGTATATGAGTGTATGTGTATATGTATATTTGTGTGCATGTTCTAAATGAATAAATATGTGTGTATGTATGTGTGTGTATATTTGTGTGTACTTGTGTATATATATGTATGTGTGTATGTGTTTGTGTATATGAGTGTATGTGTATATATTTGTGCATGTTATAAATAAATATGTGTGTATGCATGTGTTGTGCATGTGTATATTTGTGTCTGTTAATGTATATATGTGTGTATGTATATGTATGTGTGTGTATATTTGTGTGTACTTGTGTGTGTATATATATACGTGTATGTATGTGTACCTGTATATTAGTGTATGTGTATATGTATATTTGTGTGCATGTTATAAATAAATAAATATGTGAGTATGCATGTGTTGTGCATGTGTATATTTGTCTGTTAATGTATATATATGTGTGTGTATGTATATGTATGTGTGTGTATATTTGTGTGTACTTGTGTGTATATACATATATACATGTGTGTATGTATGTGTGTACGTGTATATGTATATGAGTGTATGCATATATGTATATATGGTGTATTTTGGGGCTTTTTAAGTGTGTGTGTATGTGTGTGTGTTTTTAGGGGTTATGAACATTCATTGGACTGTTAGGTGTATTGTGTCAAAATTTCATGTCAATTCGTCCAGTAGTTTCTGAGTTATGTTTCTCCCACAAAAAAACATTACATATATATATATATATATATATATATATACACACACACACACACATTTTACTTGTAAGCCGCTCTGAGTCCCCTTCGGGGTGAGAGGGGAGGCATATAAATGCCGTAAATAAATAAAATAAATAAAATTGTGATTGTTTCTAGGCATATGCAGAGTGCTTTACCCTCTATACCAGTTATTTTCTATGTACAGTAGACATCCGGCCCTACCACACAGCCCTATAAGCCAGAACATCAAGGCAGAAAATCCCACTGTATCTGCTTTGAACTGGATTATCTGAGTCCACACTGCCATATATTCCAGTTCAAAGCAGATAATGTGGGATTTTATTCAGCTGTGTGGAAGGGGCCTTAGATTATGAGGATAGGGGAAACTACTGTAAGTGCCCTTCCACACAGCCCTATAACCCAGAAGATCAAGGCAGAAAATCTGAGTGTGGACTCAGATAATCCAGTTCAAAGCAGATATTGTGGGGTTTTCTGCCTCGATATCCAGGGCTGTGTGGAAGGGCTTTAGGGCCCCTTCTACACTGCCGTATAAAATCCACATTAACTGCTTTGAACTAGATTATATGGCAGTGAAGACTTTAGTATTTATTTGTTGTTTATTTTATCTTATCTGCTTAATTGCGTTAATTTTATATATGTATTAAAATTATTTTTATTTAAATAAATAATTTTATTATTTATAATATAATGTAGTATAATATAATATGATATAATACAGTATAATATAGTATAATGGTATGGTGTTGCTCTGTGTTGTAAAACAACTGCCAACAGTTGTTTTACAAGCGTGGAGTGGATGGAGCAAGCCCCTATTACATAATGTGATGTAATACAATGTAATACTACTAATAATATTATAATTGTATATTTGCGTTACATGTCATATTACTAATAATATTGCAATATAATTTGTTATAATACAATGTGATATGTAATTGTTGTACTGTGACAATGACATAGTATGTTGTATTTGATATTATAGTACAATATAGTATGGTATAATATATTGTGTATACATATAATATTGATAATGTAATGTAATGCAATATATTACTAATAAGATACTATAACTATATTTTGTGTTACATGCAATATTACTAATAATATTGCGATATAATTGTTATAGAGTTCAATGTGATATTGTTATCGTACAATGTGATATGTAATATTGATGTTGTGCTGTGGCAATAATATTGTTTACTGTATTTCAATTCAATTCAATTTCTCACTTATTAATCGCCCTCCATTAAATGCTCCAGGCGATTTACATAAAACATTGCATTAGAACGTAAAGCAGTAACCATGTAGACTGTATTAAACGTTAAAAGCTCTGCTAAAAAGAACTATTTATATAGTTCAATGTGATATTGTTATAATACAATGTGATATGTAATATTGATGTTGTACTGTGGCAATAATTATAGTTCATTGTATTTGCATTTTGCTTGTGAACCGCTCTGAGTCCCCTTCGGGGTTGAGAAGGGTGGCATATAAATATCGCGAAATAAATAATATGACAGTGAAGAATGGACCTAGGTGGCTTCTCTATAAGTTAATACAGTCAATCAATGATTCTTTCTTTTGCAGGTGGTTCTATCACTTCTATACTGTGTCCGTAATTTGGAATGGTTTCCTGCTCGTGGTCCTTCTCCAAAGCTTGCTGGCATCCTGGCCTTTCCCCATCTGGCTCCAGGACCTGCTAAACATTCTGGATGGAGCATTGCAGAACCCGGATGGAGGCATGCGTGCTTCTGTGAATGGTACGGACTGTTTCCCCGGGAACAGAAGATGTCTGTCTTACACCAGGTGTGGGTACTGTGTGGAAATCCAGACATTGTTGAAATGCATCTCCCAGAAATTCCTACCTTGGTCTATGCTGTCCATAGCTGTATAAAATCCCACATTATCTGATTTGAACTGGGTTATATGGCAGTGTGGACTCAGATAATCCAGTTCAAAGCAGATATTGTGGATTATCTGCCTTGATATTCTGGGTTATATGGCTGTGTGGAAGGGCCCCTCGATGACTGGGAGTTGCAGTTCAACATCTGGAGGACCGCAGAAATCCAACCCTTGTCACAAAGCATTCTTCCAGTTGAATTCTCACTTGGTACAATGCCAATATGTAAATTACACTATGTAAAATATTTGAAAAATGTTCTGTTTTTGTTTGGAAGTGTTGTTTTATTTTTAATTGCGTAGTACTTACTTTGGGTTTTTTTATTTAAAAAATTGCATTTTATCTAACTACTAAAAATATAAACATACAGCAAAAGAGGGAGAACAAGTGGTTATAGGAAAGTAAGAAATATCCTGATGAGAGAAGGAGACGAAAGAGAACACACCCCCCCCACCCACACACACAAATGAGAAGAGAAAAAGAAGGAAAAAATGTAGTACTTACTTTGAAAGTACTTGTTATACTCCAGAAACTCCGTTGTTGAATTGGTTGAGACTCTACGAGATATTCCTTGGAAAAACTAGAGCAAAATGTGCTGCGATGTGTTTAATAAACTTTTTCCATGTTTTTTTAAATGTTAGAACCAATTAGAAAATTACATTTATAATCCAGGAACAAAAATTGTGTTACATAGTAATATAACAGTAGGAGCCCTCAGTGGTACAATGGGTTACACCTAAAGGTCGGTGGTTTGAATCGGGAGAGTGGGGTGAGCTCCCTTCAGCTTCCCATGCGAGGACATGAGAAAAGCCTCCCACAGGATGGTAAAACATCCAGGCGTCCCCTGGGCAACATCCTTACAGACAGCCAATTCTCTCACACTAGAAGAGACTTGCAGTTTCTCAAGTCACTCCTGACGTGAAAAAAATCTTAACAGCCATGTCACAAAAGGAAGAAATCCTGTAGATGAGAAGAAATTATTTATTTTAGAGAAATATCACTATTTTAATGAATTTATTTATTTATTTACAGTATTTATATTCTGCCCTTCTCACCCCTCAGGGGACTCAGGGCGGAGCAGTGTCACTGCCAGTTCCAAACCATACAGATCTGAGACTGATAGGAGTTGTAGATCAGCTGTATGATTTTTATAAAAGGTCCCATTACATAGGCCAGTGTTTCCCAACCTTTTTTGAGCCGCGGCACACTTTTTACATTTGCAAAATCCTGGGGCACACCACCAACCAAAATGACACTCTAATACAGTAATACATATTGTTAATATGTTTTTAAATGTATTTATACACTCAGTGTGAAACCTGGGCCTGTTTCGATGAACATAGCATAGATATCCTGGCAGGAATGGCAGAAAGACATAAACTTCCCACACAGAACTCCCATAACCAAGAGAAAATGCTATAAGAGTTTGGTGGGCATTGACCTTGAATTTTGGAGTTGTAGTTCACCTATATCCAGAGAGCACTGTGGACTCAAACAATGTTGGATCAGGACCAAACTTGACATGAATGCTCAATATGCCCAAGTATGAACGCAGATGGAGTTCAGGGGAAATAGACCTTGACATTTGGGAGTTGTAGTTGCTGGGATTTATAGTTCCCCTACAATCAAAGAGCATTCTGAACCCCACCAATGATAGAACTGGGCCAAACTTCCCACAAGAACCCCCAGGAGGCAAGAGAAGGTCTCCTCACGGCAGCGTTTGATACCGTCGATTACCAACTTTTGATACACCGCCTGGCGGTGGCAGGGGAGGGGACAGCCCTCAACTGGCTGTCCTCCTTCCTCCAACGCCGCCAGCAGCGAGTGAAGTGGGGAGGGCGGTCTCCGGAGGCTCCCCGCTGAGTTGTGGGGTGCCTCAGGGGGCTATCCTCTCCCCGCTGTTATTTAACATCTATATGCGACCACTCGCCCAATTGGTGCGGAGTTTCGGGCTGGAGTGTCATCAGTACGCTGATGATACCCAGCTCATTCTGAGGTTGGACCCAGGGCAGTCTCTGTACCCGATAATTTCCATCTTTGCCTTGAAGCCGTTACTGGATGGCTGCGAGCCAGTAAGTTGAAGGTGAACCCGAAAGACGGAGATCTTTGGCTGGGCCGCCGGGGGTAGCGACCCAGCTGCCAGCGTTCGATGGTGTGGCCCTCTGCCCTCAGCCATCGGTAAAAAGTCTGGGGGTCCAGCTGGACGCCCACCTGTCCATGGAGGAGCAGATTGGCTGCACCTGCAGGACAGCATTCTACCACCTACGGTTGGCTAAGCGCCTGGCTCCCTACCTCTCCCAACGCGACCTTGCTACGGTGATCCAAGCCACGGTCATCTCGAGGCTCGATTACTGTAATGCGCTCTACATTGGCCTTCCCTTGTCGATGATCCGGAAGCTTAAGCTAGTGCAGCACTCTGCAGCCCGCCTCCTCCTGGGTGCTGCAAGATCTGACCGCGCGACCCCACTCTTGCGCGAGCTGCACTGGCTCCCGATTGAATTCGGGTCCTCTTCAAGGTGTTAGTTCTCACCTTTTTAAGGCCATCTATGGTTTGGGGCCAGTGTACCTGAGGAGCGACTTGCCCCTTATGTGCCCGCGAGATCACTGCGCTCTGAGGAGCTTAACCTCCTGAGGTGCCTTCCCTTGGAACCTGCAGACTGGCCACTACACGGCGGAGGGGCATTTCTGTAGCTGCCCCAAGTCTCTGGAACGGCCTCCCGGAGGAGATCCGCGCCATCCGCGCTCTTCTGCCCTTCCGCAAGGCCTTGAAGACTTGGCTCTTTAGGAAGCCGTTCGGCCCTTAACTCAACCACACTTGTGCCATGCCGCCTATGGCCCCCCCAGATTCTTATCTTGTCCCCCCAGCCTTTGCTGAGGGCTAGTGTTTTAATATGTTTTAACTGCTTTGATGTTTAATGTGTTTTAACTGTTTAATCTGTTTTATTACTCACGGTGTTTATGCTTCTTCTGTAAACCGCTCTGAGCTCCGGAGTGAGCGGTATACTAAATCGAAGTTAATAAATAAATAAATAAATAATACTTGGGGAAAGGGAGGCGGGCCTTCCCAATTCATAGAGAGGGAGAGACCAAGTAGACAACGGGTGGGGAGGGGGGTGTTTGTAATTGTGTGCCTTTATCGAGGTAGGTTTCTTAGGGTTTTTATACTTCAACACACTAGACTCTCCCCCCCCTTCCTGGAGGTTTCAATTTCCCACGGCACACCTGATGATCGCTCACGGCACACTAGTGTGCCCCAGCACACTGGTTGGGAAACACTGACATAGGCATCCCTTTTCCTAATGGAACCATTCATAAAATCATAAAGTTGGCAATGAGTATTTCTAATAAATAGCATTAGAAAATGCATTACGTAGACAACAAGATAGTATAGAATAATGTGCTCCACTGATATTTCAACCAACATAGAATTCTGCATGCTCATTTGTTGCTCAGTGAAATGAGTCTGTTGGATATATGACTTCCATCTTTCAATTCTACTGCTTACCAGCTTTTAAGGGAAGTCTAGTGAAGAGACTTTGACACAAAGACCTCTGTTGGATTTCTAGGAGGAGAGTCTTTGTCTGCTCTCCTGGTGTGCCTTTTTGTCTGGTTAAGCAGCTGTCGGCGATTATTCGAGTGTCTGCACATCAGCGTATTCTCTGGAGGTGTCATTCATATTGTACAGTACTGCTTTGGACTCTGTTACTATGTCCTATTGGGCTTGACAGTTTTATGCCAAGTCCCAGCCAACATCAGGAAAGGTAGGTGCTGTCTTTCATACGCTTGTAATATAGTGTCGGTCTGGCAACGCTTTTCATTCATATGCATATATCTAATTGTTCACCTTCACTTCCATTGCGCTGCAACTCCAATGTTTTCTTGGGCAGCACGGAGGAATCTGGTAGCCATAATCCAACAATTAATACTTTTTTCTTGAACCAGTCATAAGAGCCTCTTCCAAGTATAATGGGGTAGGATGGTGTGACGAATTCCCTACCTGGTAGGCTTGGTAAAGCCTGGAAAAGTAGGCCCAAGAAATTGGCAGCCATTTTAGATAGGTGCCAAGGGGGCATCCATCTTGGATCTCATTTCCAAAAGGGGGCATGCCTAAGAGTAAGCCTGCAGGGAAATGAGGGGAGTTAGGATTAGCTGGTAGAGAAGGGGGCGGAGCCTAACTTAGAAAAAGAAAAAAGTGACTTGAAAGGGGGCATTTTGAAAAATCCTTTCAGAGAGAGTCTGTCAGTTCAGTCAAGGGAGTGTAAGAGAGAAGTTGTGGAAGATAGTGTTAGAGAGAAGTAGCCTGAAAATTGGTCAGATAGCTAGCAGAGTTAGCTAGTGTGGAAGATTCTACAGGTATCAGGGAGATAGTGTGTAGAGGAGTGGGGATAGATCCAGGGAAGGACTATATGTATTTATTATTTTATTATTATTTATTCAAACTTCTATCACCGCCTCTCCCCGAGGGCTCGGAGCAGTTCACAAGTCTGGATAACAAAACAATAGGCAACAAACAGACACTACAACATCAAAGAAAGAAAGAAGGGAGAAAGAAAGGGAGAAGGAAGAGAGAAGGACAGAGATAGAACTTGAAATGTGGCAAGAGGGTTCTCAGGTGGACCTAAGCAGACACCACCTTGCCATCAAAAGAAGGAAGCATGGGAGGTCTCAAGGAGATCTCTCGTAACTGGCCACAGGAGAGTCGGGTGGCCTGGCTTCCTCTGTCCAAAGGTCTGACGGGGGGAATCAGACCTGCTAAAGGAGTGTCATTCTCTGACCTCGGACATGTCCGGTGGGGCTCACGCCGCTTAGAACTCGAGCTCTAAAAGGTTCTGGAACGAAACGATCCCTACTATTATAAACATGTAGTGGAGTTAAGATTTGCTAGGCAGAGAGGAAATCCTGTCAGTAAATTCTTGGAGGGAGAAAGGAGTGGGGGTTTTGTAACAAAATATTAAAACTGCTTAAAGGAACCATACGATTTTGTGCCAATATTTCTGAACCACTAAGCTTAATGCCTATTTTGTAAGTTCTCTTAAATAAACGTAATTGTTTAATTGCTCAACACATCTGCCTCACGTGTGCCTCTGTCAAAGGAATTTAAAAGCAGTTTCCAGCAGTAATCACATGTATAAATGGTGGCAGCATACCTTTTGAAGAAATAATTTTGTCAGTGTTGTCTCAGTACACAGGCCTGAATGCAAAGCCAAAGCATCTTGCTTAAGATACCTCAAGTCAGCCAAAGGCTTAAGTCTGGTAGTGACCAGTGGTCTTTCAAGAGGTTTTCCGGCCAGAAGCTTATTGCAGCTTTTGATTTCTTAATACACAAACCCTTAATACACAAATGTCAGCTTGGGGGATTTGTTCAATGTTTAAAATCCTTTTGCCTTTACAGATGGCTATTATATACAGTTAGTTCTCAAGTTATGAACAAGATAGGTTCTGTCGGTTTGTTCTGAAGTTGAATTTGTTTGTAAGTTGGAAAAGGGACATTTTTAAGTGTAACCCCAGCCAATAACACACATATATTAACTTTGGATAGCATAGGGAAGGGTTAACACCCCCGTGCTGTTTGTTTTGCTGCCTGTGCCCCTGTTTAGAAGATTTCACCTAACTTTCTGTCTCTGCAACAATTGCATTTTGAAAAATTCGGCTTGTTGTGGAACCAAAGATTTCTGACAAAGCTTCAGTTGAGACACCTTTTCCCCATGATAACTCTTTCAGGAGTGAATTTCCCTTCCAATGGGTAGATGTATCTCACTTCCTGTTATCTCACTTCCTGTTCTTAACTAAGAGCCCTTTGTAAGTCAGATGTTTGTTATCTGGGACTACCTGTATATGCTTTATCCATCAACGAACCATCAAGGACATTAAGAAGTCCGGAGAGGCCCTGCTCTCGGTCCCGCTATCTTTGCAAACGTGACTGGTGGGTACGAGAGACAGGGCCTTCTCTGTGGTGGCCCCTCAGCTATGGAACTCTCTCCCAAGTGAGGCTAGATCTGCACCCTCTCTGTTGTCCTTTAGGAGGCTGGTGAAGACCTGGATGTGGAATGAAGCTTTTCCAGAATAGGCTGAGATTGGTTATAGTCTGAATGAATGACCACGTTTCAAACCGAGTAGAATTGTTTTAGTGGCAATTTGGTTTTATGTTTGGGGCTTTTTATGTATTTTAATATGTTGTTGTAGATGTTTCAAATTGTATAGCATTGAATCTTGCTGTAAGCCGGGCTGAATCCCTCTATGGAGGTGAGAAGGTCGGGGTACAAAAGTTTTAAATAAATAAATATCTTAACGATTGAGTCTGAATTTGATGGTGGATGGTATAAAAAACAAATATACCCAATTTCTTTCCAATCTAGGCAAAGATCCTCAACTGGCAGTCCATTGGTATCATGCCCTTGGATTGTTGATGTTTATTTGGGCCTCTATTCACCAACACAGGTGCCACGTCATTCTAGCTAACCTTAGAAAAAACAGATCAGGTAAGATACTTTGTGGCTTTGTGTGTGTGTGTGTGTTTTATCCTTTCATGTAAAAAATATTACAGCAATAACCATATCAACCATCTTACTGATAGGCATGGAGATATTTTAACTCCAAGTGTACATATGATGTAACAATAGCAGAGTGCTGTCTCTTTAAATGTAGATCTATCCTAAATAGGAAGGGAGATTCAAGTCAAAGAGCCAAAAGTGTGTGGTTGAAGGGTGCTTAACCCTCTTTTCCACCCACAGTTTTCTAACCCCAGATATCCTCTTCTGTAGGCACACTTCCCCACTTGAGCTCTTGGATAAGTATAGGTGAGCAATACTATGCAACATAATAAGCTCTCAGTGGGGCAATATGCTCCTATGGAAAGTGGACCTTATGGATCAAAAGAATATGGTAGTTCAAGAATTGGCAGTCAAAGAGCTGAAAACTGCACCAGTACTGTAGGTTCATTAGATTTCTATCCCACCTTTTGGCTAACACAAGTCTAGCAAGGTTCTAAGACAGTGGTTCTCAACCTGCGGGTCCCCAGGTGTTTTTATTTATATATTTATTTCGGACAGGTCATATCTCGACCTCCGCAGAGGGACTCAGGGCAGCTACCAACAAAAGCATAAATATACATCTTGGTTAAAACAGTATAAAAACATTAATACAACATCATAAAAACAGTAAACATTAGAACAATTGCCAAAATTAAATCGTTGTTTTGGCCTATAACTCCCAGAAATCCCATCCAGTTTACCAGCTGTTGGGGTTTCTGGGAGTTGAAGGCCAAAACGTCTGAGTATCCACAGATTGAGAACCACTGTTCTAAGACTTTCTTAAATTTTGAGGTCTCTTAGTGGTAAAAAGTTGTTTGTTTTTCTTATATTAGTGTATACACAACCGTCATCTATGTCTGAGTCACACTGTATCATGATTACTGCAGTGTACCCTGTGTAGGCATATATGTTCGGGAGCATAGGAGCAACACAGATTAGCTAAAATGCTAAGTGGTGCCTGGTGTCAGGATTATGAGTGCATCTATATTGTAGAATTAATGCAGTTTGACACCATTTTAACTACAATGGCAGAAAGTTCTCCCTTAAAAACCTGAGCAGCCTTATGTGAGAGATTACAGACTTTCAGATAGTTTAGCCCTAATACTGTTTAGCTTTAGATATCATAACCAGTACAATATTATGCTTTGACAACCGGTGACTATAATTCCCAGAACCCTCTCTTGCGGTTTGTCTTATTTTTAAAAACGTTGTGGTAAAAACTTAAAATAATTCTTAAAAATCAGTAGATTGGTGAATTGTTCTGAAACTTGGCAGGCCTACAGTTGTAAATGGGGTCTAAAACTGAGGTAGGATTCGTGCAGATAGGCCTTAAAATGACTAAGGATTGAGCCTTTAAAGTTTCCAATTGTAGCCAATGGGCTAAATCTTTGCCAAATAAAATAGCAACACAATTTATTTACACTCCTCCTGATTTGAGTAACTTCCCTGTAAACAGAATGAAGGGTTAACCAAAAATCGATCCCAAAATAGCATTTCTTTTGGCCAAATCGCACAAGCCTACTATTGTATTGCTTTGTTTTTTGTCCATTTCCAGGAAAAGTTGTGAACCTGAACCATGACGTTCCGTTTGGCGACTGGTTTGAAATGGTGTCGTGTCCTCATTACTTTGCTGAGCTGCTAATATACATATCAATGGCCATCACATTTGGATGTAAAAATGTAACTTGGTGGCTGGTAGTGATGTATGTGTTCTTTAACCAGGCAGTGAGTGCTGTTTTGTGCCACGAATACTACCAGAATAACTTTAAACACTACCCCAAATGTCGCAAAGCATACATACCTTTCCTTCTTTAGCCAGATCATTTGAGATTATTTGAAAGTCTCATCCAAAAGGAAATGGAAATCTGAAGTATCCGGTGTGCAGTGGGCGGCTTTGGGTGAAATCAGCTGGATCTGAAATGCCTAGATAATTTATTTTAAGTAGGCAGTGCTGTGATGCAAATGAAAACAACTAATATTTATGACATTAAGGAGAAGCACACCATATTCATAATGCAGAAGTAGATCCCGCTGAATTGAGTGGATTATTCCCACAAAAATGTTAATGGGACTAAACCTGTGAAAATGGGTTTACAGTTTTTGTATGATATAAAGGACAAAATAATGTACATGGTGCTCACAATACTACTAATTGGCACTGTAGATTTTTGGTCCTCTCTATGAATATTTCATATGGTCAAATGGTACACTGTTTTATGAAACTATTTTCCATCTATTGTATAGAGAATATGAATGTAATATTTATACATTTTTAATAAAAGCTTTAACCACCTATCTATTATGGATGCGTAAAAGATAAAATGTACAGTTTATTTTGTTTGCAGCAGAACAACAAGCTAGACTCTTTACAAAGCAGTTTTAAAGTATAAGACAGCAAAAGTCTGGGGAGTCCATTCACATAGTTAGGAAAACAAATTGCGGGATTTTTTTTCCAAAAAACTAAATGTTGTGTAATGTGCAGTTGCATCATTTGTACATAAATGTTTAAATGTCATCTTGGCTAGTTGAGGGCAAGAGCAAAGAATTACGGAGGACATCAAGCCCTGCTCTCTCAATTGAAGAAAACCATTGTGCCATATAATTTCTCTTCCTCCTAAAGTTCTGCTCTTTTACTCAGTCCATACATTTTCAAAACTCTTTATTTTTGGACAAAATTAGAATCTTATTTTAAAAGTGTGACTTAACATCCAATGTAAGGAATTCTCTATCTGGAATTTCCTCTCAGAATAGCTGCATGATCTCACGTTCCAACTTTCCTATTTAATTCCAGTCCCATCATA
This sequence comes from Anolis apletophallus, assembly GCA_030556195.1. Taxonomy (NCBI): domain Eukaryota; kingdom Metazoa; phylum Chordata; class Lepidosauria; order Squamata; family Anolidae; genus Anolis; species Anolis apletophallus. The sequence continues at coordinate 23,627,737 of JARBWK010000012.1, forward strand.
AAACACCTATTTTCTGTAAAGTTTCTGGCAGAGCTCCTAGTTTTCATGGCCTATTGTTTTCTAGAACCATATCAAGTATCACACGGTTTCAGGTGAATGCAGGTAATTTTAAATGGTAAGTGAACATTATCCCCCCAATAACTGAAAAATAAAAGGTAGAATATTATTCACATGTTCGGGGGCGCATCCGGCTGCCGGGCACTCCTCGTCAGTCTCCGGCCTCGTGGAGGGTGCGCATGCATGGAGTCAGCTGGTTCCGCATGTGTGCGCGGGTGGGCCGCCTTCCACGGGGCCGGAGACTGAGGGGTGGGTTATGCGGCTGGGGGTGGAGGCTCCGCCTTGGTCTCCAGCCTCGTGGAGCCGTTGCAGGCGGTTCTGGCCTGCTCACGCTGCACTGAATGTGCATGCGCGGAACCAGCTGGTTCCACATGTGCTCATTTGGTGCGGCGCAGGTGGGCCGCTTTCCACGGGGCCAGAGGCTTAGAAAGGGGCATTTGGCGGCCGGATGTGCCCCTGAATCTGTGGCGCCCCACGCAGGTGCGTAGTTCGCATAAAATAAGATCCAGCCCTGGGTGAATGTTTGAAACTGATGTCACATGCAAAGTCTTAACAAATGCAGCAGTTTGGTGGAAACGGGGGCATATTCTCCTAAACTATTGAGCTCTGTCCCAAGAGAAGTTCAACTTGAAATTCACTCTGGTTTTGTCTCATGTCAGGCAAAGGCTTTTATTTAAATAAACCATAAGTCTTTAACGGGTTGTGGTAGAAAGATGTGCAATGGTAGAATGAGTCCTCCCCTGGGGAGATACTGTAGGGTGGGTTACAAATATATTATTATTTTACTGACACAAAACCACAGTATGTCACAGCAAACGAGATCTATATGCTGGATTTCATATAAAAAATCACAAGCCAAACACTTCCCAAGCGTCTAGGACTGTGTGATGTATTTCCGAATGATGACCGCAGATCCAAGTAAGGTGGCCTTTTGCAGTTGACAGATCATGATTTTGTCAATAATAATAATAATAATAATAATAATAATAATAATAATATACACTTTATTTATATTCAGCTCTTCTCACCCTGAAGAGGACTCAGAGCGGATTACAGGTACACATACTTAGCAGACAATCCCTGCCATTTTCACTTACACAACATATAGACGAACAGAGGCAAATGTTTATTGTTTCCAAATGCCGGCACCCAGTGTGCCAATGACCACTGGGACCACCTGTACTGGTTTAGGCCAGAGCCTTTGCAGTTCGATTTTGAGGTCTTGATAACGGCTGAGCTTTTCCTGTTTATTATTATTATTATTATTATTATTGGAGTGCTTTTTTGGGTAATATTGAATTGCTGTGAATGAATGTTTTAATTGTATTTTTAGAAAACCTGATTATCAGATGTGCGCTAAATCCAAAAGCACTTCAGTAGAAAGTTTTGGGGCTGATGTGTGGTTGTGGGTGTGTTGGGGCATCACTTTGATCTCCTTCATTTCCCTATGACCATAATGTTGTCATTTTGACTTAGGCCATCAGAAAGAAAGAAGCTGTGATTACAAAGCCATAATTTCCCTTTAAAAAAATTGAAACTGCACACTTCTAAATCTCCTTCCAAGCACTTACAGGAATTTACCCTCTTGATTAGGCATATTCATACTATTCATGGACGGAATCACTGGGTTGTTTTATGTTTTCTGGGCTGTATGGCCTTGTTCCAGAAGCATTCTCTCCTGACGTTTCACCCACAACTATGACAGGCATCCTCAGAGGCTAACACCTCCCAACAAAGGATCACCCAGGCAGCAACCAGCCAGGCTTTGAAACTGCAAAGCCATTAAATGCTAATCAAGGTGGCCAATTGCAAAATGTATACTTGCCTCAAACAGACAAGAGTTATTTCTCCCACCCTGGACATTCCACAGATAATACAGTAAAAGCCCTATTTTCCTACTTTCCAACAGAACTCACAACTTCTGAGGATGCCTGCCATAGATGTGGGCGAAACTTAAGGAGAGAATGCTTTTAGATCATGGCCATACAACCCGGAAAACTAACAAAAACCTAGTTTCATACTGTTTGCTAACCTTCCTTTGTTCTTTTGCAAAAAATAAATTGGAAACTGCAGTTTGAGTTGGTTTGGCAATGAGAAATAGCCCATTCCCTTGTATAATTTACAAACTAGGGAAAGGCTTCTAATTGTCAAATGTACCTTCCTTTGCTGTTAAAATCCTCTGTTTTGTAACACAAGGAGGTTTAGCAAAGCAGCAGCTTGTGCATGCTTATCAATGAGAAGTAGCTGTGTCCCTTGCAGAATGCACAAAACAGAAAGAATAGTGAGTGTAAAATACATACCTCCCTTTTTATTAATATTTCAAGTGCTTAAAGAGACAGTGCTTGTGACCTTGTGGAAGTATTCAATTGTGAAGTTTCATTCTTGGAAGATTTTGAACTCACACAGTTGCACAATTCTTCTAGTTGAAAAGGGAGAAGTCATGAATGAATGCATGGATTGGGAGGAGACAAGTCCCAACGCATGCGGTCAGCTAAGTGCGCTTGCTTGGGGAACTGATTGGTGTGATAACAATAGTTTTATTTGTTTCCTGCCTTTCCTCCACTAAGATTGGAATTTTAAAACTAAGATAATTATGACACAAGGCTATAAATACCTGTATTTATAGCCTTGTGTCACAATTAACTTAGTTTTAAAATTCCAATCTTAGTGGAACTCTTCACTTAATCCCGTCCTTCAAGGCATGCTTCCTCAACAGAAATTGGGCTTGGTTCCCAAGCAGCCGCCTGGTTTTTCTTCCAAGCTTTTAAACATTGGCAACATTCTGGTTGTGATCAACAGGCTTGTAAACATCTGTTGAACATCGTAAACAGCTCCCTTGAGCAAGGAGTCTTTCCAGAGTGCTTAAAAGAGGCGGTGGTAGCTCCATTACTGAAGAAACCGTCACTAGACCCGGCGGTTCCCTCCAACTACCGACCAGTGTCGAACCTTTCGTACCTGGGGAAGGTAGTTGAGAGGGCAGTAACGGAGCAGTTGCAGTCCTTCTTAGATGATGCAACATGGCTAGACCCCTTCCAGTCCGGCTTCCGTTCGGGGACGGAGACGGTTCTGGTCTCCATCACAGACCAACTCCGCTGCCAGCTCGACCAAGGCGGGTCTGCGCTGCTCGTGTTATTGGACCTCACGGCAGCGTTTGACACGGTCGACCACAATCTATTGATCCACCGCCTGGCCGTGGCTGGAGTGAGGGGGACAGCCCTTAAATGGCTGACCTCCTTCCTCCACCAGCGGTCTCAGCGTGTGAGGAGGGGCGAGGTGGTCTCCGAGGGCTCCCCACTACTCTGTGGGTCCCCCAGGGGCCATTCTCTCCCTCTGTTATTTAACATCTACATGCAGCCGCTGCACAGCTGGTGCGGAGTTATGGGCTGGAGTGTCACCAGTACGCTGACGACACCCAGCTCATTCTGAGGATGGAGGGCAGGCCGGGTTCTGTCCCCGATAATTTCCAACACTGCCTCGAAGCCGTTACTGGATGGCTGCGAGCCAGTAGGTTGAGGGTGAATCCGCGAAGACGGAGATCTTGTGGCTGGGTCGCCCGGGTGATGTTAATGTCCAGCTTCCGAGCCTGACGGTGCGGTGTTATGCCCATCGCCTTCCGTAAAGAGCCTGGGGGGTCCATTTGGACTCCCAGCTGACCATGGAGGCCCAGGTCTCTGCGGTCAGCAAGATCGCTTTTCATCTGCGACAGGCAAGGAGGCTGGCCCCCTATCTCTCCCGGAACGATCTGGCCACGGTGATCCAAGCCACAGTCATCTCAAGGCTGGATTACTGCAACGCGCTCACGTTGGCCTTCCTCTGTCGGTGACCCGGAAGCTCAGGCTAGTGCAGAACACTGCCGCCCGGCTCCTGTCTGGCACGCCAGCTGGTGCCCACATAACACCTGTTTTGCAGGATCTGCACTGGCTGCCAATTGAGCACCGGATCACCTTCAAAGTGTTGGTCCTCACCTTTAAGGCCTTACACGGCCTGGGGCCAGCGTATTTGAGGGACCGTCTCACCCCATATTGCCCTCCGAGATCACTTCGGTCTGAGGACTCCAATCTCCTGGAGATACCTTCAGCTAAACTCGCAAGGCTGACTGCTACCCGCCGGAGGGCGTTCTCTGTCATAGCACCTACGCTGTGGAACGCCCTCCCGGCCGGAACTCGGGCTATGAAGGACTTGCTCCCGTTTAGACGGGCCTGTAAAAATACCTGTTTAAGCAGGCCTTTGGTGAGTAAGTCCTGCCCATGCCCCGCCATCTATTCGTTCTTCTGAGGATGATGTGCTGTTCATTGTTTTAACTGTGTTATTAATTACTGTACTGCTGTTGTTTTTAATTGTTTTTAACTGCTTATTGCCTGTATTTTACTGTGCCCTTCGGCTCCTGTAAGCCGCCGCGAGCCTCAGGGAGTCGGCGGCATAGAAGCCCGAATAATAATAATAATAATAATAATAATAATAAACAAGAAAAAAATGACCAACACTGTCAATTTGCTTGGCAAAGGTCAGCAAATGTATAAAAAGAGCCGTAGGAAATATGCTTGCTCCTATACCTGCCCAAATCCACTTTAAAAAACTGGAGACATATGGTGGGATTATGGTCATGTCACTTTGACTTCAGAGCTCTCAAATACACTGTCAGTAAAAGCTGCTGAAGTGAACAGGGCTTATGTCAACACAACAAATTTGTACTCCATAGTCAATAATGTCAAGGCTGCTAAGGTTGCACACTTTTTTTCAACTTCTTAATCCGTGGCAGTGAATAGATAATAGAATCAGCAGATCTGCTGTGGAGTAAATGAAGTAACATTTGCTGTTTGGACTGAATAACTTTACAACTAAGCTTCCAGTCCTGTCTGTTTCCACATGGATGTAAATCTTTGCAGTAGTTGCACTAGTAATATTTACCATACTTCCAATTTCTATACCGGTTTTGTAGGCAAATTTTTCACAATGGGGTTCATGAGTTAAGAACAGTTCAATATAACACAAAGTTCTATAAAACAATGTAGAATCACAGAGTTGGAAGAAACCACAAGTGCCATCCAATCAAACCCTCTGCCATTCAGGTACACAATCAAAGCACTCCTGGTAGATTTATTTATTTATTTACAGCATTTTTACCCTGCCCTTCCCAACCCTCCCAAGGGGGGACGGGGGGACGGGACTCAGAGCAGCTAACAAAGGCAGCAATTCGATGCCTAAATAATACACAAAATAGTCATAAATCATACAAAATTGAACAGTAGCAATTAATTAAAAACAAAATTATTTAATAATCAAATAACATTAAAAACAATGTTCCATCCACACATCCAGTTGCTAGAGCAGTAAAACCGTGTCCTCATCTCTGTCGTTGAGCCAGTCCATTCCAGTTAAAGTGCTGGCATGTCATTGTGCAAAGGCCTGGTCCCACAACCAAGTTTTTACCTTTCTCCTGGATGCTAGGAGGGTTGGGGTCGATCGTATCTCGCTTGGCAGCGCATTCCACAGGCCACAATCGAGAAGGCCCTGTCTCTCCTCCCCACCAGTTGCACTTGAGATGCTGGCGGAAATGAGACAGGGCCTCCCCGGATGATCTTAAGGTGTGAGATGGGACGTAGAGGCAGATGCGTTTGGACAAGTAAGCTGGACCAGAACCGTATAGAGCTTTATAGGTTAAAACCAGCACTTTGAATTGAGCTCGGAAGTGGACAGGCAGCCAGTGGAGCTGACACAACAGGGGGGTGGTATGCTCCCTGTATGTAGCTCCTGTTAGTAATCTGGCTGCTGCCCGTTGGACTAATTGCAGTTTCCGAATTGCCTTCAAAGGCAGCCCCACGTAGAGTGCATTGCAGTAATCTATTCGGGATGTAACCAGAGCGTGGACGATCATAGCCAGATCAAATTTCCCAATGTACGGGCGCAGCTGGCGCACAAGTCTTAACTGTGCAAAAACTCCCCTGGCCACCGCCGAGACCTGGGGTTCCAGGCTCAGCGATGAACCCAGGATCACTCCCAGGCTACAAACTTGCGTCTTCAGGGGGAGTGCAACCCCATCCAACACAGGCTGTAACCCTATGCCCTGTTCGGCCTTTCAACTGACCAGGAGGACCTCTGTCTTGTCTGGATTTAATTTCAATTTGCTAGCCCTCATCCAGTCCAATGCAGCAGCCAAGCACCTGTTCAAAGTCTGGACAACCTCCTTAGTAACAAGTGGGAAGGAGTGACAGATCTGGACGTCAACTACGTATGGATAACACCTTACTCCGAAACTCCGGATGATCTCCCCCAGCGTCTTCATGTAGATGTTAAATAACATCGGGGACAGTACTGAATCCTGAGGGACTACACAAGACAACGGTTGTGGGATCAAACAAGTGTCACCCAATAACACCCTCTGGGACCGACCCTCCAGGAAAGAGTAAATCAAGGAGCTGGCCTCCCAATATCTGTCAGGGCAGTGTAATCCACTGTCAAACAGCTCTTACCATCAAGAAGTTATTCCTAATGTTTAGATGAAATCTGTTTTTCTGTAGTTTGAATTGATTATTCTGTGTCTTAAGAGTCCATTTACACTAGAATTAATGCAGTTTGACATCACTTTAACTGCCAAGGTAAAATCGTATATATTCCTGGGATTTGCTGTTTGCTTAGGCACCAGCACTCTTGGACAGATGTAGCAACCCAGCCTCCGTTCCAGCCGGGATTCCGATTGCTTTGGACCAAGATGGAGGGGATGCAGGGGCTGATGGGCATGCATCACCGACTGACAGTTTGCAATGGGATGACACCTGGCCTTCTGCTTATTCGGATGATGAAGGCCAGCTAGATTCCGGATCAGATTGCGAATATGAGAAACCAGGAGGCTTCGGTTCTCAGGAGCGCTTGTTGCCACCAGCTGCAGAGGAAGATATGGAAACCGAGTTGGAGGCACTTTCCCAGGAAGATAACGGAACAGATGGTGCTGAACCTGCGAGGAACTTCGACCGGAGGAGTAGTATTGTGGCTACTCGGAGAGATTGGAAGCGGAGCCTGGAGAGGCGCTGGTCTCACAAGGGTGGGAATTAAGTATACACTTTGTGGGAAAGGTCCTCAGTTTGGCGGCCATGTCTTTACTGGACAGACGTATCGTTGGTCTGCTGCTCCCTGGAAGCCATAGTTTGGCTAGCCTTGCCAAGTACTGCCAAGAGACCTTGTTTCTTCCAAGAACTTTGGATTGCCTTGTTTGCTTCATGGACTAAGTTTGCTTTTGAACAATTCGCTTTGTTTTTATGGACCTTGCTTTGAGAGATTCCTCGTTTTGGATTGCTTTTGAAACCAAGTGCTTTTTACCTTGGACTTATTGATTCTACTTCTTAATTGAACATTCTATCTTTTTCACCTGCTATCCTTTTGATTCAATAAATAGTTAATTAACATTATCTGTGTGTGTGTGTGATTGCGGGGTGGATCTAGGGCCCGTGTTGTGACAACAGAGGAGGCTAAAGACCTTATAAAACTGCAGAGAGACAGGGGAAGGCATTTCCGTAAAGAATTCCACTACAGAAACATTCTAGCATGTCTACCAGTCTAAACAGATCTTATTGACAGGTACATAAGCTGGTAACTAGGTGGAAACATTAAAAAAATATTTCAATGAGAGCAGACCAGGCAATTTATTGCATACCAAGTAATGGATCACATTTTCTCTCACAGAGGCATCAGAAGGCATTGAATATTTGCCTGTGTTTGTTTATATGCTCTAATCCACTCTGAGCCCCTTTGGGGAGAAGGCCAATATATATATAATAACGTGGTATTATTATTATTATTATTATTAGAAGGCCGAATTAACAAGCATTTGAACAGTTTTCAAATTTGAACAACGTTTTGAAATGTTTCTTTTTGGTCTATAAGCTAGCCAGGATAGCCTCTGGGATGGTGGTAGTCTTTTTGAAAAAGTTTCCCTGAATTTTGCATTGAAAACATCTTTAAATTAGAGATGAATACAATTAAGTACTCCAGTCATTCTGGAATAATCTTAGATACATAGATTTAAACCTACACATTAATCACCAAGTCAGATAATCATTTGAGGAGGCAATCCTGTTGCACCAAAACACAATGTTTTCAATTATTTTACTGCTTGTAAAAATAACCAAAATAATGGGAGGATGTGGGTGGCCCATTCAATAAACGTATATATTTAGTGGCAATGGGTTTATCAGTATAAATATGAGGCAAGCAAAACACCGCATCCTACATTTCTATTTTGGGGTTGTAGGAAGGCAATTTTCAACAAAATCAAACATGCAGCAAAGGGGCCAGTGTACTTGAAGGAGCGGCTTACCCCATATGTACCCAGAAGATCACTGCGCTCAGAGGGGCTTAATATGCTTGAAGTCCCGGGCATGAAACTCTGCAGGCTCTCTACCACGTGGCAGAGAGCATTTTCAGTGGCTGCGCCGGTCTTATAGAACTCGCTGCCGCCGGAGACGCGAGCCCTGCGGGACCTGATGGCTTTCCGCAGGTCCTGCAAGACCTGGCTGTTTAGGCAGGCATTTGATGTTTGACCGGCGCATGATTAACAACTTGCCACCCTGCCGTGCCACTGCCACTTTTGTATGAATCAGTTATGTCTGGTTATGGTTTTATGTGACTGTAAGGGGTTGGGTTTGTTAACTGTTTTATGATGTAAATTTATGTGTTTTAAAATTGTATGTGTTTTTACATGCTGGAAACCGCCCTGAGCTTCGGGAAGGGCGGTTTACTAAGTCGAAATAATAAATAAATAAGATTGTTTTTTATTTAGCCAAAAACTTCCTGGGCTAAAGGCTACTTCATCTGCTAAATGTGAAGTTGCTTTGATTTAAGGCAGATCAATCTATTGATGGCTAATAAGGATGGCATCTAAAATCACACTACCAAAGGCACATGAGGAGCAGCTTAAAGAGCTGGGCATGTTTATTTATTTATTTATTTATTGGGCTTCTATGCCGCCACTCCCGGGGGGCTCGGGGCGGCTCACAAGCGCCGGATAAAACAGCATAAAAACAACATTGTACGTAATGTACAATAAAAACAACAGCGTTAAAAACCTGGAATGTAATGCAGCACAACAAGTGACTAATTACGTACAAGGCAGGCTGCGCACAGGTCGGACCTACAAGTCAAAAGCTTGTTGGAATAAGTAGGTTTTGCAAGCCCGCCTGAAGGGGAGCAGATCCTGGATGGCGCGCGTTTCAGCGGGAAGGGCATTCCATAACGTTGGTGCAATCACCGAGAATGCCCTTCTGCGGGTTGCTGTCAACCTAGCGGACTTTGCAGAGGGGACATCCAAGAGGTTGGTACCTTCCGACCGTAGGGATCTCGTAGGGCAATAAGGGGAGAGACGGTCCCTCAGATACGCTGGCCCCAGGCCGTGCAAGGCCTTAAAGGTAAGAACCAACACTTTGAAGGAGATCCGGTGCTCAATTGGAAGCCAGTGCAGATCCTGCAAAGTAGGTGTTATGTGACTACCAGCTGGCGTTCCAGACAGGAGTCGGGCGGCAGAGTTCTGCACCAGCTTGAGCTTCCGGGTCACCGACAGAGGAAGGCCAACGTAGAGTGCGTTACAGTAATCCAGCCTCGAGATCACCGTGGCTTGGATCACCGTGGCTAGGTCGTTCCAGGATAGATAGGGGGCCAGCTGCCTTGCCTGTCTGAGATGGAAGAAAGCAGACTTGCTGACCGCAGAGACCTGGGTCTCCATGGTCAGCTGGGAGTCCAAGTGAACTCCCAGGCTCTTTACAGAAGGCGATGGGCATAACACCATCCAGGGTCGGAAGCTGGACATTTCCATCACCCGGGCGACCCAGCCACAAGATCTCCGTTTTCGCCGGATTCACCCTCAACCTACTGGCTCGCAGCCATCCAGTAACAGCCTCGAGGCAGCGCTGGAAATTATCGGGGACGGATCCAGGCCTGCCCTCCATCCTCAGAATGAGCTGAGTGTCATCAGCGTACTGGTGGCACTCAAGCCCAAAACTCCGCACCAGCTGTGCAAGCGGCTGCATATACAGTAGATGTTAAATAACAGAAGAGAAGGCTGAGAGTGGAGATGATGGCCATGTATAAATATGTAAGGGGAAGTCATAGGGAGGAGGGAGCACACTTATTTTCTGCTGCTCTGGAGACTAGGATGTGGAACAATTGCATCAAAGTAAAGGAACAGAGATTCCTAACTGTGAGAGCTGTTCATCAGTGGAACTCTCTGCCCTGGAGTGTAGTAGAGGCTCTTTCTTGGGAGGCTGGATGGCCATCTGTTGGGGGTGCTTTGAATGTGATTTTCCTGCTTCATGGCAGGGGGTTGGACTGGATGGCCCACAAGGTCTCTTCCAACTCTATCAGTCTTGACATGGAAAGATTGAATGTCCAAGGTATTTCCACAAAAAAATTGATTCCCTGTTCATTGTCCCTCCTGTTACATGGTTACCAAATAAGGAAAATCCCCATCTTAAATTTTCAAGGCCAAAACGTGAGGTGATGCCTTGGGATGTCACAAATGCTCCCTGGTGACATCATGATGACATCAAACACAAGTTTGTTTTTAACTGCTTATTGCCTGTATTTTACTGTGCCCTTCGGCTCCTGTAGCCTGAGTCGGCGGCATAGAAGCCCGAATAATAAATAAATAAATACATAAATAAATAAGTACAAATTCAAAAAATGAAAAACCCCATGAAGATTATTGTCTGAGGCTTTCAGTGCTTTTTAAAGCTCCCTGGTCACAAGGTCATTCGAAACTTGGAGCAAACCAGTTTTCAACACCTCTTGAAGTAGTATTTCCCCACTAAAACCACTTTGAGGTAGATGGAAGTGCTTTGAATTGGTGTCCAAAGTGTTTTCAAGTGTGTGATAAACTCCAAATCATTTCAGCAATGAGTTTAGGGACTTTGATATATGATTGTTGGTGTGTTGGGGGACGGGCAGTGGGGATCAACTTCAACCTCTTCCCTGTCCGGGTCAGGAACCTTTTTGACTCAGAGAGCCATGAAAGCAAAATATTTGGAAATTTATTTCAGTGAGAGCCATATCATATATAATATATTTTAAGACCGAATTCAACTAAATGTGAGTATATACGTACATACTATGAAAAAGGATTCCCCCGGCAGAATGACGGGACACTTCAGACCTGGCTCTGCAAAAGGCATGGTCAGGACTCTGGGGAGGAAGAGAAGACGGAAGGAAGGAAGGGGGAAAGAAACAAAGAGGACATAAAGGAGGGAGGGAGAAAGGAAGAAAGAAAGAAAAGAAGTACGAACTATGAAAGTAAGAAAAGCAGGAGAGAGAGGAGGGGGAAAGAAAGAAGGAAATGGGAAGGGAGGAAAGTGTGGGGAAAAGAAAGGATGGAGTGAGGAAAAAGTAAAATAATGAAGGGAAAAGAAAAAAAGAAAAAAAGGAGAGGGGGAAGTGAAAGAAAGAGATGGAAGAAGAGAAGGAATGGAGGAAGAGAAGGGGGAAAGAATAGAAGATGGAAGGAAGAGGGAGGGAGAATGGAGGAAAGAAGGAAGGGGAGAGAGGGAGGGAAAAGGAAGGAGAGAAGGACCTCCCCTGAAGAGGAGAAAGAAAGGATGGAAGAGGAAGGAAGGAAGGAAGGAAGGAAGGAAGGAAGGAAGGAAGGAAGGAGGAGAATGAAGGAGAGAAGGACCTCTCCTGAAGGGGAGAAAGAAAGGACGGAAGAGGAAGGAAGGAAGAGAATGGAGGAAAGAAGGAAGAAGAGAGAAGGAATGAATGGAAGAGGAAGGAAGGAACAAAGGGAGGAAGGAAAGAAGGTAGGGAAAGAAGGAGGAAAAGGAATGAAAGAAAAGAGGGAAAATAAAGGAAGAGAAAGGAAGGAAGGGGGAGGAGGGTGGGGCCAAGGCAGACCTTGGTGTTGACGTTGGCTAGGTAGTCCCTCTGGAAGGCGTCAAAGAGGCAGCAGCTCTTGAGCTGCCCGACAATGAGGCCGATGAGCTGGGCGTCCCCCGAGGTTAGCGAGGCCAGGTCCAGGGCCAGGCCCGCCCCGCCTCCTCCCCCAAGGCCCGTGGCGGAGGACAAAGAGAAAGGAGAGGACGAGGCACCGCCGCTGGGCTCCGCCATCCCCGGCGAAGAGGGCGCAGGGCCCCGAGAGCAGCGGGGGGTGAGGAAGAGGTGGCGATGGTAGCGCGGAAGCAGCAGTCGCAACTCATTTGCGTCACTCCTCCCCATTGCATGCTGGGAAACCGAGGCCCGGGCTGCTCTGGAGAGCCAGATGCAATCATGAAAAGAGCCACATCTGGCTCCCGAGCCATAGGTTCCTGGCCCCTGCCCTAAACTGATTGCCATTCTATTTCCAGAAAGCTATTCAAGATCTCAGGTCGCAAAGCTATATCTTCAGTTTTGCATTCACTCCCTTTTAAAAAAAATCATGTAATTATGCAATTCCAGTCACTGATAGGGATCTCCCCACTTGATCGCTTCCTTGCTGATTGTGAGTTCCTTCATCTTTTGCCCAAGTTCCAGCTTAGGCATGTTCATGCATTCCTAAGCAAGGTTTGCCTTGAAGAACACACAGAATTGGAAAAGTTTGTACTGGACCTGGATTAATAACTTCTTGGCTTTTTCTTTACGAACGAAGATTCAGGAAGGACTCATCCCACGCTTTCTACAAGTGCGTTGATGATTCAGAGGTTGGATGTGTCCTTCGAGCTTGTGCAATGGAACTTTCTGGTGGAGCACAGCGTGCCTCACCCTTTAAACCAAAGGCTCGTCTAGCAAGGGGCCAAGGTCCTCAAGGTTTGCTGGGACCTTACAGGGTGGCACTATCTGCCTGGGTTTTAATTTATTTATTTTTATTTATTTAATTTTGGTCCTCAGGATAACAACAGATATAACGGGCAACATGTTTGATTAAAAACATAAAACCATTCATTCTAGATGGTTGACCATGGTTTACAGGGCTAGTTAAAGGCCAAGCCAAAAAGGGCTGACGCACTATCTGCCTGGGTTTTAATTTAGAAAAGTTTTCCTTCTCCTAGGATGGTCTGCCAGTGAAAAGGCTCAGAGAGCCCATTCTGCCCATTGAGGCACTCTAGGAAGCCAGTTTGTCAGACCTCCCTCACTGGCGATCCCGCCAGGTTGTGACCTGTCTGAGTTTCATGACAAGGGAGGCCCAAGAGGAAAATTTAGAGTTTTCCTTCTCTTAGGTGGGTGGAGAGCTCATCCTGCCACTCTTTGTCAGACCCCGGTGGTGAGCATGGGATACCGGTGGGTACTATGCCACCACAACTTCATTAGGCTACTCAAGCCTCTCCCCCACAACAAGGGGGCGCCAACAGAGAGGACCTGGGTTCCTATACACTGCCATATAATCCAGATTATAAAATCAGATAATCCATATTATGTGGTTTGAACTGGATTATAGGAGTCTACACTGCCATATAATCCAATACAAATCAGATAATCTGGATATATATAGCAGTGTAGAACGGGCCAAAGTTTCTCAGGCCCAAAGTTTTAAGAAGTCCTTTCCAACTGTGTTCCAGATCTCAAGCACAACAGGTTTGTAACTCCAGGGCCCATTTTAAAAGCCTTAGGTCCCTTCCACACTGCCATAAAATGCAGATGTTCAAAGACAGATAATCCACATTATGTGCTTTGAACTGGATTATCTGAGTCTACACTGCCAGATAAAATAAGGTTCAACGCAGATAATCTGGTTTTTATACAGCTGTGTAAAAGGACTTCAGGTGTGTGAAGCCCCAAGCCTAACAAATGGATACAAACTATTTCAAAGCATTGCTCTTACCCCCGAGTCTCCTTCTACACTGCCATATAAAATCTAGATTATGTGCTTTGAACTAGATTATATGGCAGTGTGGACTCAGGTCCCTTCCACACAGTCATATAACCCAGAATATCAAGGCGGATAATGCACAATATCTGATTTGAACTGTGTTATCTGAGTCCACACTGCCATATAATCCAGTTCAAATTAGAAAATGTGGGATTTTATAGAGAGATTTTATAGGGCCTCATATAATCCAATTCAAAGCAGATGTGGATTAGCTGCTTCAACAATCTGAATTATATGTCAGTGTAGAAGGGACCTGAGGGCCCTTCCATACAGCCATATTTGTTATTTATTTGTTCAGTCACTTTTGACTCTTTGTGACCTCATGGACCAGCCCACGCCAGAGCGCCCTGTCGGCCATCACCTCCCCCAGCTCCTTCAAGGTCAAGCCAGACACTTCAAGGATGCCATCCATCCATCTTGCTCTTGGTCGCCCCCTCTTCCTTTTTCCTTCCATTTTCCCCAGCATCGTTGTCTTCTCCAAGCATTCCTGTCTTCTCATGATGTGGCCAAAGTACTTCATCTTTGCCTCTAATACCCTTCCCTCCAATGAGCAGTCGGGCTTTATTTCGTGGAGGATGGACTGGCTGGATCTTCTCGCGGTCCAAGGCACTCTCAGACTTTAAGGATGCTCCTACGCTGTCAACTCCTACGCTGGACCGACCACGTTGTCGGAATGCCCGATCACCGTCTCCCAAAGCAGTGACCCTACTCCCAACTCAAGAATGGAAAACGAAACGTTGGAGGACAGGAAAAGACATTTAAAGATGGGCCTTAGGCGGGGATGGGTCTCCTGCTGCTCCTGTATTTAATGTATATGTTGCAGGCCCGGATCAGGCCCTTTTGCTGCCCTAGGCCAAAGGGTCTGCCTCCGCCTCTCCCTGCCCCTGGCTCCGCCCCTCCCCCCGGCTCCACCCCTCCTCGTCGGATTGAAGGAAGGAGGGTGAGGAGAAAGAGGTGCCTCCTGCGCGCCGCCCACCCCTTTTCGGCAGGGCTGGCGCGACTCCTCTCTGCCTCCTCCCTGGCGTGGCGTCTCCAGGCAGGGAGGAGGAGGCGAAGCCACGCCGCCGCCCCTCCTACCTTGCATGGCATGACAACGCAAGGGAGGAGGGCCGGCAGCGTGACTTCTCTCCGCCTCCTTCTCCCTGCCTGGCGACACCAAGCCAGGGAGGCAGAGAGAAGCCACGCCGCCGACGCCGCTACTCCCTTGCGTCATCACACCATGCAAGGGAGGAGGGGCAGCGGCGCGGCTTCGCCTCCTCCTCCCTCCCTGGCGACACCACGCCATGGAGGAGGCAAAGAGGAGTCCTGCCGCCGCCCCTCCTCCCTGGTGTGTCGTGCCAGCCCCGCCGAAAAGGGGTGGGCGGCACGGAGGACGCGTGGCGGGAGGGCGCCTCTTTCTCCTCGCCCCACCCTCCTTCCTTCAATCCGGTGAGGAGGCGGGAAGGGGCGGAGCCGGGGGGTGGGGAGGGGCGGAGTAAGGAGCGGAGCTGATCCTCCCTCCCTCCCAAAGCAGACCTGGGGAGCAGAGCAAAGGGAGGGGGCGGCCGCGCATGCGCCCTTTTTTGGTATTTTGGGAGATTTTTTAAATTTGGGGGTCTGGATCCGCTGCCCCCCCAAACGTGCCGCCCAAGGCCATGGCCTCGGGTGTCCTTACGGGTAATCCGGGCCTGATATGTTGTGTTAATAGTTTATGCCTATGTTTCATATTGTATGTCTTGTGGATTATTTGGCATATGTGGAAACTCCTCCGAGTCCCCTGGGGGAGATAGGGCAGTATATAAATACAGTTAATAATAATAATAATCTTAAAATATTGGATATTGCCAATATGGATAGTTTAACAAGTGCTCTCGCTGAAAATATCAAGATGAAGAGAACAGATTGGACTTTATTAATTGAATATTTAAAGAAAGCAAAGACAAATTGGATGATTGATTTATAAGATCAGATAAAATAAGGAAAATTTGAACTGAATTTCGGAAAGAATGACTCTTAAGTTTAACTTTTTTCTTACCATATGATCTTAGAATATACTGTAGAGCAGTGTTTCCCAACCAGTGTGCCGGGGCACACTAGTGTGCCGTGAGCGATCATCAGGTGTGCCTTGGGAAATTGGAACCTCCAGGAGGGGGGGGGGGAGAGCCTAGTGTGTTGAAGTATAAAAACCCTAAGAAACCTACCTTGTCCTCGATAAAGGCACAAAATTACAAACACCCCCACCCCACCCGTTGTCTACTTGGTTTCTCCCTCTCCATGCATTGGGAAGGCCCGCCTCCCTTTCCCCTCGCCCCCCCCCCCCGGGCCTAATGCCGGATGGTTCAGTCCAGCACCGGCACCGCCCCTTCTTCCTCCCCCTCCTCTCTGGTGGGCACAAAACCGCTCTTGGCCTCCCTCCGGCTCCCTGCCCGCCGCCACCTTCCTTCCTGCCTGCTTCACCAGCACAGAGATGCCCACCCAGGCTGCCCCACTGACCCCCAAGGAGCTGGTGAGTGAGGCTCCTGCTCCCCACGATCCCAATTCAAGCCTGGCAGGGAGGGAGGGGGCAACCTAAGTGAGAGGGAGACTGCTGGTCTTTCGAGGCCCCACCCTCCAGAAACTGTAACTCCCAAATGTCAAGGTCTATTTTCCCCAAACTCCATCTGTGTTCACATTTGGGCATATTGAGCATTTATGCCAAGTTTGGTCCTGATCCAACATTGTTTGAGTCCACAGTGCTCTTTGGATATAGGCGAACTACAACTCCAAAACTCAAGGTCAATGCCCACCAAACTCTTATAGTATTTTCTCTTGGTTAAGGAGGTTCTGTGTGGGAAGTTTGTGTCTTTCTGCCATCCCTGCCAGGATATCTATGTTGTGTTCATTGAAACAGGCCCAGGTTTCACATTGAGTGTATACATACTGTACATTAAAAAACATATTAACTATATGTATGACTGTGTTAGAGTGTCATTTTGTGTCATTTTGGTTGGTGGTGTGCCCCAGGATTTTGCGAATGTAAAAAGTGTGCTCAAAAAAGGTTGGGAAGCACTGCTGTAGAGGGAATGTTGATCGAGAAGGAAGTAGTCGTATATGTTAGTTTATATGTTGTGTTATTCATTTTGTGTGGGAGGGGAGAGGGAGAGGGGGAATGATATATTCGTTGTGATGTTCTGTTTTGTAATGTCATGTTATACTGTTTTAATTCATTGTGAAAATTTAATAAAATAATAATAATCTTTAAAACTGTGGCATAGATACCGAGAACTGGGAAACCCTGGCCCTTGAGCGCTCTAGCTTGGAGGTCAGCTGTGACCAGCAGTGCTGTGGAATTTGAAGAGGCAGGAATGAAGGGAGAAATGTGGAAGAGGAAGGCACGACGAGCCAACCCCGACCGGGACCGCCTTCCACGTGGAAACTAAGCAGATAACGTGGGGTTTTGTTCAGTTGTGTGGAAGGGGCCTAACAGGATTAACAAGTCTTGCCACGCGCACACTGCGCAGACTCCAAAAGTGGGAGGGGGAGGGCGATGGAGTAAAGGAGCGCGAGGGAGAAGCACGTGACCCCGGTCGCTAAGCCCCGCTCACTCGCTGGAGCCTGTCGCTTTAAAATTAAAGGTAGCGGGGCGCTTCCAAACGCAGCGATTGAGCGACGGGCGAAGCGACCAATGGGAGAGGCGGGCCCAGCGCGAGGGCGGGGCGTCTCCAAGGCTCCGTTGGCGTGGCGAAGAGGGGAGCCGGGGGGGGGAGGGGGAGGGAGTAGAGGAGCGCGAGGGAGAAGCACGTGACCCCGGTCGCTAGGCTCCGCCCACTCGCGGGCGCCTGTCGCTTTCCTTCTCTTTAAAATAAAGGGAAGCGGGGCTCTTCCAAACGCAGCGATTGAGCGACGGGCGGAGCGACCAATGGGAGAGGCGGGCCCAGCGCGAGGGCGGGGCGTCTCCAAGGCTGCGTTGGCGTGGCGAAGAGGGGAGCCGGGGTTGGTCGAGGGCGCGGGAAGGAGGAAGCGGCCATGGCGGAGCGGCAGCGGGGCCGCCTTCTCCTCAGCTCTGCGAGCCCCCGCGCCGCTTCCTAGCCGGGGAGGCCGCTCGGGTTGCGGGCCGGCCATGGCGGGCCTTGCGCGGCTTCTGCTCCTGGCCTTCTTGGCCGCCGGGCCGCTGTGGGCCGCGGCGGAACCCGAGGCCGGCAACGAGCGGGAGCCGCCCGCGCTGCCTCAGCAGGAGCAGCAGAAGCCCCCTCCGCCCCAGCACCTGGAGCCCCAGCAGGCGGCGGCGCAAGGCCCGGAGGCCGCTCGGGCTGAGGTGAGCAACGAACGGCCTCGCTCTTTCCCCCAAACCATATGGAGTCGCTTCCCTTTTCAGGCCTCGCCGGCTGTTGTTGCTAGGCGACGGCGCCCAATAGCATGATGGGAACTGTAGTCCAGGGACCCGCCCAGGGCCTGGTTGCCCACCCCGCCTTTTCTCATAGAATCCTAGCGTTGGAAGAGTCCTCGTGGGCCATCCAGCCTCTGTTCAAAGCCCTGTACTCTCATGCTACCTCTTAACTCAAAACGCAGCTTGTATGTCAAAGCAAAACGAGGGCTTAATTGCGGAATCCTAGAGTTGGAAGAGTCCTCGTGGGCCATCCAGCCTCTGTTCAAAGCCCTGTACTCTCATGCTAGCTCTTAACTCAAAACGCAGCTTGTATGTCAAAGCAAAACGAGGGCTGAATTGCGGAATCCTAGAGTTGGAAGAGTCCTCGTGGGCCATCCAGCCTCTGTTCAAAGCCCTGTACTCTCATGCTAGCTCTTAACTCAAAATGCAGCTTGTATGTCAAAGCAAAATGAGGGCTGAATTGTAGAATCGTTGAGTTGGAAGAGTCCTCGTGGGCCATCCAGCCTCTGTTCAAAGCCCTGTACTCTCATGCTAGCTCTTAACTCAAAATGCAGCTTGTATGTCAAAGCAAAATGAGGGCTGAATTGTAGAATCGTTGAGTTGCAAGAGACCTCGTGGGCCATCCAGCCTCTCTTCAAAGCCCTGTACTCTCATGCTAGCTCTTAACTCAAAATGCAGCTTGTATGTCAAAGCAAAAAGAGGGCTGAATTGTAGAATCGTTGAGTTGGAAGAGTCCTCGTGGGCCATCCAGCCTCTGTTTAAAGCCCTGTACTCTCATGCTAGCTCTTAACTCAAAACATGGCTTGTATGTCAAAGCAAAACGAGGGCTGAATTGTAGAATCGTTGAGTTGGAAGAGTCCTCGTGGGCCATCCAGCCTCTGTTGAAAGCCCTGTACTCTCATGCTAGCTCTTAACTCAAAACGCAGCTTGTATCTCAAAGCAAAACGAGGGCTGAATTGCGGAATCCTAGAGTTGGAAGAGTCCTCGTGGGCCATCCAGCCTCTGTTTAAAGCCCTGTACTCTCGTGCTAGCTCTTAACTCAAAATATGGCTTGTATGTCAAAGCAAAACGAGGGCTGAATTGTAGAATCGTTGAGTTGGAAGAGACCTCGTGGGCCATCCAGTCTCTGTTCAAAGCCCTGTACTCTCGTGCTAGCTCTTAACTCAAAACGTGGCTTGTATGTCAAAGCAAAACGAGGGCTGAATTGTAGAATCCTAGAGTTGGAAGAGTCCTCGTGGGCCATCCAGCCTCTGTTTAAAGCCCTGTACTCTCATGCTAGCTCTTAACTCAAAATGTGGCTTGTATGTCAAAGCAAAACGAGGGCTAAATTGCAGAATCCTAGAGTTGGAAGAGTCCTCGTGGGCCATCCGGCCTCTGTTTAAAGCCCTGTACTCTCGTGCTAGCTCTTAACTCAAAACGTAGCATGTATGTCAAAGCAAAACTAGGGCTGAATTGTAGAATCCTAGAGTTGCAAGAGACCTCGTGGGCCATCCAGTCCAACCCCATTCGCCCAAGAAGCAGGAAAATCGCATTCAAAGCACCCCTGACAGATGGCCATCCAGCCTCTGTTTTAAAAGCCTCCAAAGAAGGAGCCTCCAGCACACCCAGGGGCAGAGAGTTCCACTGCTGAACAGCTCTCACAGTCAGGAAGTCATTATCATTTTATTTTATTTAAAACATTTGTACCCCGACCTTCTCACCTCCAATGAAGGACTCACGCTGGCTTACAGCAAGATTCAATGATATACAATATTAAAAACATCTTATAACAACATATTAAAATACATGAAAATCCGATTACATAAAAACCAATCTCCGTTTAAAAACAAATTCAACTCGGACTGTAAACGTGGTCACTCATTTCAGACTATAATCCATCTCAGCCTACTCTGGGAATGCTTCACTCCAAAGCCAGGTCTTCACCAGCCTCCTGAAGGACAACAGGGAGGGGAAGATCTGATTTCGCTCGGGAGAGAGTTCCATAGCCAAGGGGCCACCACAGAGAAGGCCCTGTCTCTCGTCCCCACCAGACGCGCTTGCAAAGATGGCGGGACCGAGAGCAGGGCCTCTCCGGAGGATCTTAATGTCTTTGATGGTTCGTAGGGGAGAATCTGTTCAGACAGGTAAACTGGGCTGGAACCATATAGGGTTTTGTAGGTTAAAATCAGCACTTTGAATTGTGCTCGGAAGCTAATTGGCAGTCAGTGGAGCTGGAGCAACAAGGGAGTTGTGTGTTCCCTTTACCCTACTCCTGTTAGTGACTTGGCTGCATTGGACTAATTGCAGCTTCCGAGAAGTCTTCAGAGGCAACCCCACGTAGTTGCAGTAGTCTATTTGGGGATGTAACTAGAGCATGGACTACTGTGGCCAAGTCAGACTTCCCAAGGTACGGGCACAGCTGGCGCACACATTTTAATTGTGCAAAAGCTCTCCCGGCCACATTAGTTCTTCCTAATGTTCAGATGGAATCTCCTTTCTTGTAGTTTGAAGCCATTGTTCCATGTCCTAGTCTCCAGGGCAATAGAAAACAAGCCTCCTCCCTATGACTTCCTCTCACATATTTATACGTGGCTATCATGTCTCCTCTCCCTTCTCTTCTTCAGGCTAAACATGTCCAGCTCTTTAAGCCGCTCCTCATAGGGCTTGTTCTCCAGACCCTTGATCATTTTAGTAACCCTCCTCTGGACACATTCCAGCATGTCAATTTCTCCCTTCAATTGTGGTGCTCAGAATTGGACACAATATTCCAGGTGTGGTCTAACCAAGGCAGAATTTTCAGGTAACCTAAAGAGTCAAAGAGTTGGAAGATACCATATGGGCATCAAGTCCAACCCCCTGCCATGCAGGAAAGGCACAATCAAAGCACTTCTGTTTGAAAACATCTATAGAAGGAACCTCCTCAGTCCCACTTCCAAACAGCTCTTCCTTCGAGGGAGTTCTTCCTAATGTTTAAATTGAATATTTATCTTCTCCTGCAGTGTCAATCATTCCACACAGCTGTATAAAATCTACATTGAACTGGCAGTGTGGACTCAGATAATCCAGTTCAAAGCAGATATAGAGGATTATATGCCTTGGTATTCTGGGGGTCCTTCCACACAGCCCTATATCCCAGAATATCAAGGCATAAAATCCCACATTATTTGAGTGTGGACTCAAATAACCTAGTTCTAAGCAGATATTGTGGAATTTTCTGCCTTGATATTCTAGGATATAGAGCTGTGTGGATGGGTGCTGGGTCATATGTCTGTGTGGAAGGGGCCTGAATCCACACTGCCATATAATCCTGTTCAGTGTGGATTTTATACAGCTGTGTGGAAGGGGCCTTGCTTAAATGTTTTGTATAATTAAAGGCTGCCCTGTGTCTCAGTGAATCTACACTGGAGAATGAATCAGTTGACATAAGTTCAATGCTGTAGACTGATAGCACATTTCACCTTCAGTGCCCAGAGAGTTCAAACTACAACTCCTGAGATTCAGGGCCCTTCCACACAGCCATATATCCCAGAATATCAAGGCAGAAAATCCCACAATATCTGCTTTGAACTGGGTTATCTGAGGCCCCTTTCACACAGCTGAATAAAATCCCACATTATCTGCTTTGATCTGGAATATATGGTAGTGTGGACTCAGAGAACCCAGTTCAAATCAGATATTGTGGGATTTTCTGCCTTGATATTCTGCGTTATATGGCTGTGCGGAAGGGCCCTCAGTTTGACACCCCTTTAACTGCCATGGCTCAATGCTATGGAATCCTGGGGATTGTAGTTTGGTGAGACACCAGGACCCACTGAGCAGAAAAAGCTAAACACCTGGTTACACTAATGCTCTTAGGAGTCATGGCAGTTATAGTGGTGTCAAACTGCAGTATTTCTATAGTATCGATGCACCTCATATTCTGGGGAAAGTTGGAGCTCAGTGATAGCACATGTGCTGTACTTTGTTGGCCAAAGATCCCTGGTTCTACTCCTGCCTGGCATCTCCATTCAGGGCTGGACAAAAACCCCTAGGATTTCAAAGAGTACCTTCCATTTAGTATCTAGTCTTGGTATCTGATAGTATAAATTCTGGCTCACTATGTACCACTCTCTAATTTGGCAGATGCCTCTTTCCATTGAGATAGGTTGGTAGGAGGTGGAGAAGGCCCACCTTCAGCATGGTTTGTATGTGAGAGATGGAAGAGAAACATTAAAAAGTAGGGTGTTCATTAGAGAGCAGCGCTCATTCCCAATGTATTTTGAAGTTACTTTGAAAATACATGGTTAAAGCAAACACCACTAAAGAAAGTACTGAATTGGATCCTGCTTCATTAAATTTGCAAGGAAATGTGACCTCCAGGACTCTAACATATTATGGAATGATTTACATTATATGTAATGATTTCTGACTATTTGTTTTCTCATACACATACATGTTCATGAGAACAAATATGTCTGTTTATTTGGGACAATACTTTCTATTTTCGATGAATTATATGATCTCTGCCCGTGAAACTTTATACTATAAGAATTGACGTTGCTATAAGACTTATTGGGTCAGCAAGTGTAGTGGTCTAAGAGCTGGAAAAACCTGACTGCTATTTGGCTTTTTACTCAGAGATAGCTTGAGGGAAACTCATTTTTTGACCTATTCTGTGGGTATTAGACTACTGAATGGCTCCAATACTTATCACAGAGACACTTTTCTCCTCCCTTCTGTGAAAAAAACCCCTTCTCATTCCAGAATGTGTCTACTATTATTGAGGTTCTTGTTAAGAGATTACTTAAATTAGTCAATATAGGTATTCCCTAAGTTATGAATAAAAAAGGTTCTGTAGGTTTGTTCTTAAGTTGAATTTGTTTGCAAGTCGGAACAGGTACATTTTTAAGTGTAACTCCAGCCAAATGTTCTTACTTATGAGTCATTTATAAGTCGAATATTTGTAATTTGGGGACTGCCTGTATATTGTGTAAGCTATGACGAAAAGAGTGAGGGGTAACCCTGGAACCAAAATTCAGCAGATACAGCATAAGATCAAATGATTATATGGCATTACAGCTATAACTTTGGATCATGTAAAGAAAACAAATAAACCCTGTTCTCCTGATAAGGGAGTTAAGGGAACGGTGTTTTTATGTGAAGAGAAAAGTGCCAAGCCCTACTTTTTTTTGTTGAATTCCTACATAGGATGAGGCACTTCAAGAGAAGTGTATGTTGTAATTCTGCACCTGAAAAGAAGTGGCTTTCAACATACCTGGAGAAAGTTTTCTTTCTTACATACAGTTTAAAGCCTTGCAAGCAGAAGGAATATGATCATAGAGTGGAGTGAGTAGTTTTAAGAAATCATAGCTTCAAAGTGGAAAGCCAAGAATTACATGGAAAAAGACTTTTGTTTCTGTCCATTAGTGAAAATACTAAGAGAATGGATGGAGAGGAGAAAAGTATGACTCTAACAATCTGATGGTATGATGTGTGTAATGAACCGTTTCTATTACGCATCAAAATTCTTAAATTTAAAACCTGGATGTTCCCTTGTGCTTTCGATTAGGCAGTTTTCACTGGAGAACTATCTCAATCCCATTTTAAGTTTTTCATTGGCCCCATTTAGGAAGCTCTGCACTTACTCGTACCCAAACCCAGTGTTGACTTTATTCCATCTGTGGAATCATGATGTTTGGTACTGTGTTATGTTTTATTTGTTTGATTTTATTGTGCTTGGTTTTATCTGTATTTGGGCTTGTCCTCTTGTAAGCTGCTCCGAATTCCCTTTGGGAGATGGTGGCGGGGTATAAAAATAAAGTGATGATGATGGTTATTATTATTAGGCATTCTTATAGCATTTTTTAAATTGACCTGTGAACAGGAGAGATAATTAAGGAGGTGGGATTAATAATTAAATTGAGTGAATGTATGCATTATAACTGACTTTGCCTTATGCTTGATTGGAAACTGGCTTGTCATTCTTGAAAGTGTACAGGATTGTGGCTGGCATCTCTTTCAAATCATTATGGAGGGCAGCAAAGAGATTGCCATCTTTGACTATTTCAGGCTTTTGCCATACATCTTTATGGAGGGGCTCTTGTCTCTCTTGACTGTTGCATGGTAATAGTAAGTCAGTATGGATAATTCTCTCCGTAGGATAAAAAAAACCTCTCCTGCAGAATTTCTGTTGTTTTAGGAGTTACCAAAATGCGAGACCCCTGCCTGAGATCTGGACATCTTGGTAGGACTCAAAGAGCTTTCTCTCACATTCTTTCTCCACCTTCTTGTTGCTTTCTACCTGGGGCATATGTTTCAGCTTGGGTTCTTGTGACCTAGTATACAGATTTCTGTGCACGTTGCAACAAATACTACTGTATCCACAGCAAATACAATTGTTGCATAGAATGTGAAGCAATTGTTACACATATAAAAAGTACTTTGTATAAAAGCTGCCAGTTTGCTACTGGGCACAATTCAAAGTGCTGGCTTTAGCCTATAAAGCCCTAAACGGTTCTGGACCAACTTACCTTTCCAAATGCATCTCCTCCTATGAACCACCTAGGACATTAAGATTGTCTGGGGAGGCTCTCCTCTCGATCCCGCCTGCAGCACAAATACGTTTAGCGGGGACGAGAGACAGGGCCTTCTCAGTGGTGGCCCCTTGGCTATGGAACACCCTTCCCAAGGACATTAGATTGCCCCCCATGCTTTTAACATTCCAGAGAAAAGTCAAGACCTGGCTGTTTGTGCAAGCGTTTGGAAATCTTTAAGGCAGTGTAACAGACATAGGAATATGGAACGATTGGATGATGACATTGGAGATGGAAATTATTTATGTTTTATTAACCTTATTATGATGATTATGATTGTATGTTATGTTTTAAATGTTTTTAAATGTTTTATGATGTTGGGCATTTAATTTTGCCTCTGTAAACCGCCTTGAGTCACCCGTGGGCTGAGAAAGGCGGTATACAAATATAGCAAATAAATAAATAAATAAATAATACTTGTAGGACTGAATGAGATACATGGTTTATATATAGCCCAGCTGGAGAGCAGCATTTTAAGAATAGTGATCCAGTATAATGAAAGTACTGACCCAATCCAGGTGTTTCAGGGCACTGTGTTCTCTCAGCAACCTTGAAACCGTATAGAAATTTTGCTGCTACTACTGTAGGTAAATTGTGGCACTTTAGATTCTAGCGATGTAAACATTACTTTGTAGTTCATGTTTCTGTTGACAATTTACTCATCAGACTTCTCTGGAATATGTGTGATCATTTCCATGTTCAGAGGCTCTAGTAGTAATATTTTCCTTTTTTGTGAGCATATCAGATCATTTGTATGTTGATAGGCCATTTCTCTCAAGAGCTTTCTTTTTTGGAGTACTGCTAATATAAAGTTGTACTTATCTTTAACATTACTGACTTTTTCCAATATAGTGAATTAGGAGAGCTTAAAATAGCAGAAGCCACATCACTGTAAATGTGCTTCTTGTTCAAAATGTATAGGAATTTAAGCTTTTAACAGTTACAACATGACTTATCTGACTGGAAAAATCAGGGCAGGCAATCTAAGTGAACCAGAGATGTTGCTGCAATTGTTACACACAAACCAACTTTTCTTGTTCTTAATCTCCCATTTTTAACTGACGTTTTGAGTCATCAGTGACAAAGGATTAGCAGGGTGAAACATGTTCTGTATGTCAGTTGAGTGCCAGTGAGTGTCTTAAAATGATAAACCTAACTTGTATTTAAATATTTTTACTATTTTTAAAACCTTACAGTTACTGTAATTTACCAAAACCTGTCTGGGTATCTATTATTTTCATAAGGTATAATCAAGGGTAGTGTATACATGTTTGAGCAATATTACAGTTTCCAGGACTGTGCATCTATGCAACATTTTCAATGCATCTAATGAAGTAGATTGAATCCATGAAAATGTATGCTTCAAATTCATTTCTCACAGTGTTTTTGTTAAATATTATTGCCTCTTGTTATTTCTTCTTCATGTGGTCTGTGAAATCCACACACATGGGTTTTCCCCCGCGCATGCGCAGATTCTCGGATACTGTACTAGAAAGATCTAAATACAAGCACCGCCCACCTTCCCATCAGCCCCAGCGCCCAGGCGGGGCTTGCTCCTCAGTCCTTTTTTCCGCGTGAAGCAGGACACATCTCGGATTGCTCTCTCTAGTTTTTTCCTCCTGACCAGGTTTTTTCTTTCCTTTTTCATTCTCGACCAGACCCCTTTTTAGACTTGCTATGTCTGTCCCTACTTTTTAAAAATGCTCAGCCTGTGGGGTTAATTTACCCGAGGCTGATAAACATCTAAAATGCCTGTTGTGTCTGGGGGAGGCTCATCTAAAACAAGCCTGCAATATTTGCAGGAGCTTCACTACCAGGGCCCAAAAGGCCCGATCAGTCTCTGGCGCCAGAACAGCTTCGCCAAGGCGTTCAGCCTTCTCCTGAGCCTTTGCCGCCTCCCCCTCCCTTGCAGGAGAGAGCTTACAACCTCCTCCGCAGCAAGAAGACGACCCATTGAAGGCCCTCTCCTTCCCAGGGCGAGCCACCAAAAAGCAGGCAAAGCCTCCCAAAAAGGCAGCCCAAAAGACCAAGCACAAGGAAAAAGAAAGGCAACAAAAAAAGAGACACCTCACTGCCCAACCGGCCTTGAGATCTCCTATGGCTGAACCGCCAGCAGTCTTCCTTGAACTGCCTGAAATGGAGCAGGACACAGCATCCTTCCTGCAGCTCCAGGAGCCTCCTCAATTGCTCCCCATTGATGTGCTCATGTCCCAGGTGGACCCGAGCCTTGCCTTATCCCCTCCTCTTCTCCAACCAGCTCAGCTGGCTCCAGTGCCTGGGCGATCTCCCTCCCCGGTACTGGCTGCCCAAGCTGCTTCCCCAACCACGCGGCGCCGCTCCAAGAGAGCCTCGAGGCGCCGCTCTCCTTCCTCCTCCTCCTCTTCCTCCCGGTCCCGCAGCCCTCCTAAATGTCGGCGCGGCCGCCCCTCGCACCGTGCTTGGCCCCAGGATTACCCTTTTCCTCCCTTCCCTTACCCGCCTTTCCTTATTATCCTCCCTATCATTACCAGGAAGGCTTTGAAAGCCCTGTGGAACCACCCCCTCGCCCTCAGGCTCGTCCCTCCGCTTACAGCCACTGTTGCTTCCCTCCTCCCGAACCACCAGCTACTCCCCACCAGGTGGCAGTGCCTCCCCTCTTTCTACTCCTATTCAGGCAGAAACTCAAGAGGCTGATATTTCTGCGACTGAACCTTCCTCTGACCCCACCGCCTCTGCCTCAGTTCAACAAGAGGCTGATCCTGATCCCCTCCAAGCAGAGGAATATAAGGCATTTGCAGCATTGCTCATCCACCTGTCTAGAGCCATCAATTTGGCAACCCCTCCCCCACCCAATGCTGTTCAGGATCCATGCTTTACCACCTCAGAACAGCGACCTATGGCTGCTGTGTTACCAACATTGCCCTATCTATTACAAATACTAAAAACCACAGGTGTGGCACCAGGCCTGGTTCCAGCAACCTCCAAAAGGGCTGAAAATCTTTACAAGCTTGACCTTAAGGAAGCCACATGGCTTGCTAAACTTCCTAATGCCAACTCTTTGGTGACGGACGCTCAGCCGAGACCAATACAAAGGAACCAAATCTCCCTTCCGATAAGGAAGGAAAAAAGCTTGACAACATGTCAAGAAAGTTTTATTCCTCAGCCTGCCTATTCGCTAGAATGGCCCATTATGGGGTATATATGAGCTGTTATCATACATACATCTGGAATAAGGTAACTCCCTACCTTGAGTTGTTACCACCGGCTGAACAAGCCATGGCTACCGCCTTTGCCCAAGAGGCTTCCCTTCTTTCTAAGCTCCAAAAGGACTTAGCTAAAAATACCGCTGATAACGCTGGGAAACTGATTTGGGATCTGTGGCCTTGAGAAGGCATGCTTGACTTAGGGCATCTACACTATCCCAAGACCAACGCAACCTGATTGAAGACCTCCCCTTGGATGAGACAGGTGTGTTTAACACAGAAACTAATTCCCAACTTGAACAGTCACACAAAAATAAACAAATTGTTAGTGGCTATGGTCATCGTCCTTACCAACAACGCCAAAGGTGGAGACCCTATAGTAGATACCCTTATTCCTGAGGAGGCTATTACTACCAAAACTATAGAGACAAACAGCGTCCCCAGACACCCCCTTTCTAGTGCTAGGAGGCCCTCTGCCCTTTCGAGGACAGTCACGTGGCTCCAGGCCTCCTTACAATAACAGACGGCGGTTTTAACCCGTCACCTTCTCCCTCCCCTCCACCCACACACCCCTGCTGTTCTACACTCTCAACACTTACATCATAGTGACACCATCCCACACCTCGCCTTCCTTGATAGACTCCTGCCTGTTGCATCAGTTTGGCGTTCCATCACTACTGACAAGTGGGTCCTTAACATAGTTCACTACGGCTACACTATTGAATTTGACTCATGCCCCCCACTTGGGCACATACTATTCACTACACCTTCACCTGCCCTATGGGAAGAAATTGACTCCCTGCTGCACAAGGGAGCCGTCTCCCCTGTCTCATTAGATGATACTGCCAACTGCCTTTTTCTCGCTACTTTTGGTAGACAACGAGACGGTGGCCAGCGGCCCATCCTTGATCTCAGGGAGTCAACAAGTTCATCAAGCCCCGCAGGTTCCGTATGGTTACCCTAGCGGTTATCCTCCCGTTTATCAAACGGGGAGACTGATGGCCACTATTGATTTGAGAGATGCCTACTTCCACATTTCTATTGCCCAAGACCACCGTAGATACCTCTGTTTTGCCCTAGAAGGACAAGTTTTCAAATTCAACTCCTACCTTTTGGCCTTTGCACAGCTCCCGCGTGTTCACTAAGTGTCTCGCGGTTGTGGCGGCTCATTTGCGGAAACGCGGAATCTCCGTATTTCCATACATTGACGACTGGCTTCTGATTTCTCCGACTAGAAATCAGCTCCTCTCTGACATATCATATACTTTATCTCTCTTACAGGATCTTGACTCATTGTCAACCTCGAGAAATCTCAACTGACTCCTACACAACACATTCATTTCATAGGTGCCATGATAGACTCCAACGCCCAGAAGGCATTCCTTCCAGAGGACCGGTTCCTCAATCTCAAGCTGGCCATCACTGGCCTCCTCTCCCAGGGATATGCCTCTGCATGGACCATTCAGTCCATCCTGGGCCACATGGCTTCCACCACAAGTGTCACACCCTTTGCCAGGCTCCGGCTTCGCCCGCTTCAGGCTTGGTTCCTTGCTGCCTTCAATCCCCTTGCAGACAGTCAGTCTGTCATCCTCCACCCCCCCTCTCCTGTCCTCCGGTCACTCATATGGTGGACAAAGGAGTCCAATGTGTGCTCGGGCATGCCCTTTCTTCCCCCTCACCCGTCCCTGTCAGTGACCACGGATGCCTCCGAGGGAGGCTGGGGAGCCCACACGCTACACCTCCAGATCAGCGGCCGCTGGTCCCCGGAGGAGATGCGACTCCACATAAATTCACTCAAACTGTTGGCAGTAGAGAAAGCCCTTCGGGCATTCTCGAACCTAGTTCACAACCGCACCGCCCAGATAATCACGGACAACACCTCTGTCCAGTTTTATCTCAACAAACAGGGTGGGACGCACTCACACAACCTTCTGACCTCTCAATTCGCACCTGGGATTGGTGCATACAGAAAAACATCTTCCTGGTGGCAGTTCACCTTCCAGGCAAGGACAACACCTTAGCAGACTCCCTCAGTCGGACATCCTTGACCACTCACGAGTGGCATCTTCACCCCAGAGAGTTCAGGTTCTTAACACGCCGATGGGGCCACCCACAGGTGGACCTGTTTGCATCCCCCGACAATGCTCAGTGCCCCCTTTTCTGCGCAAGGCTAGACCCTCGCGCATCCCCAGGTTGCCTGGGAGATGCCTTCCTTTCCAGTGGTCCCTGGGTTTCCTTTACATATTTCCACCCCTCCCACTCCTCTCCAGAGTGGTGGCAAAGATTGTCTCAGACAAGACCGATTGCATCCTCATAGCGCCATGGTGGCCCAGGCCACCATGGTTTGCCCCCCTCCTCCATGCAGCCAGGGGCAACTTTCTGCGCCTGCGATCCAGCCCAGACCTGCTGACGCTACAAGACGGCCTACTTCAACACCCAGACCTCCCAACCCTCCGCCTGACGGCTTGGAGGATAACCCCTTAGACCACATCTCTGATGCGGCACGCCTCATCCTGTTGGCGGCCCAAAAGGCCTCGACTAAAAAGTCCTATACCTACAAATGGAAAAAGTTTGCTACTTTTTCCGAATCCCGGGGCCACCCTCCTCTTTCAGCCCCTATTGATAGACTTCTTGGTTCATATTTCATCCCTTAATTTTTCTCTCTCCTCGATAAAGTGCTATCTTGCTGCCCTATCATGGTATAGGAGGAGAGGTGGACTCCCGTCCCTCTTTCAAGATTCTATTATCCACATGTTCCTAAAGGGCTATAAGATGATCCACCCCCCAGTTTCCCCACCACCTCCAGCCTGGAGCCTTGAACTTGTTCTTTCCCAGTTGTCTAAACCCCCATTCGAGCCCATGGCTCATGCTGATATCTCCCACCTCTCCTGGAAAACAACGTTTTTGGTTGCTATTACCTCAGCCAGGAGAGCTAGCGAGATAACAGCCCTCAGGGCTGATCCCCCGTTTATAAGGTTCCACGAAGACAAAGTTGTTCTTCGGACCGATGTTACTTTTTTACCTAAAGTTGTGTCCCATTTTCATATGTCCCAGGACATCACTCTCCCTGCCCTGTTCCCTAAGCCATCCTCTCAGTTAGAGGTGTCCTTACACTCCCTGGATGTCAAAAGGGCACTCTCCTTCTATATTGACAGGACTGCCAGTTATAAGAAGTCACCCAGACTTTTCCTTAAATATAGGAAGGATGCCCTAGGCACTCCGGTCTCCTCGCAGCGTCTGGCGTCATGGATAGTTTCCACAATTCGGTTGGCCTATCAATTGGCAGGTAGAGATCCTCCCCCGACATTACAGGCACATTCCACGAGGTCAGTTTCTACCTCCCAGGCCTTTCTGCGGGGAGTTCCAGTTCATGACATCTGTAAAGCGGCAACATGGTCAACTCATTCCACCTTTGCATCCCATTACAAGCTGGACATCCTCGCCAAGAGGGATGCAGCCTTTGGCAGAGCCGTTCTCTTCTCGTGTGTGGCATGACCCACCTCCAGGTAAATAGCTTGTTACTCACCCATGTGTGTGGATTTCACAGACCACATGAAGAAGAAGTATGGGTTGCTTACCTGTAACCATATTCGAATGTCAGGTCTGTGAAATCCACAGGAACCCGCCCATCCTCCCCACGGTCATGCCTCTTTTCGTACTGCGTTTTCGCGGAAACGGACTGAGGAGCAAGCCCCGCCTGGGCGCTGGGGCTGATGGGAAGGTGGGCGGTGCTTGTATTTAGATCTTTCTAGTAGAGTATCCGAGAATCTGCGCATGCGCGGGGGAAAACCCATGTGTGTGGATTTCACAGACCTGACATTCGAAGAAAAATGTTTACAGGTAAGCAACCCATACATACCACAGTAGTGTCTTGTGACAAAGAATACTATAGAATTTTGTGAGTGACAAATAAAAAATTCCCAACATAGTCAGAGATTATGTGTAAGGTGAGTTTGATTTAAAGGCAGAGGCAGCAGAGCACTGTGCTCCCACAAGGGTCATCAATCCACCATTAATTTTATCAAAGCTCCTGCAGTTGCCTCAAGTTGTCCAGGAGCTATCAAGTGCTGCCAAACCCTGTTTTTGACAGAGGTTTAGTACTGAGTTCCTGTCCAGCGCAGATTATCTTCTAGAGCAGTGGTTCTCAACCTGGGGGTCGGGACCCCCAGGGGGGTCGCAAGAGAGTTTCAGAGGGGTTGCCAAAGACCATCAGAAAAGACCATTTATGATGGTCTTAGAAAGCCCTTTGGCAGAGAAGATTGAAGATCTCTCCACTTGCCCTTCTCTTTCTTTTTGGAAACAGATTGGCAGACCTCCCAGCCAAGAGGAGGGCTGTTTCTGAGACTCCAAGCGGGAGAGCAGGCGTGCTTGGCGCATGGCAACATGATGCGCATGTGTGGGGTGAGGGAGAGGGTGTGAGGTGGGACGGAGGCTCACGCCAGCTAGTCCCTTCAAGGCATGAGGGTTCTGTGTAGGAAGTTTGACCCAATTCTATCATTGGTGGAGTGCAGGGGGCTCTTTGATTGTAGGTGAACTATAAATCCTAGCAACTACAACTTCCAAATGTCAAGCTCTATTTCCCCAAACTCCATCAGTGTTCACATTTGGGTATATTGAGGATTAGTGTCAAGTGTGGCCCAGATCCATCATTGTTGAGTCTATAATGCTCTCTGGATGTAGGTGAACTACAACTCCCAAACTCAAGGTCAATGCCCACCAAACACTTCCAGTATTTGCTGTTGGCCATGGGAGTTTTTTGCGCCAAGTTTGGTTCAATTCCATTGTTAGTGAGTTCAGAATGTTCTTTGATTGTGGGTGAACTATAAATCCCAGCAACTACAACTTCCAAATGAAAAAATCAACCCCCCCCCCTCAAAAATACACTTATGAAGTAGCATTGAAAATAATGGTTAGGGGTCACCACAACATGAGGAACTGTATTAAGGGGTCGCAGCATTACGAAGGTTGAGAAACACTGTTCTAGAGGAAGACTGGCTGTGATCATGGACCCACCAGCCTTAGAAGTGAGCAGCTCTCTCTGGAGTCATTGCAATTTACGTAAAAGGTCACAAAAGTATAACATGAAAATTACCAGAATGCAGTTGACTCAAAGTCTGAAGTGCAAAGTATTTTCATACTTCAGTGTTCAATGTATTACCTTCCAAGATAAAATCACGACAGCTTAGTTTTTCAAAAAGCTATTGATTGCTAATAAGAATGCTAGGATAAAAGGAAAATATGCTGAAGTGGTTAGAAGGCATGGGATCAGAGCTGGAGTTAATGTTTGTGATTTGCTTGAGGTGCTTATAGCAAAATACAACACACACACACACAATATTTGAAATGCTCCAATCTGATTGGCTAAAACTAGACATTTAACTGATGAATGAACAGAGTTGTTTTGTAACAAGGCACATTGTTCACCAGACTAAATTGCTACTTTGTTTTTATATGTCAGTGGGAATTGCGCAATTTCCTTCCTATTTTAATTTATAGCTAGATTTTTACTTGGAAGTGAGTCTCATATCAGGCAAATAAATTTCATTGTTTAAAAATGCCATAAGTGTTAGAGATTTGAATATGTGTGCATGCACACGCATGATTGAGATGCCTTGAACAGTTATCAGTAAAGATGTAGCTATTAGTTGACATCACTTGATGCTCTCAAAGTGATGTAAAGAACATTGCCCTTGAATCAGAAAGACCATATCAAATTTTCACCTAGTTCTGAATGTTACTGGTAGACTTTGTCCCAATTATTGTTTCTCTAAACCAGTGGTTCTCAACCTGTGGGCTCCCAGTTATTTTGGTCTACAACTTCCAGAAATTCTTGCTGGTTACCAGCTGTTAGGATCTTTGGGAGTTGAAGGCTAAAACACCTGGGGCACCACAGGTTGAGAACCACTGCCCTAAACAGAAGTATTGTGACACAAAATCTGGAATATTTTCATGTCTCCTACTGTACGTAAACTGCAGGAATAAACTTTGATATGGATGCGATTTAACCTCCTTATTCCTTAAGTTCTTGAATTCATACTTCGAAAACAAGAGATTCTTCTATTTACTGCCAAAGTCTAACACATTTAGTGTGGCCTTCAGGTTGCCACTGGCATTCATGGCTCTTGTTCCGATACATATTTGTCATTGTTCAACACATCTCTCAGCTAATGCAATTAACAACAGGTTATTGTCCTGAAGGATTTCTCTCTCAATTTCATGTTTCTCTTGAGTAACCTTAGGAAGTGACAAATAAATTTTAAAGGTAGCTTCTTTCTGAAGTGCCAGAAATACTAAACAATGCAGCTGTGACAAGCTTCTTGGTAAATGTACTGTATTATAATAAGAATATTGGAAAATCTCTAAACCCATGTTGAGGTCTAACACATTTTGAGGTCTACATCTGTATTAGCTAAATAAGGGGGTCATAAAAAGGATGTGGCTTTCTTGTGTCCCATAACTCTTCAATGGATAATATAGTATTGGAAAAATATATAGAAGGTTTACAGAGGAAGTTGAAGACATTGTTATGATTTAGTTATTTTAAAGACGGGAGCTGGGAGAATGTTACAAATGTTCAAATTAAGTTCATCTGAGTATTGTGCTGATTTTCCTCTGTAGAGACTATAAGGAAATGTATGTACTTAAAACTGTAGAATGACTTGAAAGAAAACATCTCTTTTTTTCCAGAAAGGGCCCACCCCTGCTGCTCCCGTTCATCCTGTTAGTGAAGATTCTACAGAGAAGACCAACCTGGGATTCATCCATGCATTTGTAGCTGCCATTTCTGTCATCATTGTCTCTGAACTTGGTGATAAGACTTTCTTTATTGCAGCCATCATGGCAATGCGTTACAACCGCTTAACAGTGCTAGCTGGGGCTATGCTTGCCTTAGGGCTGATGACTTGTTTATCAGGTTAGTACTGTGGTAATTCTGTCCCAAAATGTATGAATTAAAATCAAACTCTTTGAGGTGGTACTTACTTGAGAGGGAGAACAGCACACAGCCAAAGCATGCTTTTGGTATTTGTCTTTTACAACTGTTTCTGCTTCAGAAAACAAGGGTCACAGCAGTTCACAGAAGAAATCTATAAAGTGTCAGCATTTTGCATGTTACTAATTTGTTTAGTTTACTGTGATGCTGGTATTGTATTAAAAAAGACAGGTCATGTCTTCATCTTTTAGAGTCAGGTCAGTGATGTACTTATTAAATAATTGAGATCACAGTAGCCTTTTTAAAAAATGACATGTAAAACGTGACTTTCATTGATAAACATTTTGTATCCAAATCGTAAACTTGATCTGTTGAAAGATTGTATTAGAAAGATTTGACTGTAACCCAGACCATACATTTAACCAGACAATTTCAAACATTCAGCAGGAAATTGTCTGTTGAACAACAAAAAATTGCAAAATATTAATTTTGGCAATTAGATGTTTTGTTTGAAAAAAATGAAGATATCAAAATACGTCATGTCCAATTTGCTAAACAAGGAAAAAGTATAAAGCTGGAAGTGTACAAACCTGTATAAACATTAACTTCCTGGTACATTATATGTCCTAATGGATCTAAGGACACAGTAGTAATTTGTCTAGCTGATGACTGTAGAGCAGGGGTGCTCACACTTTTCCAGCATGCGAGCTACTTATAAAACAACCAAGTCCCAAAGATCTACCTACCCACTACTCCGAGAGCCATAAAAGCAAAATATTAGGAAATTTATTTCAGTGAGAGCCATATAACACATTTTAAGACTGAATTCAACTAAATGTGGGTATAATAAGCCCCTGAGCATTCCTCACAAATGGCATGGGAGCCATACACACTGTGCCTGCGATCTGCCTGGGATCTACCAGGACGCCCTTCGAGATCTACCAGTAGATCACGATCTACCTAATGAGCACCCCTGCTGTAGAGTGAATGTTTGCACGCTTTATGTAGGACTTCTCTAAAGTAAGAAAAATGGTCTCTGTACTGTTAGATTGTAAGATGTCGAACCAAAATATGTAACCAATTGGGCTTCTAGAACTACTCCTTAATTTTGGTGATGTAACAGTAAAATAACTAGGGAATTCTGGTAGTCCAAAATTTTACTTTTCTAAGCTCAGTTAAATACCGCAACGTAAATGTCAAAATTCAGTGGGATCAATAGATGGTGGATCTCTTAAGAGACAGGTGCATTGCAACAGTCCAGGAGAGCTAGCAAAAACTGAAAGCAAGTATGTTTTAGAAGGACCTGCTTGGTCTTTTCTGGAAGAGATTAACATTTCCTAAATAACCCAGTTTTCAGTTACCCAGTTTGTAAGCTGAATTTTGTTAGGCAAAGGAAATAATCAAGTTGTACTTTGCAGTCAACCTGTTATTTGCTTTTCTGTCCTTAGTTTTATTTGGCTACGCCACCACTGTGATCCCCAGAGTATATACCTACTATGTGTCAACAGCCTTGTTTGCCATTTTTGGCATCCGAATGCTTCGGGAAGGCCTGAAGATGAGTGCAGATGAGGGTCAGGAAGAGCTTGAGGAAGTTCAAGCAGAACTCAAGAAGAAAGATGAAGAAGTAAGTTAAAAGTATGTAGGTGCATGCACTGTGGGAGACCTTGGCAAAATCAAAGAATTAACAGAGTGCCAGTGGCTGCTTAGACAAATTTATTCTTTCTTTGGTTAGGTTTGGTGCAGTAGGAGCATAGTTAAACCTAAGAAAAATAATGCTCAAACAAGTGATATTGAGGCTGCTCTAGAGACCTCTGAGCAATTGATTCTTGTCCTAGATTTGGTTTAGAGAGCCTCATAAGTGTGTATGTGTGTGTTAGGAGCGACTTGAGGAACTTCAAGTCACTTCTGGTGTGAGAGAATCGGCCATCTGCAAGGACGTTGCCCAGGCGACACTTGTTTATGCTGGGGGTTTTGTATAAAAAGAGCCATTAAATTGAAAAATAACCATACCAGCTAAGAGGGGTATCTAACATGTAGTACTACATTAACTGAGCAATTTCTGTATCACAAAGGTGTTGCAGGAAGGAACAAAATATGCATGCCTTGCCTATTTTTTATGCTGGAACTACCACCCCTGCACAATTTTTAATGTCACCACTATCAGTCTGAACAGGGGTGGGTAAGTCTAGAGTGGCTGCAAAAATAGTGGGAGAAGTCCATTCATTGCCACCCCCCCCCCCCATTTAGAGACATTCTGTTTTCCCCTTGGAATAATAACAGGAGAAACATTAAACTTATAGATAAATTTTCAGATTTGGTAACCCGGGAGTCTTTACAGATAAATCACTATGTGCTTCCAACAGTACTGGCAAGTGAAGAAAAAGAAGACAGCTGGGACAAGAGTAATAGTCAAGTATTTGTGGCATTGATGTGTCAGTATGTGTGCCTTTACGTTGCTGTTGCCTTACGTTAATGTCATTAATTTCTTAGGGTTTTCTTAGACAAGGAATAACCAGAGGTGGTTTCGCCAGTTCCTTACACTGAAATTTAGCCTACAAAAACTGGTATTCCTAGGAGGTCTCCCATCCAAGTACTAATCAGGGCTGACCTTACTTAGCTTTCAAAAATCAGGATATGGTGCCTCTAGTGTAATGTATTGTTTTCTAACATCTTCCTCTTCTGTTTAGCTGCAGAGAACAAAACTGTTAAATGGGCCTGGCGATGTGGAAACAGGAACTGGTCCATCTATGCCTCAGAGGAAATGGCTGCATTTTATTTCTCCAATTTTTGTGCAAGCTTTTACTTTGACGTTCTTAGCAGAATGGGGTGACCGCTCCCAGTTAACAACAATAGTTCTGGCAGCAAGAGAGGTGAGTGCATCATGTAAGAGATGTTTACCACAAACCACAAAGACTGGATTCTCAAGATCTGGTTAGATGTAGATAGTTTAATGGCATGGCTGCATTAAGGGACAAAGCTTAAACATAGTTATTTTTTTCCTGGGTTCTTGCTGGCAATGCTTTTATTTTTAGTCTATTTATCATCCGTGTTAATAGTAAATATCATGTGATATGCAATCTTTGTCCTTCCAAGTTCTCTGGAAGGGGGCTCTGCATGTGTTTTTAAATTCCTTGCCGAATAAAAGGAATTACTGTTAAGCAAACCATAACCTCAGTTCAATATCTGAGTCCCCTTCGGGGTGAAAAGAGCGAAATATAAATAAAGTAAACAAAATAAAATAAACATACCATAACTGTCCAAAATGCAATTATCAATGTCATTTCCTAATTGGTTCTACCATAAAAAAATGGGAAAGTTTATTAAACTGAAAAAGCTTTGTTTTTATGGGACATCCTGCAGCACATTTTGCTGTAGTTTTTCAATGAATATCTCCTAGAGTCTCAACCAATTCAACATCATTTGTGGCAGCCACAAAAACAAAGTTTCTGGAGTATCTCAACTACTTTTAAAGTAAGCACTGCACATTTAAACAGAAAATAACACTTTCAAACCAGGAACTGAAATTTTTTAAAATTTTGTTACATAGTGTAATGCAATAGGGCAACACTGTAATATAATAATGCTGCCTGCACACTCACTCATTTACTCACTCGCTTCTGGGTCTGAATCCCTTATTTTCTTCTCTCAGTGCCCCCAAGTGACTAGAGCAACAGCTGTCATGTATAGCCACCTACGTAGATCTTTTTCCTAGCTTCCCCTAATGCTCTTGGCTAATGACTGCTGCTACTGCAATCACCTGGCTGCCGCACACGTTGCTATGTAACTTGGGCCCTTTTAAGCAATCAGCCCAGTATTATGATTGCCCTTCTGTTCCTGAAGCCAAGTATGTATTTAAAATGTTCTGGAAAAGCACCTTTTCCCATTATTTCCATGCTTTAATGTTTACCCTGTTTGTCATCATTGGAACAATTTCAAAATTACATCAAACTTGCGATTCATCCCTACTTTGATTTTGTTGACAGTATTCTCTATTTTTTCCCCCCTGTACATACCTTTTGAAATCATATGTATTCCCACCAAGGAAAGTGCTGTCAAGATCTGTATCTTTCATCTTGCACTTAAAGTCAACTCTTTGTACTTATGCAGGATCCCTATGGCGTGGCAGTGGGGGGAACAGTTGGACATAGTTTGTGTACCGGCCTAGCAGTGATTGGAGGGCGAATGATAGCACAAAAAATCTCTGTCCGGACTGGTAAGTGTGGTCTTTTATTGGAAAAGTTCATGAACATGGAGAATATTCAAGTTTAGAGACTGCTTTTCAGCTTAAAGCAATTTGTGCATGCATGGACTCTTAAGAATGTCCCTATAATGCATCTTCAATAATAAGAGAATGTCTGAGTGTCTCTGGTAGCCATAACCCATTGAGATATCATGTTGGCAGCTTCAACATTTCAGTGTTTTGACTATGGTCCAAATGGCAGTGTCAAGTTTCAGGTTGGAATTCTGCCCAATGGGAGGGCATGCTGGCAGTGAAGAAGTAGCTTGCTATAACTCATTGCTGCACAGATTTCTGAGAAGGTTTTACAAATACGGAGCCAAATCGGAAAAGGATGGGGCACTTCTCCAAGATTTGTAAGGTTTTTAAAAGTGAGGAAGTCAAAGACTTATGCTGGTATGATTGTTGAGATAAAAAGAGCAAAGCCCCCCCCCAACCCCCCATAAAACAAGAGGTCCCCATAAACATTTTAGAAAGGATATTAGGTGCAGACCTAGAAAGTGTAAAGTGTATGTCAACTAATGTAAAGTATATAGAAGGAACTTTCCCCCGAATGAACACTCAAGAATACAACTGTCCATTTATTCCAATGACAAAATTTGTATGTTGAATTAAACTGTATATCAAGATATGTTACGAATCTAGCCCTTAAATGTAGTTGTGATTGTGTAAATCTGTTGTTTAAAAATGTATTTCACAATTGTGGTTTTTCATCTCCCCGTTCTGATGGTAAAAAATAGGGCACGTGAGCACCAGTTTGGAACCCTGTCTAGTATATTCATACTTTACAGTTTAAGGTTTCATATTTAATGGAACCAAACCCCAGTGGATATGAAGGTTCCACTGCATGCCAAATGGATGCAGCATTTTATGTCATGGAAATCATGGAAAAGTTTTATGTTTGGTATGAAACAAGTATTGCACATATTTAAATTTTTTCCAGTGTTCATCTTTTTCCATGGATTGAAAACTGCATCTCTATTCATGAATTCCACCTGAACATTAGGAAGAATTTCTTCACTGTAAGAGCTGTTCAGCAGTGGAACACTCTGCCCAGACTATGGTGGAGGCTCCTTCTTTGGAGGCTTTTAAACAGAGGCTGGATGGCCATCTGTCAGGGGTACTTTGATTGTGCTTTATCTGCATGGCAGGGGGTTGGACTAGATGGCCCACGTGGTCTCTACCAACTCTGATTCTAAAATATTGCTGGCTCAGTCATTGAAATCTCCTAAATAGTCCTGGGGAAGACTGTTGTCTCCTGTTAGGCCCCAGATTAGCTTTTCTCTCCATCTTAACCCTGGATGAACCCTTGTAAATTTGTTCGGATCTCACGGACCTTACATAAAAATTATATCTACAGCTTTAAAAGGTTCTTTTTTCCAATCATGATCTTTCACATAGTCCTTGGGTTCCAGGAAACCTTGGTTGAAAAACTGCTCTAAACAGCATAGACCAGTGCTTTTAAGTGGTCTGATGTAGGAACTCGTACCGTATTTGTTATCATTGACTATAATTATTTCTTTCCTGGAAACTCTGGCAGTTGATGGCTAATGGACTGGCAGTGGTCCATAAACCAGCAATTTTTTGTAGCACTGGTGCAGAC
Organism: Anolis apletophallus; assembly: GCA_030556195.1. NCBI lineage: Eukaryota > Metazoa > Chordata > Lepidosauria > Squamata > Anolidae > Anolis > Anolis apletophallus. The sequence continues at coordinate 23,668,462 of JARBWK010000012.1, forward strand.
AGTACTATAAACTAGATGGATTTACAGAATAAAGCTATTATCACTCAGCTTCCAATATTTCTTATATTTTTAGGGTTTATGACCTAAGTCCTCCTTGCAAATTCATCTTTCTTATGTTGACACTAAATCATCCACTTTGCATGATAAATTGTAGAGGGGAAGTGAAGAATAGCATTTTATAAAAGCCTCTATTGCCTACAATACCCGTTTTCTTCATGTCTGCCTGCCAAACCTTTGTAAGCGTGAGCTGCACTGATTTTTCTTACAAATGCACAATGCTTAAACAGTGAGGATACGTTTGATTCTGCCATTTGGGACTTCATGGCTGTGGGGAAAAATAAATTGTATGTAGCCGTGATCCTGCAGAAGTCACAAGATCTTTTCCATCAATGCTTCTGTTTGATGCTTTGTTCTATGCTGATATAATTTATTTGCTAGGTTATGTTTTATCTTAATTCTAGAAGTTAAGTTATAATTTGTTTTTATAGCTTGGGTTATTTTTTGCTATTATATGTGTATTGGTTGTTGTATTTAGGCACTGAATGTTTGCCTTTTTGTGATTGGAATCCGCCTTGAGTCCCTTCAGGGAGATAGGGCAGAATATAAATATTATTATTATTATTATTACATGTTGCACATTACTTTGGAGGTATGGGGTTTTCTAAGGTAATATCCTAGGGTGCATTGTAATATTTGTCCTTTACTTACAGTTTTAACTGTTGTTTTTTTGTTTTCTCTTGCAGTGACAATCATAGGAGGCATTGTTTTCTTAGCATTTGCATTCTCTGCACTATTTATAAGCCCAGATGCTGGTTTTTAATGAGGTGCTTTTCCTGTTACTGGAAAGATTGAGAATTCGGAGCAACAATTCTGTCCTTTCTGTCTGTATATAATGTACAGCTACTTAGTCAAAGAAGCACTGAAGTTGAGATGCTGTAATTTTTATAGTAACACTTCATGGACACAGTGCGTGCTGCAGATCTGTTTCCTCTAAATATTTGGGATGTGAATAATGTTTGCTCAGGTGAACTGAGGTCCGCTTCCTGAAGTGAGATTTTGCTACTTTACCTACAGATTGCCACTAGCCATTGCCTAAAGATCCCATTTGGATGAATTACTGCTGCCCATGGCTAGCAGTCATGCCTTATAAAGTGTCTAATACTAAATATCAACGAGAACCTTTTGCCTCTGATCTTGCAATCCAAGCACATTATTCCACGATCAAAACTGAAAGTGGGGGGATGAAGAGCTGCTCTTCAGACTAAGCTCTCCTACACAAAAATGTATAAATACCTAAATTTGTAACCAATGTCTTTGCAGTGAATCAGGTTATTTTGGTATGGAGTGTGCTATTCAGAACTTAAATGTATTCAAATACACAATACATCTAGGTATTTACCAGATAAAATCTTTTTGTATTTATGCTATACATTGGTTGCATTTCTAGGTTAATGTACTTGTTAAGTTTACCTTTTAGTACTAAAGTATAATATTATTTAAGAACATGAAGAAACAAGGTGTCATCAGATGTAATAACTTAGCTTAATTCAGAGGAAAATATTGGGTAGTAAATTTATTATCAGGATGTTTTACTATATAAAACATTATCTTTTGACTACCTTTAGTGTTTCTGAGCTCATTTTTCTGTGATTTCCTTTTGGGAAAGGTTGCTATTCCACCTATTTAAAATCAATTCTATCATGACTTCAGTTTGACAGTTGAACTGTCCTTTTCCAAATAGTCTAAAACAAACATTTCTGAGTACTGTAATTACAGTCGTTCAAATGCTAGAATTGGTGTATGCATATTCAATATGAACAGTATAGCAGCAGTAGGAAAAAAGCACCTTTCCAAAACGGGTGTAAGCACACATTGTACAACTCCTAGTTTAAAAAATGGATTAAATAGCCAAAGAGCGAATATTACTGTATGTATAATTCATCAGGATGGAGAGACTACTTGAAAAATAAAATCCTTTGTAAAGCTGACCTTATTCTTTTATTACCGAGAAAACAAAGCGTTTGGTGTGCGGTGTGTGCATTGGCCATTCCAGCCAGTGAGCCAAACTTTCCTTTACAATACTCAGTTACATTCCTCCCCCAACATGTTTACATGACCACTGAGCAGGCTTGTCAATTGCGTTTATATGTGTGCCCCTCCCCCCATTCCTTTTTCCTTAAATGCTTTTTTATACTACAAACCTGTATAGTTTCTTGCCGGCACCTCGCTTCTTGTGCAGGAAGTGTTGAATAAGAAATAGCATTTGGCTCTGAACATTGGATAAGGGGGAAATGATTGCTTGCCAAGCAGTCGAATGATAACTGAATACACTTTTGAAGCTACGAATACACATTTTGTTTGACTCATAATTGTTCTCACAAAGTACAAAGGGCCAGTTTTGATTTGTAATGTAAGATTATGGAGCCGGTGACATTAGACTAATGCTTTAGATGACTGAGTTAATCTAGGACAAATAAAAGCAAACAAAGTCCCCTGAAAGACTGGTTTTTCTACCCTGAGTTGACTCCTTGCTGAGAAACATCCTTAGTTTTCGAGGAATCACAGTATAATATTCCAGAGCTGTGACAAGTGCTCTTGCATGAACTAAATGTACCTAGCGACATGTCCTGGGATTCTGAGTTTGCACTGACTGAGGTCATGAAGTAGTGTGCAAGCATTTCCTGTCCTGGTTTAATGGTGGATATTTCACAAAGCAAGTGTGAAGGCTGCTTATTTTACTCTTAGTCTCTATGATGAAGCACTCACCAGGTCTATATTCATGTGTAAGGTGAGGTGGGGCCCAAATGATGGATTTCAACATGACCCTTTGGGAAATTGAGAGTCATTCTGTGGATCAGGGAAAGCACCAGTACTGCTTCAGGCAGCAAGCCACTCTGGCCACTGCCACCATTTTCCCATCCAGGTAACAAACAAGGCCAGAAGCAACACCTTCACAGATAGTAGAGGAAGTTGGGCCTTCTTTTAGGTTCCCCCAGGATAGAGTAAGATTTTTCCTTTTGTCACTCTACTCAAAGACAATGGTTCCTTCTCACCTTCTCAGAGTACTCCTATTGACTTGTAGATAAGTCAACCCAGGTTTAGGGGGTTGATTTTCTTTACTAAAATTTAAACTTCTACAGACAGCTCTCGTGTCTTGTCAAACTACAGGATTCCATAGGATGCGACCATGGCAGGTAACACGGAATTATTGTGCTCTAGTTATGTAGTGAGGAAGGGCTCTAAAGTACTTCTGATCTTGAGTTTGCAAGTGGTGGGCACAATGAATGGGAAACAATTTTATTCTGTGAATCTAATACACCAGCATCATTATGTGGATTCAGTGTGTTTACCTTGGTATCACTGTCATAAGCAACTCCCACCTTGAGCAACCCCCCAAGCTACTTTTTGCTGGGGGATTCTAGCATCAGACAGACCGAGAAAAGGTTAAGACACAAAGATACCCAGAAACATTACCATCACTGTAAAGCTACAAGAAGCAGAAATTTCAAATGTTATATTTATTCAATTAAAAACTGACACTTGGTAATGATCACATGAACACTAGGGAACCATATCTACAGTTTCCTGATGTCAGATCGTGAAAATTGCACAGGTTTTTTACATATACAAATCTAATGCCAAATTTTAAAAATGCAAAACCAAGACGATGTGAAATCAACACTGAAAAGTATCCAATTAGACAATTTAAAAAATAAATACTTTTAAGAATAAAAAACAGTTTCAAAGCAGCTGAATCTTTAAGAACACCCCCCCAAAGTCTTCCAAAGATTTTGATTGTCTACTAGTGCAGCACCTCTCCTTAGAGCTGGGATCTGTGTATCAGGCAACACAGTATTTTGTTCATACACAGTGTTTCATTTTGCTTTTTGTGTTACTGGTAGATACATTATCTTAGCAATATCATGCTGGCTGGCTAACACCCATGCGGATGAGAAAGCATGAAGCATAGCAACACATACTGTAAAGTACTTGTTTATTAAAAGACAGGAATGTAGTGTTAAAAATATATATATATTGACAAACTACCCAGTTTCATAAGCATCCAAATTTCTTTGTTTAAAATCTCTCAACGCTTTTCTCATTTACTTTTGAACATTCATCTTCAGACAACTGTATACAACTTGGTTTATTTTTAAAAAAGATTTCCAACTGTTTTTACTGGTGTTGGGGAGGGAGAACGGATCCTCTCTTCCTCCCCTTTAAAGTACATCTACTCCCTCCAGTCCTCCCCACCACATATGTTTTAGCAACATACTTCCCTGGGAGACAATGTATGAGTTTGACATGCTAAATCACATGACACCATAACAGAAAACACATGCGTGCACACATACAACAAAATGAGCGTTCTCTAAACATACAAATTATCATAGTGACTGAAGCAGTCTACTCAAGGCCACATCTGTAAACCCTATACACATTTTCATCCTAAGGACCACTTAGAATCATATCTTTAAGAATCGTCACAAGCCTCAGGATGATATCTCTGACAATTGTGCAACACACACAAAAAGATCTAAAATGCTCAAATGTGTAGATTAATTCATTAGATACCAAGCCAACCAACACTGAATGCCTGCATATTTAGCCTCAAAGGATCACCATATTGAGAAACATTTCCCAGCAATGCCTCTTTTTGACAATAAGTCTACATTCTGATTCCTTTGGACCCTCTGTATGAACAGTTCCTTTGTCTAAAACAAAAAAAACCCTCCAAATGAATATTCTCTTCCCATCATCATAAAGTGCTTACATTTACACACATCTTTTCCTCTACCCCAAATCAATATGATGCTCAAGTATGATGGATGACCACTGTGGAGAGACAAAAACATGGCACTTTTGAGAAACAGGCTTGACTTGCCAATCTCCACAGCCAACAGCATACCATTTGGGGTTGGTTTCTTAATGAAGCCCAGGGTCAGAGCAGATTCTTCTTTCTACTGCCTTTTAAACCAGTTTCCTGTCCTGCCCCAAAATGTGGTTACCCTAACTATTAATAATTCCAGTGATTCTAGGTACTGATTAGTCCTGTCCTTAAGCATCTAGCTGAATTAGGACCAGCAGCTTTGCACTTGTATGGATGTCGGGTAATTTTTTTGTAATTGGTTGGCAGCAAGTGGGCAGCCTACACAATTGCGACACGCTGGAGCCATAACACCAGCAAGTAAACTTTAAAATTTAAAAAATGGAAGGCATATGGAGAGCTCTGACTAGACTCTTTTAATATGTGTACAAATATAGTATATATGTATATATATTAAATATAATATAAAAATATTTATACAATTCCCTCTAACATTTCCCAAGACTCATCTCTGAGATTTATTTTCCCTTCCCAAAATTAAAGCACGCCTTACCCACAATTCTTTTCTTCAGCATCACCTTGTCATACATCTTGTTGGCCTTGTGTTTTTTTAGCACTAGTGCTTTACTACAATATTCACTAATAAATCATCTCCCCCTCCTCTCCTCAAAATCAGGCACAGAGATTTGACTCTATTAAGTTCCGGAAGGTGGAATATATTCATTCCTCCAGCACTACTTGGATAAGACAACAGTCCTACAGAAACTATGATCATGTTGACAGTGCACCAGAGTCTAAGCTTACATCTTATTTTAGTGAAAATTAAACACAACAGAAGCAGTAGGTTCTTTTTAAATATACCAATAATCAGAAACACCATGCCAAGAACATCAGTGCCAACATAATTTTAATATTAAAGGGGTGTCTGATTTTGTTTGTTTGTTTGGCCTACTTCACATACTGCCTGAGCTTTAGTAGAAATGTTTTTTAAGACCTTACCCATTATTTTTCACTTTGTCACTTCATCTGCACTTTCATAGTAATTACCCATAAAGTTTTTACTACAAAAAAGTCACAGCTCCTCAATAAACAGCCACAAAGGTTATTGTAACCAATATATGTCAGCCGTACTCTACATTTCCTCTTATAAATGCCAAAAGCTTTGCCATCTTTGCCTATACATCCTATTAAAGCTCTCCCAATGGTTTACTGAGTGCTATACTGTTACGGTGGTAAATCAAATCCTACAACAGTTCACTACAACAATGTCACTAAAGCACAAATCTTTGTTCTATCTACACACAATGTAATTTGGAACAAGCAGAATGGCATGGTAGGACAAAGCTATTTAATGCAGTTACGTCTTCACAATATGTGCTTCCTACACTTTGGACTAATTTAGGGAATGCCACAAAGTCCCTTTCAAGGCTATTAACTACAAGGTGTTCTAGATACTATTCATGCCTACTATATTCTGGCCTTGGAAAATAGTCCAACTCTTTGGTTTTTCACTTCTTAAATCCTCTTGCCTTTTTTATGATGGTGATGATTGTGTCCGCATTTCCAGGGGGGAGGAGAAACATGCAAGTATGTAGTAACTGTCAGTCCCCAACCAGAATGGGACTTAATGAGTCAACAGGTATGGATGTACTCAATTTGGAACTCACTAGAAAATAAACTCAGAGAGAACTGCTCCTGTCATTTGCTACCATGGCATTCCCTTCATTGCAAGCTTTGTTCACCCAGCACTACATTCTTCGCATCTCACTGCACTTTGGTTATGTTAATAAAGCTCCTCTATAATATTCTGTCTTTCTTGACTTGGACATTCCTTCTTCATAATCATATTTTTTTCTTCTAATCTAGCTCCGTATTAAAACCCATTTTGCTTTGCTGATGTGATTTTAAAACTAGTACCATAAAGCTACTCAATGTTTATTTTTAATGTACAGAATTTCTGTTGGATCTTTTTATTATCTTTATGAAATGAATTTGCTATCTGAAGTCTCAGCGTCACAGAGGCTGCAGTCCTGATTATGTCTTATTTATAGTTTCTATTAAATGTCTGTAAAATGTGAGCTGCTTTACAAAGTGGTTATATTAATTACTATTCGCTTCTCGTTTCATCGTTTAGAAGAACCGAATTTCTTATTAGATGAAAACTTAATGGTTAAGAAGCAGGATGTCAAACTGCTAAAAAAATTCAATGAGCATTAAAATACATGCACATACAAATACAGTAGAGATACAGCTATATAGAATGTTGCGTTAACAATGTACAAAGACTTCAAAAATAGTCATAAATTCATTATGATGTGATCACCTGAATCAAAATCAAGGCACTATGGGGTTTTGTTTAGTTTCAAATGACCCTGAATAATTTTCCGATTAAATGAAGGTCATAATTTTCAAAGGAGAATAAAAAGATTCCAACAAATTCTGAAGTTCGGTCTCTCACCACAGAGAAGGTTAAAAAGTGCCTACAATTATTAAATTCAAATATATTATTGTGCAAATTACTCCTACATTTGAGACATTCTTGTAAAGTACTTTTATATTTTAAACCTCATTTTTTACATAAATATTTCCAACTATGTATCATATCAAAAGATAGCTTTGGGGAAGCAAAATTCCAAACCATCTACAATAGAGCAGTGCAAATTCCTATTTTTTTCCAAAGAAAAAAAATAGAGGTTTTTAAAAAATGAAATGACATATGATATTTATGAAACTGAATGCCTTGAACCCTCCACAGTTCAAAGAGTTTCATCAATAATTTAACTTCAAAAATTCCACAAGCCAGCACACTATATAACCCCATTGAACAAACCATGACATCACACATAAACCACAAAGGAGAATTGTGCCCACATTATAGGTGAGAATAAATGATGGTGCATGTTGTAGAAGACAAACGGGAATGAAAACAGCAATCTGAGCATTGTGTGAAAATTAGGGGGGAAATATATTCAAACCCAACAGTTTCATGCATCATATAAAATAATTTGCTCTTTTTGCTTTTTTATCCAGACATATACACAGTATTTTACAGTATCTGTACAATAAAGATTGATTCCACACAATATTTTGAAAATATTTACTGTCCCATAATATGAAAAAATTAACTCTTGACTTTTTTTTGGAGCATAATTGCAGGCAAACTAAAAAAAAATCCCCAATAAGCTGTTGTAGCAACAGCATGTCCATTGTAACACTTAATCTGAGAAGTGTTTAAAACATCATAATATTTTAAGTGCCCTGTTTAGTCCACTGAATATTTTGAGACTTGATCTGGACAAAATAATACATGGCAGTACATGACTTTTGAAGGAAAGTGAAATACAGAAGCTAGGGCAAAGGTATCCACATCCTTGTCTCCAGCATTTTTCTGCATTTATATCTACTGTACCTCCAACAGCATTTTGCATTATATTCCTCAGCAGACACTTTCTGAGCGGTTAGGATAAATACTGGGCTTCTGCAAAGTCTGTAGCTGTCTCTCTCATACACACCAGTGCAATTTCTAATGGGAGAACCTTGTGTTTCTTCCCAGAAGGATACTTTCTTGCTACTGTGGTTGGACTTTGGAAGCCTCACTCATGCTGTCACTTCTGTGCCTTGAAATCTGCTGCTGTTGCTGCTGCTGTTGTTGTTGTTGCTGCTGTGACTGATGTTGCTGGTGGTGTGACTGTGTAAAAGTGCTTTGTTGTAGAGGAAAAGCAGCAGAGAGAATAAGCTGAGTCGACTGATTCCCATGAAGCAACCTGGATGTCTAAGAATACACAAGGAAGAATGAGGTATTGTTACTCACCATGGATGTTCATTCTTGGTGGTGCAGAGGAGAGAACCATTGTCTCGTGGGTCGTATCCCTTGCACCAGCCTCAAAGATAGGAATCACATAATGTTATGCTATTTCTGTTGACTCATCCTCTTCACTCTCCTATTTAAGCACATAGCCTTGCCAAAGAATGCAAAATTAAGAACAAGCGTATGTAGTGAGAAGAGGAGACAAAGCAAACAGCTGAGGATCAAAAATATCATTTGGGTGAGTGGGCTTATTAACAAAAGACCCTCCTCATAAATGGACAGCAGAGTAACTTAGCAGCAGTGTGACCCAGCACCAGTGGCCCAAAGTGATAAAAAGAACAAAAACACACAGACCAATGTTATATCTCCCTTAGGAGGCTTTTCTTTATAGCAAAATAATATGGTTGCACTATTTACAAAAATAAGGTTTATATAACACAATTAAAGTTCAACATTCACACTGGAGCTTCACACACGAGGCCTTGTCATAAAGTGGCCTATCTCACACAGTGAGGCCTAATAATACTAAGGCCTATTCCCCCACAGTGAGGCCTACTACCACTTAGGCTTTTTCTCCACTGACACATTCTCTCACACAGAGAGGCTTCTCTCACACTGAGAGCTCTCTCAGATTGAGGCATTACTAAGCAACAGGCACATCTGCTTATATTGAACTTCAGCTTTGCTGAGTCATTGAATCTGCTTAACCCTTTTATGTGCTTGACTCACATTTTTGTAATTAAAAATACCTAGTTAATTTTTATATTTCTGACAAGATCTGCACATCATATGGCCCATGGGCAGTCCAAAGAGTCGACCACCCTCGCCAAGCCAGGTACCTTCTTGCTTATTTCTTTATTTCTTTACTAGCTTGGGGACCCGGCGCTGCCCAGGTTATTTGAGAAAGGCATTGTGTGCAAAAGTTGGTCTTTATCAGTTATTTATGTGGCTCGCAGTGGTCTCAGGAAGTGAGTGAAGGTACTTCCAAGTACCATCATCCATGGTCCACCCTCCTCCAAAGGGCAGTAGAATATAGAGTGGGTCATGGGGGCTCTATGTGCCAAGTTTGGTCTTTATCAGTCTTTGTTGGGGGCCACAGTGGTCTGTGGAAACCGAAGGGTTTAAAGGTACTACAAATCCCACCATCCTTTGTCCGTCCCCCAAACTTCACCAGGACATAAAGGGGGGTCATTGGAGTTATGTGTGCCAAGTTTGGTCCAGGTCCGTCACCCATGCAGGTCACAGTGGCCTGTGAAAGTGGCAGCCAATCAGAAAGCTGCCACATACCACCCTCTGCCCTTCCATACATACTAATATTAACTTTTATATTATATATATATATATATATATATATATATAAACTTTTATATCCCGATCTTCTCTACCTCCATAGAGGGACTCAGATCGGCTAATAGCAACGATTCAATGCTAACAATACATCATATAACATCAGTGAATTAAAAAATACATATAGGATAAAATACGTGTAAGCAATTCGCCAAGATAAATAATCCCTTAATCTCTTTCTTTCGTCTCCCTTCTTGAGTTCTCCTGGGCTGTGTTGCCATTGGCTTAATGGCCCAATTCAAGCGCTTGACATATCTCTGCTACTTGGCTGGAGCACTCCCAAACTGGCAGGGGTGAGTAGGGAAAGTGGGAAGGGGCTCTTGACAGAGATGTGGGCTGGAAAGGGCTGTAAGGGCTGGTTCAGTTCATAAGTGCCCTCTGGAGGCTGGAGCCATGCAGAGGGGACTCTTAGGGTCGGCTAGGGGCTATGGGGGGCATGGAAGCCACAGGTGCCGGCAAAGCAGAGAAAGACAAAAGAGAGGAAAAGTTAGGAGAAACAAAAAGGGAGAAAAGATGGAAAGGGAAGGCATGAACTGGTAGTCATTTGAGGAGTGCAGCTAATCAAGATTGAGTGTGGAGAGAGAAGAGGTGGAATGGCCTGAAGTAGTTCAGCCTATTTTCATTTTGGCCCCTTACTACTGCCAAGTTGTGTACGTTATAAAACTCATTTCCACCAAGGGCTACATCAGTCTTCAACGGGCCATTTGTAATTGTAAGACTGTATAAATGTATCTATGTTGCCCTGGCATTGAAAGCCTCACGGGTCACATAAAATGACATAGCAGGCTGGATTTAGCCCGCGGGCCTTGTGTATGACATGTGTGCTCAACCTATACAGGAAACGTCATGTGGCAAAAAACCAAGGAACAGGAGTAGCTTTTTGAAACATCTCTCACCACAAATAATGCACAAAGGCTGGGAAATCACATATGAACCTTTTCGAACAAAGTGTTTAGAATTCATTTCAGTTATGGAATTTGGTAAACTCTGGTTTAATTGTGCCAAATGAGGTTACATTTTTATCCATCTAAAATCGTTCAGTAATGTCTATAGGCAAAGCACTGAACAACTTTCTATCATTAACTCCTCTCTCATTTTTAGCCTATATTGATCACTCTCTAATGTTAGCAAATCTTTATAAGTCAGCCAGTTTCACTGTAAAGTAATGTCTCTTCTGAACATTTAGTGTGGTTAGGAAAGATTGAAATAAGAACATCACCTTCGCAGAACATTCATCTTATGATATTGCTATCAGCAAACATTTTGTCAAAAATTCAATTCCTATTAATTCATATTTATGTTTCATTTTTCTCATCAATCTGTCCTTTCTGTACTTTTCATGGTTTAGCCAATTCTCCATTGATCAAAATCTGTCTGAATAATTTGTGAATGGGTTGCTGTTAGTTTTCCAGGCTATATGTCCATGTTCCAGAAGCATTCTATCCTGACTTTTCGCCTGCATCTATGGCAGGCATCCTCAGTTTGTGAGGTCTGTTGGAAACTAGGCAAGGAGGGTTTATATATCTGTGGAATGTCCAGGGTGGGAGAAAGAACAACATTCACACCTTCCTCAAACAGACAAGAGTCGCCCCCCCGGGACATTCCACAGATATATAAACCTCACTTGCCTAGTTTCCAACAGACGTCACAACCTGATAGATGCAGGCGAAAAGTCAGGATAGAATGCTTCTGGTACATGGACATACAGCCCGGAAAACTAACAGCAACCCCATGTTTCTGACCATGAAAGCCTTCAGCAATACATTAATTTGTGAATGTGTTTAGAATTTCATCTCCAAAATGGCCTACATAAAAAAGGCGAAAACACATTGTCAAAGGCATTTTCTGAATTCAAAAATATCAGTTATTGCTTTTCATTACTGGCTTCATATTATTCCAACACATCTGGTGCTGTCACTTTGATATCACTTTGGACCATTACAAAGCAAAACTTGTTTGGCAACATCTGTCACAAGGGATATCTTCTAGGCCTGGTTAGGTTCATTCGGAATCTTCTTAATTTGGAATAAATGAAGATCAAAATCCTTTTTGAAGCCATTTCGAAGTGATTTGGGAACCTGGAAGTATCCTTGCCATTTCGAAACTTTTTCTGCCATTTTTCTTGCGAAGAGGCGAAAATGATTTAGCTTTTCAAACCAGTGTGGATGGATTCCCTTCGTTTCTTTTCCCTCCCGCATCAGACCTGGGGCGAGAGCCGTGTTTAACCCAGTTTGGATGCGGATGCCCTTCTCTCCCGCATCAGACTGACGCAGGAGAGAAGGGCATCTGCATGGCTCTCACGTCTAAAAATGTGGGAAAGTGAATCCCCCAAGTTTTGCCAGTCCCGTTTGCAGGTTTTCGCGCATTCCACAATTGCGGATGCCTTTAACAAAGCAATTCAGAAATTTTGGAAATTTTGAACCATTTTTGGGGAAATTTTTGAAAATCATTTGAGAATTGAATCGCCAGCGCCCCCTCCATCCAAAATGAGTTTGAACCATTTTTTTCCTTGATCAACCAGGCCTAATATCTTCCTATGTATGTTTTTTTGTTAAGTAACATAATGCTTCAGTTAAGCAGCACATTTAATACACTTGTTGTATGGGACAAACATGTGGCTTTACCTGCAAGAATTGTTGTGGATGCTGACCCAACTGTGTCTGAGCTGGTTGCTGAACAGTAAGTTGTTGTTGTTGCTGCTGCTGCTGCTGCTGCTGTTGTTGCTGCTGCTGTTGCTGCTGTTGCTGCTCCTGCTGACTTTGCTGCTGCTGAGTTATTGATAATGTCTGTGGCTGTTGTTGCTGCTGCTGCTGAGCAGCGAAAGTGGGATAGGCAGTCACCACCTGACCCATAAACATAGTACTTGGTACCATTACTGCTCCACAAGCTACAGGGGCAGTGACTAATTTTGTTACAAGCTGCTGACCTTGAGAAAATCTGTGGAAAGAAAGGTGTATCAGCTCTCCCTCCCAGGCACACTAAACAAGGTCAACACTACGAATCAATCTGCAGCACAATATTTCTATAACCAGAAGTTTAAAAGCCAGGAAAAAATAAGATGTTTACCTGGCACGAGAAAGTTGTGACAGTACGTGTCAACCAAGCCTCCTTGGAGAGAGCATTCCCAAGACTGGATGCCTCAAAAGTCTTGCTTGTAAATTTCTAAGAGAAGAAGCTGTTGGGACTGCAAAACCTTGCAATTGAAATAGCTTCTCCTCTTAGAAATTCACAAGCAAAACTTTTTAGGCAACAGCCAAATATTACAAGTTTCACCCAGCAACTAGCATATACAGATGTACCATCTACTTGGCAGAGTTCACTTAGGCATTGTATCTAATCATCCCATTTTTCTGGCTCTTCCTCCCTTCTTTTCCTAGTTTGTTTCCAAGTGAAAGACACTCAGAACATAAACTTAAGTGTAAAAGAAAGTGTTCTTCTAAAAAGAACCATGATATACAGGGGCGGATTTTAACAGAAAGCGAAATAAGCAGCCGATTCCGGGCACCACGTGGCCATGGGCGCATCCGGCCGCGGTCACCAGGTGCAGCGCATCATGCCGTGCCATTGCTGCAGGCCGACGTGCGGGCATGAGGCTCCGCCCCGGCTGCAAAATGTTTCCCCGTCCTTTTCATCCTCATGTGAGTGCGTTTAGCAACTCCGTCCATCAGAAGCGCCCTGTCCCAATGGCGCATGCGCAAAATTTTCACGCATGCGCCTTTGGGACAGAGCACTTTTGGTGGATGGAGTTGCTAAACGCATTCCCAAGAGGCTGAAAAGGACGGGAACATTTTGCAGCTGGAGGCGGGAGGCTCTGCGCAGGCTGGGGGCATTGCGTGGCTCGCCGCCATGAGTGGGGCCGAGGACTAGTAGTAGTATATAGTTTATTGCATTAGCCACAAGGCCATATCAAGCAGAACAAACCATGCAAAAGAAATACATGTATCAAGCGTTGAACAGTGGTTCCGTAATGTGCAACGGTACATTAAACAACCGTTCCGTAATGAAATAACAAATACTCTCCTGGCACCTCTGCCTTTCTGCTTCATTTTGGTCAAAATTCCTAGCCTATATACCCATCTGTTTGTTCCTCAAGTATCCTCATCCCCTCTGCAATCAATTCCAATTGAGGCAATATATCGTTGCCTACTTTTACTAGCTTTGTAGAAGAATGTTGCTACTTTGGTAATTAATAACTGGTTGGGATTAGAGAGGAGGAATATAGTTCTATTAGTCGGAGTCCAGTGGGATTTATTGAGTAAGAAAACTTCAAATAGAGATTTTCTTTCTTTTTCATATATTACACATTGGTGAAGGATATGATTTAGATCTTCCACCTCCTGGGCCCCACAGACACATGTTCTCTCTGTGTAAGGGATGGAATGGTATCTACCATATCTAACCATTGATTCATTCTGTTCAAACCTTGCCCTTGTCAGAGGTGTCTTGGTAGATTGGCCGTCAGATAGGGGGCACGACTGTAGATGGGATTCAGTGCCGCTAGCCATTTCAAAGAGCCTGCACTAGCGAGGCACGCAAGGTCCTCTTGGGCTTGAATGTCTAAAATTCTCTGTTTCACCTCTGCTCTAACTTTGATGGTATTATTGCTCAAGGAGTCTGGGGATGGCCCACATGATCTTAGTGAGTGGATTAATTAATTTGCCCAAGTAGATTGGGCAGTGTTTTTAAGTTGTTCTTCTAAACAGCAGCGGGGGAGTCTATGAGCTTCAAGGTTTTTGATTTTGCTACCGTAGTTAAAGGCTCTGGCCAAAGCAAGGCTTCCTAATTGGTGCATCTCCGTCTCAACTCTGACTGCTGCTCCAAGGAGGAGGAGCGTTCTTCAGACGGAAGCAGAGCAGGCGACCAGCGGCTCCGGGCTGCTGGGCCCACCCCAGGGCAATGGCGCACGCATGGAAGCCAGTGCGGAAGCCTGCACCGCAGGGCCAGGGGAGGAGCTTTTTGCAGCCAGAGGCGCTCTGCCCCTGGCCGCTTCCAAAACGCTCCTCTCTCCAAAACGCTCCTCCTCCAGAACGCTCCTGCAGCACAACACTAGCTAGCTGTGTGCTCCAGCATGCGCGCACATGTGCATACTACACCAGGCTGGAGAGTGAGGGGACGCCAAAATAAGGTTGGCTTACTAGTTTTCTTTACCTTCGTCCGGTCCTGATTATATACATCAACAGTGAACTCAGTCGCTGAGTGATGATGGTTGCTGAATTATGATAGTCAACCTTGAATTATGAATCCCAAACTTGTGGGAAGCTAGCACTATCTACTAGGCATGGTTAGGTCATCGGAATCTTCGTAACTCGGATTAAATTCAGATCAAATTCCCCTTTGAAGAAATTTCAAAGCGATTTGGGAACCCAGAAGTATCATTGCCATTTTGAAGCCACTGTCACCATCTTTGTTCCGACTCAGGAAGTGAATCAGAAATGACTCAGCATTTAGAGGCAAGCAGTAGCTTGCATGCTGTGATGCTTGTCTCCAGCCAATGAGGGGAAACCATGTGGGGAGGGGCCATTGCACTTTTAAAAGGGCTGCACGTTGTCGTGGGCTCAATGCGAGCTGGGGACGCGAACGGGAAGGGAGCTTGGGTGGGAAAGGTGCCACCGCTTGGGAAGGAAACAACAGGGTTAGGGAAGGGAACAAATTGGGGAGAACGGCTGGTAGTAGACCCCTTGCCTGCGAGGCTTGCTTGTGTGGGGAGGGAAGAAGGGCAGGGCAGCATATAAGAGCAGCTGGGACAAGTGTTCTTCTCTTAACTGCCACTGCCAATTTCCCTTTTAGGAACAGTGAATTAAACTTTCAAAACACCTCAATCCCCTTTGGGTTACAATTTGGATTTTGGGATCCCAGAAAGTCCCTTTGGACTTTGGAAATCCCCTTATCTGCTAAGAATTTCCTTGCTGAGCCACTGAATACAAGTTTTAAGACTCTTTCCTCTCCTGGGGTTTGACTTCTGTGCTTTGGAAAACAAGACATCCCCTTAGCTGCTAATAATTCCCTTCCTGAAGCAGTGAATACAAGTTTTAAGACCCTTTCCCTTTCCTCTCCTGGGGTTTGACTTCTGTGCTTTGGAAAACAAGAAATCCCCTCATCTGCTAATAATTCCTTTCCTGAAGCAGGAAAAACAAGTTTTAAGACCCTTTCCTCTCCTGGAGTTTGACTTCTGTGCTTTGGGGGGGAAAGCTGCTAATAATTTCCTTGCTGAACCACTGAATACAAGTTTTAAGACCCTTTCCTTCAAGGAATTGGTCCTCTGGGGATTCCTCCCTCCTGTTCTGGGAGGATGGGGCAGGGTTGAACAGTGGCCTGGCCTCCGCTTATCTTGGAAGCAAGCTAATGTAATAAATTAATTTAATGTTATGAGATAAATTCCATTTTCTCATATTCAGAGAGGTGTGCTCTAAGACAAAAATGCAAAAGATATAGATCTAAATTTTCCAAAAGAATCCTGTAGGCAGCACATTTCCTCTTCTTGTAATATTCCTTATTAGATTATTGAAATTACTTTAAAAATTGTCAAGTACCCAGGGATCTTCTAAACAAGTTGAAAGTTAGTATGCTGAGAGAGGATAATGTTTTTTACCATTGTGGCAAGTTTTGTCAGTAGCAGTCTAAAAATGAGGGAAAGAGAATCCTCCAAGTTTTGTCTGTCCCGTTTGCAGGTTTTTGCGTATTGCACAATCGAGCCCACATATAACGAAGCGATTTGGAAATTTTGGAAAATTCTGACTTTTTTCAGAAAATTCTGGAAATCATTTCCTAATCGAATCGCCAGCACCCCCTACATCTGAAACAAGTTTTGAACCATTTTTCCTTGATCAAATGAGCCTACTATTTACATACTTGAAAGAAATGTAAAAACTGCACACATAGAAAAAATATATAATTAGGAAGAAAGAAATCACAGACAAGATAATAGTTGCAGGCAAGAATTGAATGTAATATTCAGTAAAAAGGCAGAGCAAACTGGCACAATGAACAGCAGTTTGTGTTGCAGATCCCATTTGTCTCTCAACACCCACCTGATTTGTCTATCCTGGCCAAATGTGGTAATAGCAGTATTCTGGTTATTAGTCTGTTGTAAAGTCGATGGAATCTGGACTACGTTGCCTGGAGCTGGCTGGGAAATCACCATAGTGTTATACAATGGGGTTGACAGCGCATTCTGAGATTGAGTAGCAAGAGAAGTCTGTTGGTTGTGCCCACTGAGAATGGCTTGTTGACTATGCTGCAGAAAGAAAATATTTTGATCAACAAGTTGATTTAGTATGAATATATTTGTACATATGCAGACACACCATCAATTCATATGTAATAACTCCCAGAATCCCCCAACCAGCATAATCAAAGAGAGAAACATTCCTAGAACAGGTATTGACAACTGCCTTGTTTGTATTTATGTTGGCCTAACTAACTATGAGAAAGCTTTTTTTAATTGATTCTGAAAAACTCGCCTTGTCAAAGTTTGGCATTTGTTATTTACAACTTCAACACAAGAGAAGTTATAATCAAAAATGTAATTGAAAATTGCAATTAAGCAATGCCTGTTGTTTAATCATAATTAGAATTTCTTCAGGTGCAAAAATCACCTCTAGCTTAAAAAATGTAAAAGACAAGAGGAAAAAAGGAAGACATTATTTGCTTTCCGATACAGGTTTTTTACCAGCTTACTGAAACCAAGAACTTCTCTTATATGGCACTGTATGTCACAAAAGACTCCACTAAGTGCCAAAACCTCAATTAAAATTATTTTATTATGCCAATAGCACTGCATCACTACAGATTGCCCTGTCAATTCTTCTCCAGAACAGAAGCCTGTTTACTTCTGAAGAATTTTGTCTCATCTGTATTTTGGTTTTTCTAGACTCTGTCTTGTATTTGCCTAACCACTGAGCTGATCTTCTATACCAAGCAAAATCCACCCAGTTTCCAAAGAAATTTCTTAAGAGTCAAGATTTGGCACATGAGTCACACACTCTTGCATTATCTTCACAGAATAGGCAACACTCAAAGGCAAAGCTCCACATCAGCCTCCCAGGAGACATTTTTAGTATCGATTGGCTCATTTTATATAGAGAGGTAGAGAGATAGAGAGATAGTTCAACCAGCTTAGTTACCTGTGCAGCAGTATTCTGAAGAGGCTGTTGTTGAATCATGTGCTGACTACCAATATGCCCGGTGTTTAGGCCACCTTGGATCTGATTAGTTTGAACAACTTGACCTTGCATGTTTATTGGTGTAATCTGTTGAATATTTGATGGGTTTCCAGAGGTCAGCTGAACAGAACCAAAGTTTAATCCAGGAGTTGGCTGCGGCAAGAACATCTTTCAGGGGAAAACAAAACACATACCGGTGTTTAAAATATTACTAACCACTGGGAATATAATATTTTTTTTAAAACAACAACTTTGAATTCTTAAGGCTAGAAGAGAAACATACACGTTATCAAAATATCCAATAATATTGTTTGTCAGAAACATCTCTAGTACACCAATAGACACATGAATCTTTAGCTGCAACCCCTATTAAACTTACTTGTGAGTGAATTTCACTGAATCCACTGAGACTTACTCTTGAGCTAAAGACAAGTATAATAGGAATCTATGATATTCTGGAGAAATTATTGAAATTCTAAATAATATACTGTATATTTTGTTAATGACAGAATTTGCAATATTAATTTTACAGATACAACACTAGTTACTAATATAAAATATTATATGTTCTCCACATTTGCTGGTTTGACATTTGATTAGTCACAGATTTAATCAATAACAACATTTTATTATGGTCCAAAAACCCTTATTGCACCATAGGTGTACAAGGTATGCAGATTAATGAGATTTACAAAATCTGGTTAACTAAACTCACAAATGGGTAAAAATTATAATAGTTAAAAACTGCTTAAAATACATGCTGGCAAAAAGCATAGGTAAAAGACTACAAGAACTGCAGGCATGTTTCAACCTGTGTCTAAAATTTAAGCATTTTGGCAACCGCTATGGTCACGTGGCAAAGGTTGTCATCAAGTAGAAACTTCACATAAAATTTCACTGGACTAGCTGGTAAATTTCTTAGTAGAGGGTTGATTATGTGTGCTTGGGCCCATTCATAGAAACTGCATGAAAGTAGAATGTGGTAGATGCATTCTACTTCCTATTTGTTACATGGGCAGAGTCTTTCATTATATTGGGTACCCACAAATCTCCCACGCAGCAATTCAGACGGGAGCACATTTATTATTTATTTATTATTGCAGCTTTTATGCCGCCGAACTCCCAGGGGCTCGTGGCGGCTCACAGCAAGGTTAAAAACATCAATATCGGCATAACAGTTAAAACAATAACAGTGGCATTAAAATAACAATTAAAATACAGCATAACAGGAACAAAGCAACATCACACCAGGACAGACACCACAGCGTGCCACAGCGCCTGCTCACTCACTGAAGGCCTGCCTAAACAGGTGAGTCTTGCAGGCCCGTCTAAATGGGAGCAGATCCCTCAGGGCCCTGGTTCCAGCAGAGCGCGTTGCAGTAATCTAGCCTAGAGATGACCGTGGCTTGGATCACCGCGGCTAGGTCGCTTCGGGAGAGGTAGGGGGCCAGCCTCCTTGCCTGGCGGAGGTGGAAGAAAGCAGCCTTGCTGGCCACGGAGACCTGAGCCTCCATGGACAGCTGGGAGTCCAGATGGACACCCAGGCTCTTCACAGACGGCGCTGGGTGCAGCGCCGCCCCGTCCAGGGTCGGAAGCCGGACATCCACCTCGCCCGGGCAGCCCAGCCACAAGATCTCCGTCTTCGCCGGACTCACCCTCAACCTACTGGCTCGCAGCCATCCAGTAACGGCTTCGAGGCAGTGCTGGAAATTATCGGGGACGGACTCCGGCCTGCCCTCCATCCTCAGAATGAGCTGGGTGTCATCAGCGTACTGGTGACAGACCAGCCCATAACTCCGCACCAGCTGTGCAAGCGGCTGCATGTATATGTTGAATAACAGAGGGGAGAGGATGGCCCCCTGAGGGACTCCACAAACCAATGGGGAGCCCTCGGAGACCGCCTCGCCCCTCCTCACACGCTGAGACCGCTGGTGGAGGAAGGAGGCCAGCCATTTAAGGGCTGTCCCCCTCACTCCAGCCATGGCCAGGCGGTGGATCAAAAGATTGTGGTCGACCGTGTCAAACGCTGCCGTGAGGTCCAATAACATGAGCAGCGCAGACCCGCCTTGGTCGAGCTGGCAGCGGAGTTGGTCTGTGATGGAGACCAGGACCGTCTCCGTCCCATGCCCCGAACGGAAGCCGTACTGGAAGGGGTCTAACCATGTTGCATCATCTAGGAAGGATTGCAGCTGCTCCATTACTGCCCTCTCAACCACCTTGCCCAGGTACGGAAGATTCGACATTGGGCGGTAGTTGGAGGGAACCGCGGGGTCCAATGATAGTTTCTTCAGTAATGGAGCTACCACCGCCTCTTTTAAGCACTCTGGAAAGACTCCTTGCTCAAGGGAGCTGTTAATGATATTCAACAGAGGCCCACGTAACCCCTCCAGGCAAGATCTAACAAGCCAGGAGGGGCACGGGTCGAAGGAGCAGGTGGTAGGGCGAGCTGCAGTCACTATCCTATCAACAGCATCTGCGTCCAGTGGCCGAAACCGGTCGAGGGTGGGCCCGGCAGAGGGCCACGGGGTCTCCAGCTCTTTAACTGTATCAATTGTGTCTGGAAGGTCCCGGCGGAGGCTCAGTATCTTGTCTGTAAAAAAGCTCTGAAAGACACCGGCGGTAAGGGCCTGATCACTATTTTTTGGGACGGTAGGGACCGTCGTCAAAGACCGAACTACCTTAAATAATTGAGCCGGGCATCTTGCTTTGGAAAATAAGCAACAGTATTTGGCCACAGTCGAGTTCTTAGACAGTTTGCTGCATGGAAAGGCCCAACATAATGTTTGGACAGGGTACTAGGGGAGCAAGATACATAAGAGTGAGAGCGCAGCTCACAAAAGGCAATTTCCCACAGTCTCTGTTTGATTAATTTGAGAACCATATCAAAGCCCAGATGAGTTAGGAGTTTTTTCCTCTAGGAATTTCTAGGTTCTCTAGTCAATTTCCATCGGAAATTCACTGCACATTCATGCTGGAGGGCTTAGAGATTCCCAGAGAAGTGTCCTCTCATGTTAAACAAATTTTTTTTACTCAGCTTCTTCCACATTAATGGGGTTCCTGTGTCCCTAACCCTGGAAAATGTGGAGGGCTGACCGTATGTCAGTGAAATGTAATACTTAATATTAAAGCTTACTGAATTAAGTGATATAGCATAACATGTTTTCATTTATGCTTTATTTGCTACAATGAAAGCTCATATTTCCCCTTTCACTCACATATATACACATATACACTAAGTAAAGAATCATTAGTCATTGTAGTATTTGCGAAGCTTTAACCAACCTGGAGTCCTTGCCCATGGACCATTTGGAGTTGTTCCTGAATCTTACGCAACTCTTCCTGTTGGCGATGAATGTTTGCTTCTATCATCCGTGTTCTTTGTTCCAGTTGGTCCTTTAGGTGTTGCATAGCTCCTAGTTGAGCTGAAAACTGAAGCATTGGCTGCAAAACACCATTTAAGCGAAATTTTGATGTTGTAACCAATAGGATGTAAGAAAAGTGATAATCTGCTATATGAATATCCTGCTAATATAATAACACACTGCATAATAAAAAAAATTTTACAATGAAAACTAGAACTGCGGAACCAAGAGAAGAAAAATAAAATAAAACTTCCTTTCAAGGTCACAGCTGTACAAAACCATGGAGATAGAAAGATAGGATATAATTCCAAAATAGGAGCCCTTGCTTAAGCAAATACATCCACTTATTACATTATGCAACACAATTTTGTTCCCGAGTTATAAATGACATTTCCCAATTGGTTCTATCATAAAAACATGGAAAGTGTTTATTAAACGGCAAAAATATTTTGTACATTTATAGCACATTTTCCTATAGTTTTTTAATGAATGTCAGAGTCTGAACCAATTCAACATAGTTTGTGGCAGCCAGCCACAAAAACTAATTTCTGGAGTATAGTAACTTACTTTCAAAGTAAGTATCACACAATGAAACAGGAAATAACACTTTCAAATTTTGTTACATAGTGTTATATGTGGCAGATCCAGTTAAAACCATAACATTTTGGATTTGACAATACAATATGTAAATTATTACAAATGCAGAACTAAGACGTTCTAAACGCAATAGACTGAAAACCAGTGTTCAGGTGATCATTTTAACCGCAATATGTATCAGATTTCTTTTTCTTTCTGTTCAGTGATAGGTGCCAAGTGATCCACGAGTTTTTTTCAGGACGGAATCATATACATTCTTAGCTTTGGTCCAGGGATGCAATTCAATTAAAAGCAGAAAATACTGTGTCAACCCACTGGAAAGATTTTATACAAGGACAGGCTAAAAACATGTTTGCAATGATATGGGGAGGGAAAGGAATAACAGAAAGGGGAAATGTTTTTTAAAAAAACTTAGAACTTATAACAATTTCAGAAAACGTAAAGATAAGAAGAAGCAATACAAAGACAGTGAAGGAAGAAGGTTAATAAAGGTAAGAGGGAGCAAAGATGGTTTGATACATAAGGAAGAACTAGGACCAGAGGCTTTAATACAGTAGTTCTCAACCTGTGGGTGTCCAGATGTTTTGACCTTCAACACTCCTAACAGATGGTAAACTGACTTGGATTTCTGGGAGTTGTAGGCTAAAACACCCAAGACCCCACAGGTTGAAAATAGCTGCTTTAATAGGTTAAACAAAATGGTAATGCAACTCCTGCTGGTCTTGGTGGCAAAGGTCATTAATTCATTTCTTCATGGAGTATGAAGTATTATACATATATGTCTTCTATCACATATTCCATTCTAATCAGGTAATCGACACACATGGACATTCTAAAGATGCCAATATAAATGAAATTACCTGTTTCGGTTAACTCCAATTCTGTCCAGATTCAACAAGTAAATCCCACATCAAATAAATATACATTTCTGGTTCCTTGCATGGCAATGTAATCATTTTTTACAGATTCAACTCCTACCTGAGACATTCCTTGCTGAATCTGCAAAGTGGCAGGCTGAGGCATCATTGGCTGTGCTAATGGCTGTCCAATAGGTTGTGAATTTAGAGACTGGGATATAAAAATACATAAGAGTAAATAGCAAGTCTAAGTACCACCATAGCTAATTACTTTTTTCTTTAAAAGGAAACAACTCCAAAGGTTCTTGGATGAAACCGAATATCAAAATCCATTGCAGTCTGGTTTCAGGCCTGGCTATGGGACTGAGATGGCATTGGTCACCTTTGTGGTTAATCTACGAAGAGAGCTAGACAGGGGGAGTGTGTCTCTACTAGTTCTCCTGGACCTTTCAGTGGCTTTCGATACCATCGACTATGGCATCCTTCTGGGTCGTCTCTCCGGGATGGGGTTTGGGGGCACAGTTTTGCAGTGGCTCCAGTCCTTCCTGGAGGGTTGGACCCAGATGGTGGTGTTGGGGGACATACCTTGAGATGCCCATACCTTGAGATGCCAGACTTGGCCATGGTAGTCCACGCCTTAGTCACATCCCACCTAGATTACTGCAACACTCTCTACATGGAGCTGCCTTTGAAGACAGTTCAGAAGCTTCAACTGGTTCAGAGATCAGCAGCCAGATTACTAACTGGAGCCTGTACAAGGAGAGATCCACTCCCATGCTAAAGCAGCTCCACTGCTAGCGGGCTAAATACAAAGTGCTGGTTATTACCTTTAAAGCCCTAAATGACTCGAGTCCAGGCTATTTGACTAATCACATCTCCACCTACAAACCAACTCAGGCACTGTGGTCATCGGAGGAGGCCCTGCTCTCAGTCCCACCCCTATCTCAACTACAGCTGGCAGGAACAAGAAAGAGGGCTGTTGCCATGGTCCCTCCCATCCTCTGGAAATCCCTCTCTGAAGAAATAAAGCTGACCCACTCCCTTCTCTCCTTCAAAAAACAACTGAAAACCTATCTTTGCTCACAAGCATATGGAGACGAGGAGAATTAGATGAGGTGAAACTACTACCAGACTGCCGATTGGAGAGTATCAATGCCTTGCTAGATCACATTAGTCCACTTAACAACTTTGGCTATACAATCTATACACACATCTGTGAACCTTCATGTTGTTTTGATATATTAATTCAGATGCTTTATGTTTAAGTTCTATGTTAGTTATCATTTTTAATTGATTATGTTTTATTTAAATTATAGTTGTTATGCTTAAGTTGCTCTTCATTTGGGGTTATCTTGGGTTTTTATATTTGTATTTATTATTATTGAGGCATTGAATGTTTACCTTTTTGTTTGTTGGAATCCACCCTGAGTCCCCCAGGGGAGATAAGGTGAAATATAAATAAAGATGATGATAATTATTATTATGAACACATGAAAAAATTATGAGATGTTTGTGTGCATTGAAGAATTACCTGATTACCAAGTGATGCCCTTCTTTGTGCAGACTTCTCGTGATTGGATAAATTTTGTCGTGGAGGAGTGCTAGTATCCACTGTGATCTTTGTCGGTGTTGCTGAAATGTAAAATTGAAGAGACACTTTTAACCATTATCATCACCATCACTGTGCTGGTCAAGCAATTACTTTTGCTATTGTTATATGCCTTCAAATTGACTCTGGCATATGACATTCTTGTAATAGGGCTTGCTTGGCAAGATTTATTCAGAAAAGGCTTGCTACTGACCTGCTTAGATCAGTGGTTCCCAAACTTATTTGGCCTACCGCCCCCTTTCCAGAAAAAAAATATTACTCAGCGCACCCCTAGAATTTTTTTAAAATTTTAATTGCAATTAAACAGAAAGATATATATATTAATGTGTCTACACTGTAAAATTAATGTATTGTAGTTTGATGCCACTTTAAACTGTCATGGCTTAATGCTATGGGATCCAGGGAGTTGAAGTTTTACAAGGTCTTCCCCTTTCTTTTGCCAAAGAGTGCTGGCGTCTAACCCACCTCCCAAACTTTACTTCTTAAAGTGGAGTCAAAAACTGTGTTAACTCAACAGTGTAGAGAGGCACACATTCACGCCCAAATCTGCCATACACACTCCAACAAAGGGGGTCCTTTCATACAGCCCCATATCTCAATATGTCAAGGCAGAAAATCCCACATTAACCCAGTTCAAAGCAGATATTGTGGGATTTTCTCCCTTGGTATTCTGAGATATAGAGCTGTATGGAAGGGCCCAGAGACAAGCAAGTAAAACGGACAAAGAAGCAAAACAGGGGCAAGCAAGTAAAAACGTGGGGTTAGTAGGCAAAGCAGGGGCAAGGAAGCAAAACATAGGGGGAAGGAAGCAGAAAACAGGGAAAATCAAGTGAAAGAAGGCTAGAGAAGCCAAATATAGGGGGCAAGCAAGCAGAAAATGGGGCAAGCAAGCAAAACAGCCCATGGTGCGCTCACATAACAACCCCAAAGCCCTCCCCCCTCAGGTCCTCTGCAGTCTCCTGCATTGCTGGAGACCCTGCAACCTTCTGATCCCCCTCCCTCCCCAATGTTGCTCCTGCCCCTCTTTTGGGGGAGGCAGGATTTGCTAGGAGCTTACCACTCTCTCTCTCTCGTTTGCTCCTGGCTGCAAAGGGGCCCAAGCAGGGGCAAGGAGAAGGGAAGGCGGTCGAGAGAGACCGAGTGAGCAATCTCCCTTCCTGGCCTGGCTTCCTCCCTAGCCTCCCTCCCCCCACCTCCTTCTTCCCCCTTTCCCCGGCTCATCTGGGCATGCACACCCCATTGACATCTTCACATGCCTGGCCCTGCACAGGGGTAATCCGGCATGCCCACTCAGCAGGTCCCTGGCATCCGCCACCCTGGGTAAGCCCCCACCCAGCAGTAGCAAGGACGACAACGGCAACGACGATGCTGCTGCAGTTGCTGACTCTCCCGATCGCCTCCCCCGCCGGGAAAAGGAAACACAGGAGGAGGTGCAGCAACAGCAGCGGAGCAACCCAATTCTTCTCCCCCTCTCCCTCTTTGCTCAGGGTTGGGCTAAAGAAGCAGCTCAGTGCATATGTGTGTATGTGTGCCTCTATCTCTGGCTGTGCATGTGCTGCGAGAGGGCTGATGACTTTAACCTTCTCCAACCTCAACGCCATAAGGGCTGTTACATAAGAACATAAGAAGAGCCATGCTGAATCGGGCCTCAGCCCATCTAGTCCAGCATTCTGTGTCACACAGTGGCCCACTAGTTGTACATGGGGATCTCTAGCAGAAAGGAGGGCAAAACCCTCACCTGCTCCCGACCCCCCACAACCAGTACCTGGGGAAAATCCTGCCTGCCTCCATCAACACAGAGGTGGCACTTGGATGTCCATTTCAGTAACTACTGATTCCCTTGGTATCCATGAATCTGTCTAATCCTGCCTTGAAGCTGTCCAGGCTGACCGCTGTCACAACCTCCTCTGGAAGTGAGTTCCATAACCCAATGACCCTCTGGGTGAAGAAATATTTCCCTTTATTAGTCCTAACTTTCCTACCTTGGAGCTTTAGGAGTGCCCCTAGTCCTAGTGTTGGGTGACAGAGAAAATATTTTTCTTTATTCACCTTTTCTATCCCATGCATGATTTTATACACTTCGATCAAGTCACCTCTTAGACGCCGTCTTTCAAGGCTGAAAAGACCAAGGCGTTGCAACCTGATTTCATAAGGGAGCTGCTCCATCCCTTGGATCATTTTTGTTGCCCTTCTTTGTACCTTTTCCAGTTCCGTTATATCCTTCTTAAGGTGCGGAGACCAGAATTGTACACAGTACTCCAAATGTGGCCTTACCATAGATTTGTAGAGAGGCAATACAACATTTGCCGACCTATTTTCGATTCCCTTCCTGATCATGCCAAGCATAGAATTTGCTTTTTCGCTGCTGCTGCGCACTGGGTTGACATCTTCATTGAGCTGTCCACCAAAACCCCAAGATCCCTTTCCTGGTTTGTCTCGAAAGCTTTGACCCCATCAATTGGTAGGTGTAGTTGGGGTTCTTTGCCCCGATGTGCATGACTTTACACTTGTTTAGGTTAAAATGCATTTGCCACTTTGTTGCCCATTCACTCAATTTCGAGAGATCTTTCTGGAGCTCTTTACAATCAGATTCATTTTTAACTACCCTGAACAATTTAGTGTCGTCTGCAAACTTTGCTACCTTAGAATTTACTCCTACATCCAGGTCATTAATGAATAAATTAAAAAGTAACGGACCCAAAACTGAACCTTGGGGTACGCCACTTCTCACCTCTTTCCACCCAGAGAAATGTCCGTTTATTACCACCCTTTGTTTCCTACAGTTTAGCCAGGTTCCAATCCAGGACAAGACCTGTCCCCTGATTCCATGGCTGAAGAGCTTATTTAGGAGCCTTTGGTGAGGGACTTTGTCAAAAGCCTTTTGAAAGTCAAGGTAAACAATATCGACTGGGTCCCCTTTATCTATGTGTTTATTTACACCCTCAAAGAATTCTATCAAGTTAGTAAGACATGATTTGCCTTTGCAGAAACCATGTTGATTTTCCTTCAGCAATGCCTGTTCTTCTATGTGCTTCGTAATTTTTTTTCTTTAATAATGGTTTCCATCACTTTGCCTGGAACTGAGGTTAGACTAACTGGTCTATAATTTCCTGGATCACCCCTGGATCCTTTCTTGAAGATCGGAGTTACATTTGCCTCCCTCCAGTCCTCGGGTACAGTGCCTGATCTTAGAGAAAGGTTATATATTTTGGCCAGAATTTCAGCAATTTCACACTTGAGTTCCTTAAGAACTCTGGGGTGGATGCCATCTGGCCCTGGTGATTTATTGACATTTAGTTTAGTAAGGCATGTGAGAACATCTTCCTTGTTTATCTCTATCTGGTTTAATTCATTTAATTCCCTCCCTGAAAAAACTGACTCAGCTACAGGCATATGTTGTCTGTCCTCCTGTGTGAAAACGGAGGCAAAGAAGTCGTTTAGCCGCTCAGCAATCTCCTTGTCTTCACTTATTGTCCCTTTCTTACCATTTTCGTCAAGTGGCCCAACTGCTTTTCTAGTTGGGTTTCTACTTCTGATGTACTTAATTTAGATCACTGTTGGGCGGGGGCGCCTAAGAGCACCCCTTGGAGAATTGTGCTCGCCCTCCAAATGCACCTGTGGCCTCACCGCCCTCCTGGATCACTGCAGCGCCCACCAGGGGGCGGTAGCACCCACTTTGGGAATCATGGGCTTAGATTGAAAGGATGCGACTTGCCCAGTTTCACATTGTCGCTTTCCAGGATGCAACCTTTTTGGCTAAATGACCATGTGCATATTGCATTCACAAAGGAGAGGCAGCAGGAGTGTGCACCAGCCTCTTGCCTTAGCCTCCTCCTTGCTCCCTTCCACCCTTCCCTCTCTTCCTTTTCTTTCTTCCTCCCTTCTGCTTGTCATCCATCCTGCCATCTTCCTTCCTATCTCTTTTCTATCCTTTGCACTCCTCCTTCTCTTCCTTTTCTTTCTTACTGCCTTCTTTCCTTCTCATCCTACTTTTTTCTTTTCCTATCCTCCATCCATCTTCTCCTTTCTTCCTTCTTAACTTCCATTTTTATTTTCCTTCCATCTTCCTTCCCTCCAATTTCCCCCTGTCTTCCTTTCCTTCCCATCTTCCCATCAAAGGCTACTTGATTCTCTGGTGTTACTTTCCATTGCTGGAAGATTTGGTGGCCTAACACTTTTTACTTTTAAAGAAGGAATTCTAAGTGCACAGCAACTGTAAAACACTTTTTTGGAACAAACTACAAAGAGTTCATTTTTGCCACTGCGCAAATATTTTTTTTAGTTTCAAGATTTTGAAAATTGAGGTGCACATCAGATTAAAAGGTGCACTAGATTCAAGTAAATATGGGCAAGTCCTAGTCCAACATTCAAATTACTGACCCATATACCTTTGTGGCTAGTTTACAGAAGTAAATTTGTCAGTATTACAAAATAGGTAATACCATTGTATTAACTATTAATTTCTATTAATTATAATTTATTTTACAAGCACGTGATTTCACTATTTCAACACCACAAACAAAGAGAAAGACACAACATAAAACCAATGAAATAAATGGCCTCCCATGTGAGAGATTTTAATATTGAACACTTACATGAAGGATCTGAGACTGCAGTGTGAGAAGATTTCCTTGAACTCCTGGAGGAGGCAGAAGGTGTCGGACTGCGATCAAATCTCTCCAGTGCTTCTTTGAGGCTAACTGTATTTATATGATTGTCAGAACCAGAGTCCTGACTCTGAATAAATTTTTAAAAATGTATGGCTAATCACAAAAATGTAACTTGGCTGTAACTTTATAAATACTCACACATGTGCATCTTAAAATATTTAAATATTCAAAATGTAATCACATTTTTGTTGATACCTTCCTCCCCGATCTTAAAAGCTAGCACATTTTTGGAAGCTAGAATAATAAAGATATCATGTAATATACATATACAGATGTTTAATAAACATTTAGGCTGATGATGCCTCGTCCCCTCTTCTTGGTTTTCTTTTTAATGCTCATATGCTTCACCTTCTTTAACTTATCCTAGCCCCAACTGCCATCTCATTTGCCTTAGTTCTATCTATGGGTGCTATTTCTGTGCTCCTTTTTTTTCAACTCTCCATCAGACACAGAATTGTAACTAGGGCTTAAAACTTTTTCCACTTGCAACCCATTTCCTCCCAAGAGATGTTTACATGGCCTCGGATACATAGGTATATAAAAGGAGTGTAAAGGAGTGGCACCCAGAAAACCTTCATACTGTCATTTTTTTCTTGACCCCAACATTGTGCTAAGGTTGGGACCCATAGTTTAAGAAACAGTGATCTAAATCAATCCAAAGTTGTTAAAACAATTTGGGCTCAACTTCCCACAATACACTACATTTTATGAACTGGACAAGTGAAAGAGCCCCTTCACGCAGCCATGTAACCCAGAATATCAAGGCAGAAAATCCCACAATATCTCTTTGAACTGGGTTATCTGACTCCACTCTCCCATATATTCCAATTCAAATAAGATAATGTGGGATTTTATTTAGCTGTTTGGAAGGGACACCAGACAACAGAAGCGACCTAATATCCTCTAGATCAGGGGTGGGCAATTATTTTTTCCAAGGGGCCACACGAGAGCCAAAAAATGGAAAGGTTTCTTAAATCTATAGATTGATGTAAAATGTTGTCTCAGTCAAGGAGACCTAGCACTGCTACCTGCCCACTTCGAGAAAGCATTAAAAATCAAATGAACAACACAGACAGGCCCACTGTGTAAACAAATACTACCAAAGGCTGCAGCATCTCATTTTTATACTTATTTCTTCAGAGACCCTCTGGGCAGCTCAATGCAGGCTACGAGGAAGTGTGAAAGACAATGGGAGACACCCAACTGCTGATTAGCTTTGCGGGTTCCCAAACTCTTTGGAAAGTTGTGGTGAGAAATAACAAGTTTCTATACAATGTAAGGCTGATAGAGTACTTCTGTCTCAAACACATAGACACACATCTTTTGCATTAAAGTGGCACATTTTGGAAATCAGGGTTGCTTTTTAAAAAGAAAGAGCACTGAACAGAAACAATAGAATATTACATTGTAAAACATACTTTATCTGCAGCTATCTCTGGCAGAGTCTCTTCAATTCCAAGTTCACGCCGTCTTTCTGCTCGAACTTCTGCATAACTACAAGTGTAAAAGTAAAACCAAATGTCAATATATTATCATCTCAGATTATCTTCCTAAAACAGTAACGTATCACTTTGTATCCACAGTCACACTAACAATGTGGGGTTTTTTCTCTTCCCACTTTACATTGTTAAAAAAATCTGCTGTCAAGGGAGTTGATTGCTTCTAGTGAGTTGCTTCTGTCAATGGAAATACACAAAGCAGATTGGACTTGTGCAGTATAATTCTAAAGATAGGTCTAGATTAATGCATTAATGTGTTTTATTTCTGACTAATTCAGAAGACTTTGGGGGAAATCCATTGGCTATACCCTAAAAGAGTAGATCTACTAAAGCAATGGTTCTCAACACACATACTGCCATAAAATATCCTATTTGTTCAATGGATCTATTCTATTTGTGACTAAGAACTGAGTGTAGCTCTTTGATTGTGAGCTATTTCCCAAAATATTTGATAAACTTATCAAAAACAGTAATAAAATCTTAGGCTTTTAAAAAATAAATCAGAATTCTGGTACCTTACAACTGTATGTGTACATACGATGAACTCTGGTCTAGAATTCCACTGATGGTAAGTGATATAATAATGTGTCTGCAACCAAATCCACTGTTGCCCCTTTGTGAGGAATCTGTAATAGCAGGACTTTCCTTTCCCATACTGCATTACTGAAGAATTAAAAAATAAAGTTTTGCTTCAAAATACACCAATTTAGGAATGTTGATTAACATAGCATACACTTATTTCAACAGTCTTTTCAGACTAATCTACTTTCATAAATATATAAAAAATCTTCCACTGAAACAATCTGCCATGCACAATTGTCAGATCACAGAAATTCACAAGCAAGATGTAAAAGTTACTGAGGAAATAGAACATGAAACGAGAATATCCCTTATACAAATGGAGTGTTGATCTTGCATGCACATGTCCTCTTCCATTTGACCATAAACTAAGAATAGGTTTTGTTATTGTTACAAATATACTGGAGTATATAATAATAACAACAACAACAATAACAACTTTATTTTTGTGTGCTGCCTCTATCTCTCCACAGTGACCAGAGCGGCTTATATATGACACAAAGTGCCTAAATACAACGCATAAAATAAACAAATAGTACAATACAAAAAAGTAAAACCAATAGCATATAAAACAACCATTTAAAACTCAGAACAAGCCCAGTAACCTATGGTGATAACTGCCATAAGACATGCCAAACTGTAAACAAGACAAGAGAAGGGCATAGCGCAAATTGTAGCTAAGGAACAAGGGCATGGGATGAAAATGCAGTGCTGTGTCATTAATTTCAGATCTCTGGGGCTAGATGTTCTCAAAGGCTTGTTTAAACATCCAAGTCTTCAAATCTCTACAGAAGGAGGAGAGTTTTGGGGCCTGTATTATCACACAGGTTTGCCATCTTCTGTACAAGATCTAAATTAGCAAAGTTTCATATAAAAGAGTACAACGTTTACTTACAGTGTTCATGACATTTTCCCAGATTTTCTAGGTCATCCACATGATAATAATCATAGCCTGAAGTCCCCAACACTTCAAATGGCAAATAACCTATTATTGGTGGTGCCCTAGATAATGACATAGGAGTTGTTTTATTTCTCAGAAAAGGTGAGTCACACTTTTATCATATACATGCATGCGATCAAAAGAGATATATTCAGCAAAGAAATAACATTACATTTCTTGCTATAAACAGCCAATGCCAATACGTTGCCACTAACGGTAACATAATGCTACCGTTCAATACTACATGGTAAGAAATGGCACCTGTGATCCAAGAAAAGGAACTTCCATTCTAAGCTATGTCTAGAGGTGAACTCTTCATTGGGTTCTTCAACAGTGCTCATTTCCTAAAAAAATAAAAAATGGTAAGTCTCTCAGAACTGCACTACTCTAATTTTAAAACTCATCTACAACTGACACTTCCAAACCATTGCATTATCATGAATTTTCATTGCTGCTTGGAAGAACAATAATGCAAGCAACTCATCACTAGTGAACTGCGTGTGGTATGCCTATTTTTTTCAGGATGAGGATGACAAATCCATGAGCATATACAGTATATGAAGTCCATTCAAGGATGCTTTGCCCACCTCTTCACATTCCACATTATCCAGGTATACGACGAATAATGTGGAAGCCTGTTACCCAATTTTCACTAGCA
Organism: Anolis apletophallus; assembly: GCA_030556195.1. NCBI lineage: Eukaryota > Metazoa > Chordata > Lepidosauria > Squamata > Anolidae > Anolis > Anolis apletophallus. The sequence continues at coordinate 23,701,378 of JARBWK010000012.1, forward strand.
TAATCTGAATTGTAAATAAAAGAGGAAACCTGTTTGACTCAAAACTTCAGCAAAACGTAACTTTGCAACATGGAAGGTAACATAATGTGCTTTGAAATTATTGTATGCAGGGAGGCTGAACAGCTTTGAAAAGGCAGAGTCCCCCATTTGAGTATCTTTGCTTCTAGGGATTGAGTATCCCTATACCACAGACATGAGCAAACTTCAGTGCTCTGTGTGTTTTGGACTTCAACTCCAAAAGTTGAAGTCCAAAACACCCAGAGGGCCGAAGTTTGTCCATGCCTACTATAACATATGGTTATAGCTACCAATTTTTAACAGAATAAATCACCTGCTGTATGTTTGGATATGATAGAGCTATAGCTCCATACAATGACAAGTTTGGTGTTTTGAACTATAGAGCAAACAATCCAAATAGAATCATTTTAAAAAGTCAATATTGTAGAAGATATTAGCCTCCCTGTACTGGTGGAGAGTTGGGTACTTAAATTATCATTCAGTGAACACAATAAACTTTTATTAAACTAATAATAAAAGGGAAAATTGAGTGACTGAGAATTAAAACATACCTTAATAAACTGAGGTGTAGCTAATCTAATTGTGGCTACAAAGCAAACTCTGTCTTCATAGGAAGGTCTATGGGACCGCTGTATAGTTTCTTCATAACCATTATGTGCAGAGTTAGGCACTAAGAAGAAAGAAAGATCAAAATTATCATAGCTGCATATTATTGTATGACTCCAAGACACATCGGACGTATGATGAGCATAAGGCAAACTTATCATAGGGCTTTCTTGGCACGATTTGTACAGAGAGGTTTTGCCTCTGGTTTTATCAGAAGCTGAGAGAATGTGACTTGTCCAAGGCCACCTAGGGAGTTTCCACGGCCAAATGGGGACCTGAACCCTGGTCTCTAGAGTTATGGTCCAACATTTAAAATTTATGTATAAATTGAGATAATTAATATTCCATGTTATCAGACAACACTGAGAAGAAATGTAAAACAATGCATGGATTTAGAAGTGGAATGGTCAACCAAAAACTGTGTACAGCTATGAAACTTTGAATTATTAAATAAAATGGCTTGGCTACTCGATTCTGAGTATAGCCTCAAAAACAGTTCATATTAAAATTGAAACAGACTATATTGGTAGGCACTGAGTAGGTGTACAGATGAGTAGCAGAGAAGCGGGTAGCAGTAAGGCAGGTGGGAATGTTGGCAAGTGGGCAGCAGGCGGAAACATTTGCTGTGATATATATATATTTCATAACTATCATGTAAAAGTATAACACTTTAGCAATGCTGTTCAAGTGCACAATTTGAAGAACTAAAATATTCACTTGAGTTAGTCCTAGCCCCAGAAGGCTATTCAGCTGGTTCTTCATCTTTAGGTGCAGAACTCAAATAAGGGAGACTGAATCAAAGGTCTTGGATGCAAAATCAGACATGATGGATCATGGCCATGGAGCCTCCAGCCCTACATGATACTGGACATAGCAAAGCTGGCGCTTGGTGTCATCTCCACAGGTCAGATCAAAAGCTTCCTGTTGCAGTAGTCTTCCATCCCCATTTCCAGCTGGGGTTGGACTTCTGATATTTCTTTACTTGCCTCCTTAGAAAGCAAATATTTCCACCTGCTGCCCACTTGCCAATATTCCCACCAGCTTCACAATACACAATACCAAGCCTGGAGGAATGGCGTGGTGATTAGTTCATGGACCAGAACAGCAGGTGGCTTTTTCTTCTCATGAACTGAAGTTGTACAACAGGTACCTTAATCCAAGAAGAAAAAAGTTAACAGCTAAACAAACTTAGTTAGGTTTCTACTGTGGCTTCTTGTCTTATAAGAAACTTCAGAATGAGGCAGAAGGAAAGGACAAGGAGAAGAAAGAAAGAAGAGATAAAATGAATGCATCTGTGAACCCCACATGCTCCAAGGTGAACTGAGTCACCTAAACTGGGCTCTACATGCCAATGGATACTCCTCCACAGATATTAGAAGAGCTGTAAGACCAAGAACAAGCCACAAGAGTAAAGACAAAGATCCATTCAGAGGAAAAGTGTTCTTACCATACATCAAGGGAAGCACTGACCACATAGGGAAGCTGATGAATAAACACAACCTACAAACTATTTACAGACCCACTAAGAAAATCCAACAAATGCCATGCTCAGCAAAGGGATAAGAGGAATCCCCTCACTTCTGCAGGAGTCTACCATATACCATGCAGCTGTGGACAAGTATACATAGGGACCATCAAACGCGGCATTGCCCAAACACAAATCAAGGAACATGAAAGACACTGCAGACTAACTCAACCAGAGAAGTCAGCCATAGCAGAGCACCTGATGAACCAACCTGGACATAGCATATTATTTGAGAACACAGAAATACTGGACCACTCTAACAACTAGCATGTCAAATTACACAAAGAAACCATTAAAATCCACAAGCATGTGGATAATTTCAACAGAAAGGAGAAAACAATGAATGAACTAATATGGTGTTAGTCCCTGGCACACTGGAAAAAATTAATTGTTGTCTCCACCTCACATAGAAGAAGCACGGCAATAAAGGATGGTATTAAACACAATAAAAGAAATTAAATCCAAGTAGAATTAGACTGTTAACTACTATAATGTAAGATTCCGGTTTCAGAAATAATATGTTTTACATTCATTCGATAACTTAGCCTTTTTAATATCACTGATTTCTAAAAAGAAAGAAAGAATGAATGAAAGAAAGATTGTATTTTATACTTCATTTAATGTTTCATATGTGCGTTAGAATTCAAACCTGGGTGGACAGGGGGATTACTTATTAAATATCATATATGTTAGAATTAACTTACTGTTACTTAAGGATTTGAAGTTTCCTATACATTTGACATATTCATATGTAGGTGGCTCTTTGGGGTCTATTGTCCCTCGGAGCATATGGCAACAGAACTCAAGCTGATTTTTTGCTGCAAAAAAAGAGTAAAGATTCATGCTTAACAGAAAACCAAAATGAACACCCAAACATCACAAGAGTAAAATACTGCAATGACATAAGAAGCAATGTGTCATGTTACTCACTGCATATTTAGTAGGAACTTTTCAGATCTCATTTTTTTCAGACCTGCTACTATAATGATGTTCAGCTGGAGATGCTCATCCCAGTGATTTCATGGAATGGATTTACAAATTCATTAGTACAGCCCAGTGACTTTAAGCTAAGAATATACAGGAGTGTAGCTTTACTCTAAGGGCTGTTATCTGAGCATCTTAGTTTGAGTAACAAGACTTTAAGCAACATAAAATAAAGCAGAAAAAAGCCAATCTCTTAACAAATAAATTGTGGATAAGATCATTCTTTAAAAGGCTTTAAATAGATGTAGTCCAATTCCAAAGTTTAGGAGTGAATTTTACCCAGAATGGCACCATCCCCACATGAAAAGTGGGTATCAGCAGGAATAGGAAAAACTTCAAGTTTTGAAGAAACATTAAAGAACATCAGTCTAAAAGGCAGTGAGGTTCAATAAGGACTGAAATTACTGTGCTAAATTACTGATGCATGTAGAATTAGACTACCATTGAAGAGGGAATGGCTATCTCACCACTGGCCAATAATTAAATAGAAGCATTCTGGACTGCAACACCCTATTGCAGGCCCCACTCATGTGCCTAGTGTATTAAAATGATATCAGGAAATACTTATCCCAGTAGAATAAGCCGTTGTCAGTACTTTTCTAGCCCACATATTTTTTTTAATGTACAGTCTTTAGGAATTCTATGTATCTCTCAGCTATAACAATGTAACTTACATTTCAAATATTCTGGAGTCAATGAATCACTTTCCAACAGATGAGTAGACAGTATTTTATAAACCTCTGAATGTTCCCCCTCTGGGACAAAATTAAATATGCTCTGATCCACAAGGTCAGACTATAAGAGAGAGAAAATAAATACATGAAAACTAAAATTCCACCATGTGAAATTTCATTTTAGTGCAAAATAACTGATAAAGCTGTCAAAGAGAAAACTTTAAAATTATTACAGCTTATAATATATAATTGTTAGTACTCCATCACTCCAAAATATTTTTACAACACTAAAAATGCTAATCAGATCCATTTCAAATGCAGTAAACAAACATCACTTCTGTGTAAAACACAATAGTGTTCTCTCTTTTTTTGGCTATTAGAAGTACTTTTCTGTGATGATGTCTCTATTTAAAACCATTCACTTTCTATTTAAATTACCAACACAGGTCTAGACGGCTCTTAAGACAGTGGTTCTCAATCTGTGGGTCCCCAGATGATTTGGCCTTCAACTCCCAGAAATCCTAACAGCTGGTAAACTGTCTGGAATTTATTTATTTATTTATTTCCAGCATTTTTACCCCACTCTTCTCAATCCCTGAGGGGTTGTGGGCTAAAACACCTGGGGACCCACAGGTTGAGAACCACTGGCTTAAGAGCACCTATTATTTTAAATACATTTTTAAAATACAAGAATTTTTACTGCACCCCTTTTAGAGTGGTTGGAATCAAATAACAGCTTTAGGTATTCCCAAGCATAGATACAGGCTCAGTTGGAATGTTTTACCTGTTTCCTTTGAGACTACAGATGAGTATCTGTTCCAAAAGAATTTGTAACCTGGACTGGGAGACCACTGATTAAGAATCTGAAGTACAAAGTCCTTTGTGCAAAAAGGAACTAATTGCAGAATACTGTGGATCTTCATCAATACCCATGCAATATTTCATTTTTCATATTCAACTTCCAGCTCACATGCAAACTGTCAACTATGATTAAAATAATCTACTAATGCATTAATTAATCTAATGGAAAACACAGATATGAATCTTGACAGAAAGGCAGCCATTTATTTGAGAAATAAAAGAAACATTTTATCATACTTCAGGAAATCTTGAGGCCTGGAGAAATAAGGTTTCCCTTTTTTAGAAAAAAAAAAGAAAATAAAAGAAGATGCCCTACAAAGACCAATCCACTCAGGAGGGAGTAGTTGAGGATCAATAAAAAAAGACAGAAAATGTGGGTGGGGGAGTGAAATATCCCCCCTGAAGCTCCAAGCAGATAAGCTGGACAACGTTTTGAAGGAAGGGATGGTTTGCAGGTGGGAAATAGGAACAGGAGCACTCACGTCAAGAGGTGAGGATACACATTTAAATGCTCCACTTATGTTAGTTGTAATGAGCTCCTTATATTGGTCTGTATCTGAACTTGCCAAAATACAAAAAAATACAAAGCACTTCTAGGATGGTCTTTCCTGCTCCCATCTTCAACCCAATCCCACAAGCTCCTATATAATCTCTCAAAGCTTACCTAAATGTTTGAAGACCCACCCCCCAGGGATTGAAGTGAAAAGGGATTGAAGTGAAAAGGGAAACCAGCAAAAATTGGGTAGACAATGTATATATGGGCAGGATCTCTGATTGTACAGCCTACTGTAAGACGACACTGATGATTTATGTTTTAATGGTTTTTGTATGGATTTTTATTATATGCTAAATGTTTTTAAACTGTATTTTATGTTTGCTATGGCATCAAATTGCTGCCAACTTGTAAGCCGCCTTGAGTCGCCTTCGGGCTGAGAAAGGCGGGATATAAATACTGCAAATAATAATAAATAATACTGCCATGCAGGTTTTAGGCATTCATTTGCATGTTGTGATCCGCCCCGAGCCTGCAGGGAGGCGCGGAATATAAGATTGAATAAATAAATAAATAAATAAATAATTCTTGCCCCAGATTGCATCAAAAGGTTTTCTGAATGGCTCCCTCGCCTGCAGGAGAGATTCTGGAAAAAGGTCTAATGGGAAAAGGCAGCAGGAGCAGCATACTGTCCCATATTAATTTTCCTAGCATAATCTATTCCAGTTTTTCTCCACCAGTTCATTATTTTAAATAACAATGTGCAGAGTGGTGGTGGTTGCGCAGTGAAGTTTAGAAGCAGAAACAAACAAAAAAACCAATAATGTATAAAGCAAATGGCAATAACGATGACTGACGGTTCAGATACTTTACACTATGACTATGTAATAAAATTTGATTTTTTCCCTTCTGTTTCTGGTTTGAAAATGTTATTTCCTGTTTAATTGTATGCTGCTTAGTTTGAAAGTACTTGTTATACTCCTGAAACTTTATTTGTGGCTGCCACAAACCATACTGAATTGGTTGAAACTCTATAACAGGTATGGGCAAATCCAGCCCGGGGGATGGATGCAGCCCCTTGGGCTCTTTTCTCAGGTCCTCCTCTCTCTCACCATCACATCATATCCTTCCTTCTCTCTTTCCTCCCTCCCTCCCTCCCTCCCTTCCTTCTGGGAGGAAGGAAGGAAGGGACCTTCCTTCTTTCTTTCCTCGCTCCCTCCTTCGCTCTCTCCATCTTTTTTCTTCCCTCCCTTTTGTCATTCCTTCCTTGCCTCTATCCTCCTTCCCCCCATTCCCTCCCCCCTTCTTTCCTTTCTTCCATACTTCCTTCATCCTTTTCACCTGGGGGATGTTTAGTTGGGAGAAAAGGTAGAAAGGAAACATGGGAACCATATTTCAAGATTTAAAAGGGTGTCCCATTGAGGAGGAAAACATATTTTCTGCTGCTCTAGAGACAAGGGAGCAGTAGTTTAAAATGGCATGGAAAGAGACTGAAAAGATTAGGAAGAACTTCCTAGAGAGTGGCATAGGTTGCCTCAGGGCGTGGTGGAGTCTCCTACTGGGAGTGCTTTCATTGTGCCTTCCTGCATGACAGGGGGTTGGACTGGATGGCCCTTGGAGGTCTCTTCCAACTATAGGATTCTAGGATTCTATATCAAGAGTAGGCAATACGGACCCTAATAGATACACTTTTTCTCTCGCATCGACCATCTCATCCTGACCAAGACCAACTCTTTCTGGATCGAAACGTTTCCCATCTTTCCTTCACTTTCTGCCTCCAAAAGATAAGAGGAATGGGAGGAAAGGGCAGCAAGGGGACTTGGGAGAAACCCCTCCCTTCTGGTCCACCCACCCCACTCCAGCCAGCCTTGCGGCCCCCAAGTTAAAAAGTTTGTCCACGCCTGCTCTAGAAGGTATTCATTGAAAAACTATACCAGAATGTGCTGCAGGATGTCCCTTAAAAACTAATGTTTTATGGAAAAGATTTATTAAACTGTGAATGACATAAATGATATTTATAACCCAGGAACAAAAATTGTGTTACACAGTGTTATAGGATAAGATATCCATAAATCTTTCTGTCATGGTCTCTCCATCACCATAGTAACAATAGTAAAAGTGGTTTGTATTTTGAACTAGGAACTTGGGTTCAAATGTCAAATCAGAGATGAGGCTAGCCTAACCTGCTCACAAAGTTATTGTGAGGATCAAAACATGACCATGAACAGCACCGTGAGTGCTTACAAATATGAACTGGATTTCACAAATAAAATGCCATTTAAGTCCAGTGAGAATACATACATATTTCTGGGCACAGCATGCACACATCTCCATGGAAGGAAGATAATGCATAGCCAAGTTATTTTTACATGCCATTAATGGCAGTATCAACAGACGTGCACACTTCTGTACACTATGGTGGTTGTATTTACATGGGGTGAGAATGTATAAAACTGGCAATTCAAGTTATGTTGAGGTAACATTACGTAATTCATGAATTACAAAATAAGAAAGAGAACAAGAACAGTAGTGGAAAAATACAAGATATTTTGAAAGGTACAGAAACTCTTAAAGCTGTAGAATCTTAAGTGGCAGATGGTAAATGGTATGTATATAAAGTCTTGTACTTTCTTAAAGGGAACTCATACTTACAGGCAAATGTTCAAGTAAGGGGGTTACACTTTCTGATACATATATTATACTTCCATCTGTCATAATTGCTAGAAAGAAACCATCAAGAGCCTAGAATTAAATCAAAATACACCGTTAAAAAGACCAAATAGCTGTACAACTTGGTAGACAAAGAAGCAAAACTGACTGGGATGATGGTTGATAATATTAAACATTATTTTGTAGTTTCTAGACTGAGCTCACATACAGGGAAAGGCCGGCTGTATGATGCTGAGATTTATTTTATGCCTTTTGTCACCTGAAAAACACCTGAAAAATACTTTATTTTATAAAAGTAAAATAAACTACTTTATGGCCAATATTCTGAAGGTACATAAGTACATAAAATATCAATATGCAAGTAGCAGCATGAAGATATAAATAAAATATCAATTGCATTTATTTCAATGTGTTTATATTCTATGGAGGGAATTCCACTGCCTGAGAGCAGCCCCTAAGAAGGTTCTCCCCTTTGTCATTCCCAAGAGAAAGCCCTCCCTAAGGATCTTAACACTCTGTAAAGATCATAAAAGGAGAATTACGATCTTGATACAAATGTTTCAGAACAGTTACACTGATGATCTTTTTAAAAACAAATACAACAACAAAAGCACAAAGCCAGGAGGCTGAAATAATTAATCAGTAGACAGAAAAGAGGAAAAGGCAAAAGTACATTTTTGTGACTGTAACAACTATAGAGAATGCCCTATTCCACTGTTTCTTGAACTGAGAGTCCCAACTCAAAATGGGGCTGTCTTAGCTCAATGTTGGGGTCATGAAAAAATTGGCAACAGTGAAAAGTTTCTCATCTTATGGTTGTTTTAGATATTACATGAATCTGTTAGCAACAATGTACTGTGTTTAAAGTGGACTCAGAAGAAAATGCTTCAACTGTTCTTAATAAAAATAAAAATCAGTCTGTTTAACAAGCCTTGAAAAAATGATGATTTATTATCGCTTACAAATGTACTGCTGTTTTTTTATTTTAAAAAACTAGATCCAAAAAGTATACAATTATGGTTATCTGAATCAAGTACACATCCACTTCGCAGCATTTGCAAGATCTTTCTTTATAGATGTTTTAACTATCAATATGGAGCTCCCAGTGGTGCAATGGGTTAAACCTTTGTGCCGGCAGGACTGCTGACCAAAAGGTCAGCAGTTCAAACCTGGGGAGTGGGGTGAACTCCCGTCTGTCAGCTCTAGCTTCCCATACAGGGACATGAGAGAAGCCTCCTACAGGATGGTAAAACATCCAGGCATCCCCTAGGAAACATCCTTGCACATGGCCAATTTGCTCACACCAGAAGCAACTTGAGGTTTTTCAAGTGGCTCCTGACACACACAAAAAGCTATCAATATAACTATGTTCTGGTTAAAATAAATCCAAAAATATACCCAATTCTAATCTTATAACACAAAACAATAGTAATGAAAAGACAATATCCATGCTTTTAAAATTAAAATAAAGGCACTACCTCTAACATTAACTGGGTGAATTCTTCATTACTAAGGAATGTGGGTTTCCAATCTTGTCGGATTTCACTAGCATCTGACTGGGCAGTGATTTCTGTAAAGAAAAACAAAATATCTGCACATGTATTTATTCTAATCCATACATCTATCTTTGCAAACTAATTAATAGCACAAGGAATAAAAGCTCCCCTACAGAAAAATGAAGTCACTGGTCCTTCCCTCCATTCCAACTAAATTGTTTTGTGTACCATTTTAGTAATATAAGATGTTACTATTAAAAAGAAGTAAAGGGGGGATGTGTGTGTGAACATATGCAGTACTTATCAGACATCAATAGACCTGTATCAGTTATTTTTTTTATAAATAATGTGACACACTTCATTTAATTAGTCTACTCCAGTTGGAACTATCAACTGGATTTACCCAATTGTGCTATAATCGAAATGAAAAGAATAGAAACAATATACCAAGTAAAACTGTATAAAAGAGAGAAATACATTATTATGTAAGTTGTGAGTGTGTGGCCTTCACGTCGGCCATTTACTTATGGGGGGAACTTATGAATCTCATAGTGGCTTCTTAGATAAGGAATGCTCAGAGATGGCTCCTCCCTTTGAAATGTAGTCTACACTTGGTAGTCATTGGAAGCCAATCATCCAAGTAAAAACAAGGGCTGATCCTGCTTAGCTTCCAAGATCAGGGTATTTAGGAATTACATCAGATACAACCATTATATTTTAAAAAGACACGAGGCATAATATACTGACTGAAACATTTTACAACATTAATTTTCTATAAATAAATTACTGACATTCATCCTTCCAGTAGACTATGTTTGGAAGGAAGAGAAAGGAAGACAATTAAAGAAGCATACAGTTGCATCTACTCATATTAGATTAATGATTTATAACTCAAATGTCCATGATGTAAGAGCAGCATGCACAATGAAAGAAATCGACCAGAGCAGGGGATATACAAGGAAGATTTACTTATTTCATGTGATGTAAGAACTCTGACACACGCAGATACCAATCATAAACAGTATTTAATAGTAAAATGCACAACTGGTGAGAAGAGCCTTTTGGATGAAAAACAGGTAACAGAATAATTTTATAATTATCTAGACAATTAATTCAGCATTATCTTCTAATAATACAATTCATTTTTTTCTTAAATGGATCTACCGTGTTTCCCGAAAGTAAGACAGCGTCTTACTTTCTTTTTCCCCTGAAAAGTCCCACTACGCCTTACTTTCGGGTACGGCTTACATTGGGCGACGGTAAGCCGCACCCCGGCCGCCGTGTCACTCGGTCCCGCCTCCTCCTCCTCCGCCGCCGCCGCCCCCTGCGGCCGCCTCTTCTCTGATCGGAAGAGAGCCGGCTGAGGAGAGCCCTCAGCCGCCTCTGTTCCGTTCCCCGAAGAGGGGGCTGCAAGGAAACCGCGCGATCGCCCCCCTGCAGCCCCCTCTTCGGGGAATGGAAGAGAGGTGCAGAGAGCTCTCCTCTGCGCCTCAGTTCTCTTCCCGAAGAGGGGGCTGCAGGGGGCGATCGCGCGGTCCTTGCAGCCCCCTTTTTCGGGAATGGAACAGAGGAGCAGAGGGCTCTCCTCTGCGCCTCTGTTCCCCGAAGAAGGGGGCTGCAAGGGGCGATCGCAGGTTTTCTTGCAGCCCTTTTTCGGGAATGGAAGAGAGGTGCAGAGGGCCTCCTCTGCGCCTCTGTTCCCTTCCCGAAGAGGGGGCTGCAGGGGCGATCGTGCGGTTTCCTTGCAGCCCCCTCTTCGGGAATGGAAGAGAGGTGCAGAGGGCTCTCCTCTGCGCCTCTGTTCCCCGAAGAGGGGGCTGCAAGGGGGCGATCGCGCGGTTTTCTTGCAGCCCCCTTTTCGGGGAATGGAAGAGAGGTGCAGAGGGCTCTCCTCTGCGCCTCTGTTCCCTTCCCCGAAGAGGGGGCTGCAAGGATCGATCGGTTTCCTTGCAGCCCCATTTTCGGGAATGGAACAGAGGCGCAGAGGAGAGCCCTCTGCACCTCTCTTCCATTCCTCGAAAAGGGGGCTGCAAGAAAACCGCGATCGCCCCTTGCAGCCCCCTCTTCGGGAACAGAGGCACAGAGGAGAGCCCTCTGCACCTCTCTTCCATTCCCGAAAAAGGGGGCTGCAAGGAGAGCGATCGATCGCCCCTTGCAGCCCCCTCTTCGGGAAGGGAACAGAGGCGCAGAGGAGAGCCCTCTGCACCTCTCTTCCATTCCGAAAAAGGGGGCTGCAAGGAAACCGCGCGATTGCCCCCTTGCAGCCCCCTCTTCGGGGAACAGAGGCGCAGAGGAGAGCCCTCTGCACCTCTCTTCCATTCCCCGAAAAGGGGGCTGCAAGGAGAGCGATCGATCGCCCCCTTGCAGCCCCCTCTTCGGGGAACAGAGGCGCAGAGGAGAGCCCTCTGCACCTCTCTTCCATTCCCCAAAGAGGGGGCTGCAAGGACCGCGCGATCGCCCCTTGCAGCCCCTCTTCGGGGAACCGAGGCGCAGAGGAGAGCCCCTCTGCACCTCTCTTCCATTCCCGAAAAGGGGGGCTGCAAGGAGAGCGATCGATCGCCTTCTTGCAGCCCCCTCTTCTTCGGGGAAAGGAACAGAGGCGCAGAGGAGAGCCTCTGCACCTCTCTTCCATTCCCGAAAAGGGGGCTGCAAGGAAACCGCACGATCGCCCCTTGCAGCCCCTCAGGGAAGGGAACAGAGGCGCAGAGGAGAGCCCTCTGCGCCTCTGTTCCATTCCCGAAAAGGGGCTGCAAGAAACCGCGCGATCGCCCCCTTGCAGCCCCTCTTCGGGAACAGAGGCGCAGAGGAGAGCCCTCTGCACCTCTCTTCCATTCCCCGAAGAGGGGCTGCAGGGGCGATCGCGGTGTCCTTGCAGCCCCTCTTCGGGAATGGAACAGAGGAGCAGAGGGCTCTCCTCTGCGCCTCTCTGTTCCCGAAGAGGGGGCTGCAAGGGGCGATCGCGGTTTTCTTGCAGCCCCTCTTCGGGGAATGGAAGAGAGGTGCAGAGGGCTCTCCTCTGCGCCTCTGTTCCCTTCCCGAAGAGGGGGCTGCAGGGGCGATCGCGGTTTCCTTGCAGCCCCCTCTTCGGGGGAATGGAAGAGAGGTGCAGAGGGGCCCTCCTCTCTCTTCTGTTCCCGAAGGGGGGCTGCAAGGCGATCGCGGTTTTCTTGCAGCCCCCTTTTCGGGAACAGGGTGCAGAGGGCCTCCTCTGCGCCTCTCTTCCCTTCCCGAAGAGGGGGCTGCAGATCGATCGCGCGGTTTCCTTGCAGCCCCATTTTCGGGGAATGGAACAGAGGCGCAGAGGAGAGCCCTCTGCACCTCTCTTCCATTCCTCGAAAAGGGGCTGCAAGAAAACCGCGCGATCGCCCCTTGCAGCCCCTCTTCGGGGAACAGAGGCACAGAGGAGAGCCCTCTGCACCTCTCTTCCATTCCCGAAAGGGGCTGCAAGGAGAGCGATCGATCGCCCTTGCAGCCCCCTCTTCGGGGAAGGGAACAGAGGCGCAGAGGAGAGCCCTCTGCACCTCTCTTCCATTCCCCGAAAAGGGGGCTGCAAGGACCCCGCGTGATCGCCCCCTTGCAGCCCGCTCTGCGGGGAACGGAGGCGCAGAGGAGAGCCCTCTGCACCTCTCTTCCATTCCCTAAAAGGGGGCTGCAAGGAGAGCGATCGATCGCCCCCTTGCAGCCCCCTCTTCGGGGAAGGGAACAGAGGCGCAGAGGAGAGCCCTCTGCACCTCTCTTCCATTCCCCGAAAAGGGGGCTGCAAGGAAACCGCGCGATCGCCCCCTTGCAGCCCCCTCTTCGGGGAACAGAGGCGCAGAGGAGAGCCCTCTGCACCTCTCTTCCATTCCCCGAAAAGGGGGCTGCAAGGAGAGCGATCGATCGCCCCCTTGCAGCCCCCTCGGGGCGGGGAACAGAGGCGCAGAGGAGAGCCCTCTGCACCTCTCTTCCATTCCCCGAATAGGGGGCTGCAAGGAAACGCGCGATCGCCCCCTTGCAGCCCCTCTTCGGGAACAGAGGCGCAGAGGAGAGCCCTCTGCACCTCTCTGTTCCCCGAAAAGGGGGCTGCAAGGAAACCACGCGACAGCCCCTTGCAGCCCCCTCTTCGGGAACAGAGGCGCAGAGGAGAGCCCTCTGCACCTCTCTTCCATTCCCGAAGAGGGGGCTGCAAGGAGAGCGATCGAGCGGTTTCCCTGCAGCCCCTCTTCGGGAACGGAACAGAGGCGACAGAGGGCTCTCCTCAGCCGGCTCTCTTCCGATCAGAGAAGAGGCAGGCAGGGAGGGCGGAGGAGGAGGCGGGACCGAGTGACGCGGCAGCCGGGGGTACGGCTTTACTCGGGTACGGCTTATATTAGCCGACCCTTCTGACACCCCGATACGTCTTACAATCGGGGTGTCTTACTATCGGGGAAACACGGTATATTAGGCAAATGCAGGACAGCACAGTCAGCCCTCCACATTCACGGTGGTTAGGGGTGCAGAATCCACAAAAAAGTTAAATAATAATAAAACCTACATACTCCTTTCTCCCCCACCCCCCACTCTGATATATCAGTCTGAATTTAGAAGCCTTCTCTGCCCATCCACTTCTTCCCCACACAACCCTTCTCCGCTTCCCACCTTTCTTCAGGACACCCCCAGACTCCATTGCCTATTATCCCGCCATATTATCCCGCTGTCAGCTTGACCAAGGTGGGTCTGCGCTGCTCGTGTTATTGGACCTCACAGCAGCGTTTGACACAGTCTATTACAATCTTTTGACTCACCGCCTGGCCATGGCTGGAGTGAGGGGGACAGCCCTGAAATGGCTGACCTCCTTCCTCCACCATCGGTTTCAGCGAGTGAGGAGGGGCGAGGTGGTCTCCGAGGGCTCCCCCTAGTTTTTGGGGTGCCTCAGGGAGCTATCCTCTCCCCTCTATTATTTAACATCTACATGCAGCCACTTGCACAGCTGGCGCAGAGTTTTGGGCTTGAGTGCCATCAGTACGCTGATGACACTCAGCTCATTCTGAGGATGGAGGGCAGGCCTGGATCTGTCCCTGATAATTTCCAACATTGCCTTGAGGCCATTACTGGATGGCTGCGAGCCAGTAGGTTGAAGGTGAGTCCAGCGAAGACGGCGATCTTGTGGTTAGGTCGCCCAGGTGATGGGGATGTCCAGCTTCCGACCCTGGACGGTGTGGCGTTATGCCCATCGCCTTCTGTAAAGAGCTTGGGAGTTCATTTTGGTCAGCAAAATAGCTTTTTCCATCTGAGACAGGCGAGGCGGCTGGCCCCCTATCTATCCCGGGACAACCTGGCCACGGTGATCCAAGCCACGGTCATCTCGAGACTTGACTACTGTAACACGCTCTACATTGGCCTTCCTCTGTCGGTGACCCGGAAGCTCAAGCTGGTGCAGAACACTGCCGCCCAACTCCTGTCTGGATCCCCAGCAGGCGGTCACATAACACCTGTTTTGCAGGATCTGCACTGGCTCCCAATCGAGCACCGGATCACCTTCAAAGTGTTGGTGCTTACCTTTAAGGCCTTGCACGGCCTGGGGCCAGCGTACCTGAGGGACCGTCTTTCCCCATATTGCCCTATGAGATCACTACGGTCAGAAAACACCAACTTGCTGGTCATTCCATCTGCTAAGGTTTGTAGGCTAACTGCAACCCGGAGGAGAGCGTTCTCTGTAATTGCTCCTACGCTCTGGAACGCTCTCCCGGCCAAAACCCGAGCCCTCCTAGACCTCCTGCCCTTTAGACGGGCATGCAAAACGTTCCTCTTCCAGAAGGCCTTTGGTCTCTAATAAATAGTTGCCTGCGTGCACAGCCCGCTGAAGTTACTGCCCCCATTGTATTTCGCTGTGTCTGTACAGCATATTGAATTTTAAGCCAATGTTTTTATTGTGTGTTTTATTAAGTGTGCTATTTTAATGTGTTTTTATTGTATCTTTTATTTCCTGTGAGCCGCCCCGAGCCTCCCGGGAGTGGTGGCCTAGAAGCCCAATAAATAAATAAATAAATAAATAAAGAGTAGATCTGAATTTAAGGCAGTTTTGGGGAGCTGCAGAACTCAGTGGGGAAGGACTTTAAATTCCAGCAGGCAATGGGGGACAGTCTAAAATGTTGACGATGCTTAGATAGCAAGAGGGGAAGGGAGTGAGATACAGGTGCTGTTGAAAAGATAGCAGTGGAAGATCTGGTGTGGCAAAAAGTGTGTGTGAGGTGGTGGGGCTAGTTAAACAGTAGTACAAACCCGTGAATAATCAAATCTGCAAATGTCAGTTCCATGAATGTGGAAGGCCTTAGAAATCCTAACAACAATTTTACTGCGAAGGCCTTTTGCTCCTGTATCTATTTTAATGCTGAAATCAGAAGTTAGTCTAAAACACCTAACACATCTAGGTTTCTGATCTAACACTAAACAGTGAACAGAGATTTGTTGTGGATTGCTCCTTCAGTCAGCCTAGAAATGGCAGTTCTTCATTCAACTATCTTTACTAATTGCTAAAGAGGCTTACACACACACACAAAATCATAAGCAACCTCTTATTTGCTAAAATAAGTCTGGTTATCTCCATAGGCACAATACATTTGAGAGAGAGGCATGTTTATTTTCCATTTCTGTTTTTCTCTTAATGATTATTTTCTATATTAGTTACTTGTTTAGAAACTTAACTTACAAAAACTTAGTTGACAGGATGACTGAAATAGCCAATGAATTATAAGCAAAATGCAACACATTTATATACACGTTAATATTATCAGCTGCATATAATTATCAAATATTTCAGTGCATATAAAAGAAAAAACATCTTAGATTCTATAAGTTTAACATCATATCCCATCCCAAAGTTACCTTTGTGCTTCCGTAAATAGTCAATGCTCTTTTGCAGTACAGTGGACTTGTCCATCTTCCGAGCATTGCCCGGAAGCATGGATCCCAACTCTTTGATGAGTACATTAAACTGATCTCTGCGTTTCTTTTCAGACTTGTTTCTTGATACTCTAAAAAAGAAAAAACAATTGGGAGAATTATAAGACAAAAAAGAGTTTATACAAATTCTGTGCTAACGGGCTGGCTCCTGACTAAGTTAGTCATATGTCCCATTGAGTCACAAGGACTTAAGTAAGTCATGAATAATTTGAAGCACTGCCAAATGCTACCTAAAAGGTTGCTGAGTGTGGCAGAAGTGCTATTCTATTGGTGAAAAGGAGCACCGTGAACAGCATAGCAGTCATATGCATGGTAACTGTTTCTGTCGTTTAATCCGTGTTTTCGTACTGTTTCTTTCATTCGGATGGCGTGATACAAAAAACTCCCCTCTGGTATAAAAATAACCACAAAACAAAAGGAAAGTTTGAATTATAACTATTTGTGTACCTGTTTTTCATGAGCACAGTTTAATGTTTTTTATGAATCTCCCAGCAAACAAAAAGTAAATCCTAATTTACTCTTCTCTTCCAGGAGGTCATCACTCTTCGTTATCTGAAAGTGGGAAGCCTCCTTAATATGCCTTGGAGAGTTCATGCATGGCTCCTATTCCTCTGCTGTTGGAGCTACCCTGGAGCCACCTTGGGTCATTGCTTGCTGCTGCTGCTGCCTCCGTCTCTCAAAGCAAGGGAGGTGCCTCCAGCCCCCTCCTCTTCCTCCTTCACGCCTCTTACTCTAGAGGTGGCCAGACAGCAGCAGCAACGACCCAAGGCACCGGTGGTAGCTCCAAGAGCCAAGAAGGAGGGAGGAGGAGAGAGTAAGAGGTGTAAAGGAGAAAGAGGAGAGAGGCTGGAGGCGCCTTCCTTGCATGAGAGATGGAGAAGGAGGGCGCTTAGCACAGCAGCAGCAAGCAAGGACTCAAGGCAGCTGCTCTCCAAGACAAACCATGCCATTGCCAAAAATGATGGAACAGGGAGGGGAATCCCCCCCCCCCCCACACACACACACACACTGCTACTTGTTAAAGAAGTGAGTGGAGCTGGGCACTGGGCTGTGGGTGTCTGGAGTATCATTTGGACGGAGGAAATTGTGTTCTACTTGCCCTGCCTTCCTCCTGCTCCTCCTCCTGGAGAAGTTAGAGGGAGGGGGGGGGAGGAGGAAATGTTTTTAAGAGATTTTAATTATAGAAAGAAAAAAATCCCTAAAAATTGGGGGATGACCCGAACGTTATAAAACTTGGTGGGCTAAGAGTGGTAGATGTGTCCCCAATTTGTGGCGATTCTCACCCTTCTAGCCCTAAAACTGAGGGAAAGGGGAGCCTGGGAAGGCCGCCCATGTGGGCCAATGGCCCGATTTTTTTTTCTTTTGGACCCTGCACAAAAAAGCTCATTCTGAAAGGCGCCCATTTTTGGGAGAGGCGCACAAAAACTAAAACAGGGCCTTACGAATGAAACAAACAGAAACGAATAGCGATGCTATACAAATGCACAAGACTGCAGCACAGAAATTCTGTACCATATGCCCTCAAGGATTCTCATGAAAAGCATAGCAGGTATCTGCTGGCAGCAGAGCCTGAAACAAGGCGTTCTACAGGGATAACATATGTTTTTACAATATATACTCATGTTAATCTTTCATTTGCAGTCTTTTCATGTTATCAGCAAGTCAAATGCACACTCAAACCCACAGTTGCCAACCAAATAGCTTAGCACACAACTGCAGACTACTTGCAACTATTTCCTCCTTTGATGTGATGGCAGAGTGTCAACTTGGTCTAGTTGAGAGGGTAAGAGGGAGATAAATGTCTTATATTCAGCCTCCCTTCCTTTCTCCCCGCTCCCAATCTAAGTTATTAGCATTGTTGTAGCTGATAGCTGACCACCTGTTTGGCAATGTATGTAAAAGGGCAAGAGTACTTTGCACTGATTTCTTATTGCTGTACATGTCCCCCGCCTAAACACCATTTACACTACACTGCATCAAAAAGAAATGCATCCCATATATTTCCTGCTCACAATAAAATGTTTAGTGCTAGATCTCTCATACAATAAACCATTACAAACCTCTTTGCTTTGTCCTTGTCATCTTCTTCCACGAGACCATCAAAAATGCTACCATCATCCCTAAAAAAGCCAAACCAAGGATCAGAAAGTAGTCACATGGTATGTAAGTCCCCCAATGTAACACATTAGGGAAGCCTTTTTAGAAGATACTTCCAGTTACAAAAAAAAAAGAAACAATCTTAAATTGTTTATAGCGGACAATGTCTGTTTCAACTGGCCATTACTTTTTCTATTTCACCCAAAGATTTGGGGGGGGGGGGAATACTTTCAATGAATCCTTGCAATTCCATCCTCCTATTAAACACATTTGTCATGGACCAAGTGACTAAAGGAGCAGCAAAGAACAAGCATAGTAACAACTAATTTTGAAAACTTGACGTTGGTGCCAAAAACCTAATTTAAGGTGTTAAGCTTTACCAAATAAGGTCTTAAAGAGCTTAGAATCCAGATACATAAAATATTGTCTAATCAATGCAGTGAGACATTTCTTTCGAGGCTGCACCCACGTAATTCACTTTTAACATTTATCTTGGACTTTAATTCACAGTTGCTTGCCTACCTTCCTTCTATTTAATTTTAACACGGGCATTTTTAACATTCATGTGGATAATCCTCTGGACTCTACGGAATTAGGTTTTCTCTTTATCTTCTTTTTATCATGGCCTTTAGTCTGGTTCAGCTACACATTTCCACATTCACTGAACTATTCTTGTTTTATTTATTCTGTTTCTGGCTTTCCGTTTATTGAATTTCCTTTCTCTGACCCTCATCTTGTTTCTTTTGTACTTGCTCATAGTTTGGCTCCCCAGAATTCTATTGTTCATTCTTTAAGCAAGAACAGTGAGTTTCTTTCACAAATATTGCCTTATTTCCCTCTTTCCCCTGACTTTTGTAGGTTGTTTGGACTTTTCTCTTTCTTCATTTAATTCTGCTTCAGTTCTTGATAATTTTGCCTTTGCTAATATGTACAGTATTGTTCTGAGTTCTCAAACCGAGCCCTGTATTCATCCCTGAGCTCAACCAATTGAACACCTCTGGAGAAGGAGCAGGTAGATTAAATTGATTACAAATGTATTCCCGCCTCTGTAAACAACAGTATTTCTTTCACTACACAGAAGTAGTATTATACATCACTGATTCAACCAAATGTGAGGCCCTCTCACATCTTTTCCTCCTTGTTTCTTAACCAATGTTACTCCCACTGTCTTCCTGTCTGCTCTTTATTGCCCTTTAATCTGAAAGTATTAAAACTTGCTGCCTTGATTCTCTCTCTATATCTATATCTTGTTTGCATTCTACTAAAAAACTTACAAAGATCACAGATAATCTTGTTGCCATGTTGATAGGTTGTTATATGGTTCTTACATTTCTTGACCTTTTTTGACACAGTAATCATACATGTTTTTGGATTCCCTTTATGACTTTGGGTTCACCAACTCCTTATCATCTCTCTAACCATTATTTTGATATTCTGGCTGGCATCATCTTCTTGTTCTCTTTTGGTTGGGTTTTTGTATGGGTGAGGTTTTGGGTGGTTGTTGTTTTCTCTTGATATGTTATCCTTATTTCATCCCATACTGATGATGGAATTCTATTATAATCTGCCACTTTTGCAGAGGTTAGGGGTACAGGACCCCTACAAAAGTGGAAAAGCCACAAATAATCTTGCAAATGATGTTTTTGCTTTTTATCCTGTTCAGCACTATGTACATATGTATACTTCCTTGCAAAAGTACTCATACATACAACTTGATGACTATTTCACATTTTGTTGTGTGACAACCTGGAACTGAGATGGATTTAAGTTGCACTGTTATCACTTGCTCTGTATAATATACTAAAAAATGTGAAGATGCAAAATATTTCACACTGTGCCACAAAAGGTAAGTAAACAAAAATGGACAAGGAGAGGAGTAGCAAATGATGCAGAAGCTCACTGTATCTTCTCAGCACACATTTCCATGGTTTCCAGGGCACACTACAATTCTACATCATGAATAACTCGTATTATCAGTGCATGTGTAAAATCATTAACAACACTCAAATATAACTTACCGGTCTGCAATGGAGCTCATTTTATGGGTACTTATGGTAAAGAACATAACACATCACACTTTAGTCTTGTGGTAGACATTTGTATTTCTGTCCTATGAGATAATGGGAAAAAGTGATTTCTCAATTATAGCTCTTTTGGCCATACTGCCCCAAAAGAAAGAAATATGGAATTTTTCTAGGAAATTATCCTAGACTTCTGTCTCAAACATATATTTCTTAAAACAGGATGCCTATTCCCAACTAAGCAACATGGCAAAATGTAAACTGAATAGAATTTAAAAAGCAGATTGTGATATGGTATTTTATTCATTATTTATTTATTATTATTTATATCATTTATATTCCGCCCTTCTCACCCCGCAGGGGACTCAAGGCGGATCACAATGCACATATATAGGCAAACAATCAATGCCATTTGACATACAACATATAAGACAGACACAGAGGCAATGTAACATTCCAGCTTTTCTGGCTACCAGGAGGAGCTGTCACATTCCTTCACTCCTTTTGTATGTATTTCCTGGATATTTTTATGGCCTCGTAAATCAGTTAAATTAAGCCTCCCCACTCAAGTGGTACCTAAATTTCCTACCTGACAGATGCAACTGTCTTTCGGTTTGCAAAGGTCGACAACGAGCTACACAATTGGTCGAGCGCTCACCCAGACCAGGGTAGGCCTCGAATTCATGACCTTCTGGTCAGTAGAGATCTTATGCAGCTGACACCCAGCCAGCTGCGCCACATTCCTGGCTTTCATGGTAGCCATATATAAATTTTAATCCTACTAGAAAGCATAACATGCTAAACAAAGCTCTCTAAATCCTTGCCAACATTTTTTCAGTAGCTTCTCTTGTTGCTGATACTACACCTTAATGATCTAAATGTACAGTAATCTTCTGACATTTTACCGTTTACACCTTTCTGGAGGATGAATGGTGAGGATTGAGAATGATCAATTCCTGAAGAAGCCAGCTGTAGGATATGAGTGTTGTAAACTATATTCCCAAGAGAAGATCATGGAGCTCCAATTCGGTTCTTTTAACAGAAAAAGAAAAAAAAGTTCATGTTATTAGCATCTAATGAATGTTTCTACACAACATAATCCCCCACTTTAGAAACAAAGAAATATGTTTAAGAGTGTAAGAAAGTAAGAAAATACCTGCTGGATATAATCCTAGTCCAAAACCATTTTCCCACTGGGGACAACAGATCCATGGAAAGCACATATGTAGGACATGAAACCTCCTACTGATGTTTTCCAGCAACCAATACTGAAACGCAAACTGCCTCTAATAACAGAGATATAGCAGTCATCTGTCTGATTTCCTGGAAATCCGCCAGCTGTGAAAGCAAATTCCACAACTGGCTATGTGTCCTGTGGAGTACTTCCTTTTGCCTGTCCTAAATTTTATGATACTTAGTCTCCCTGGGTAACTCAATGTATTATTACTATTTGAGAGGAAGAAAGGCCCCATCTTCACTGCCATATAGGTGCAGTTTGAAACTGCACTGTATGTTATTTGAGGCATTTCAGTATTACTATAATTAATGTAATTTGCTTGTGAATATATTAAACGAAGTTCTCACTTTCTGATCTTAACCGATTCCCCTAACCCTGCCACTATTTCCTGAAATACTGAACATGGCAACTCAGAAAAGGTTTCTATCTAGAAGATTTTTCAAGGAAGGATAAAAATGTGTTGTGCAAGCTGGTTTTTGGTCTCATAGCCTTTGGGATTCATCCATTGTTTGGATGACATTATACATATTAATAATTTGCATTCCTTGGTCTCTAAATTTACATCGTTTTTAGCAATACTTCCAAATATGCTGATTTTTTTCTTTATGCAACATTTGCCAAATTATTTTTATGACAATTTCAGGTTCCAAAGCATAATACCAAGCACCATACTCCCCCCCCCCAAAAAAAAACAACCCAAAAATACAACACAATCCAGCCTAACAGTAAAAAAAAGTCATTAGAGTGCTATACAACTCTGTACTGTGAAAAGTTCACAGTTCTAAATCTTTGGGGCAGGGGAAAAAGTAATGCTACTTTCCATTATATTACTGTCTTGTAATAAGCATGGGGGAAATGCAATACTGCCCTTGTTCGGTTCTTTTTTGTCACTACTAACAGCAAACCTTTTAAAAACAAAGCATTCCCAGTATTATTTGTCTAATCACTGAAATTTTTATTTTCAGTTCCATCCTGAGACAATTACGAAAGGCATGTTTAACCTTCATTTAATATAGCCTTCCGGCACTTTCACTATCCAAACATATTTTTGAAACACATGTTAAAAAGTAGGAACTAAATACAAAGAAAAGGAATCTGCCTAGAGGGTGGAGGTAGGGAGGAGCATCAACCACAGCATGACTCAGAAAACCTGCTTGTGCCTTCTTGGCCTGATAGCCTAGTGTCCTATTGACCTACTTTTCCTGTTATGGGAGTTAAACCCTTATCTCCCATTTGAATAGATTTATTTCCTTCAGTGAGCAAATGTATCCACTAATATTTTAAATAGACTTCATGAAATCTAGAGTACTTACACTGTAATATGAAACTAGTGTTTTAAAACATTTAAAATATGGCTTGCTAAGAATTAAACAGGTTTAGGAAAAAAATATCAAAGAGACAAGTTTTACCTCCCACACAGTCAGTCTTTGGAGTGTGTCTAACTCTCACTACACAGTACACAATGTAAAATATTAGATTATTATGGCAGGTATCAGTTGCTCTAAACATGTTCAAAAGTAGTTTTACTCCCTTCCCCCCACTCCTAAGAGCAAACTCTTTTCTTTTCTTTTTTTTCTCTTCTTTTCTTGTTTTGCTTTGCTTTCTACAGTTTTAAAAGTGGTTTACAAGAGAGGAGAGGCCGATTTGGTAAAAAAATAAAAATAAACGTAAAGTCACTTTGGTACCTTGGAAGAATGTGCACTGTTGTTTGCATCCTTGCATAGACTTATTTATTTATTTATTTATTATTTGGATTTCTTGGTCGCCCCTTCCAGGTGGCTCGGGGCGACTCACAACAGTTAAAAAGATACAATAAAAACACAGCACAACATAATAAAACCGTACATAACACATAATAAAACATAGTTGGATGTGTGCATCCACAGTTAAAACCGGCAATGATGCCTGTCTACTACATAGAATCACAGCCCTTGACCAAATCACGGAGCCTAGCCTTACCCCGACCCAAAAGCCTGAATAAACAGGTGGGTTTTACAGGCCTTACGAAAGGCCAGTAAAGTGGACATCGTGCGAATGGCAGGGGGGAGAGCATTCCACAACACAGGAGCGATCACGCTGGAAGCTCTCCGAGTTGTGGTCAAGTGGAAGGCAGCATGGCTTATAAACCAGGAATGAGGAACATTTTATAAAATGGGTTAACAAATGAAAGAAAAGAACAATGGCTTAGCAAAACTGCACAGAGAAACAAGAATAAACTAGTCTTAAGAGATTTGCTGCCTCTGGTAGAGCAACAAGTGGTGCTCCTTATCCACCCACATAAAGATGCATTGCACCCCATGCTAGAGAAATTATTTACATAGAGAAGAAAATTCCAAAGCTGTGTCTCCAAAACCCTGCCAGCAGAAATACAATATCACATTGAAGAACAAAATATCTGCCCACTTTCAGGACACTTAATTTTTTACTACCTAAGTGTCATCAAGGCACCACCTACTGTCTAATGTCTGGCTATGCTAAGCAGGACAAAAGCATATAATTCTAGGCCTAATATCATACACAGATATCTACATTAGACTGATGGGGATGAGAATACAGTAAACAAATCCACTATAATACTAAAAAATCAAACACAAAATTCACTTGAAATATGCATGTACGACGCATCACATTTCATGGATTTTTATTTGTATTATTAAGTAACATAAGTATTTAAATCTACAAAGCAAAACCAAAAGAATTGCTATTTACAAGAACGTAAACACACCTCATTATACATTCTTTCTCATATTCAGCTTAAAGCTATGAAAGTTCAACATCAAAAATGTTTTCTTGTAACATGCAGAAAACATTTCAAAAATTCCAGAACTAGTTTTATTGAAATACATTGGGCTCTTTTCAAAACTCCAGGTGAGGCTGCTGTTTGTTTCTTCAGCACTTAATACCAGATTTGACCAGCACTTACTACACAACACAGCAAAAAAATGAGTAAGGTATATTTTAGTCCCAATCTACGGAGTCAGCAGAATGAAATGGAAAATAATGAAATATTTTAAGCACTTTAAAGTCTCTCTTTGCTGGCTCCTGAATTGCAATTATGAGAATTAACTTATTTTTGTTAATCTCCATCAAGTCAACTTCAGGTTATGATGACATGATGAATGAGCTACCCCCGTGTCATCCAGTTAACAGACCTGCTCAGGTCTTGCAAACCTAGGACCATGGCTTCCTTGAATTAATAAATCCACCTATTCCTATTTTGCTACTACTTCCATCTTGACAAACATCATTGTCTTTTCTAGTGAGTCATGTCTTTTCATGGTATGTCCAAAGTATGACAGTCTAAGGGCCCTTCTACACATGCTATAAAACCCTGAAGTAACCAGGTTAAAAGGGGGGCAGTGGCTAAACAACATTTAGCCGAAGTGCGGGAGGGATCAGATTAAGAGGGAGAAAGCACAAATTTAAAAGGAGCACTTATAATCTTATTCCAGCTGAAAAATGTGCACCTTTTCATGACTGTATATCCCTGCAGTCATGTAAAACATGTGCTTTCCTTCCCTACCCCCGTGTAGACTGCTCCAGCACTCATGCACTTTAAAAAAGCTTGAAACAGCTGGTTGGCTGATCGGGCTGTCAGATGGACACACAGGTAATTCAAAGGAAGCACAATGGAAACCAATAAGAACTATCTGAAACTCTTTCTTTCACATTTTATAATCTTAAACAGAGGCTGAATTAACAATTGGGGGAAGAGAGAGATTCCATGGAAGTTTTAAAATTTCCTCCATTATGCGCTGGACCTCATATGTGCATTTATATTAAGAAATTCACATGTGTGCATATACAGTCCAGTCCAGTGCATAACAGAGCTTTTTTTAAAAAAACACACAACAACTTCTGTCGGATGTCCCCATCTGCTTTCTATCTAGACTGTGAGGACGAAGGGGGACCATATCCCAGGACTGACAGCTCTGTGTGTGGACCTGCTGCCAGGTCCCGGGATTTAAAAACCCACCTTTAAAGTGAGGATTTTGGTGCTGTCTTGAAACGCCCTTAAGTTTAGTCATATTGGTTTCTAGGGAGTTTTGGCAATCCAAGCTATCCACAGAACCCTCCTCCAGCACATTTCAAATTTGTTGATTCTCTTCATATCAGCTTTCTTTGCTGTGAAGCTGTTTTATTTATTTATTTATTTATTTATTATTCGGTTTTATATTCTGCTCCTCCCTGCAGGCTCGGGGCGGATTAGTAGAATATGTGTGTATAGCTGTCCTTCCAAGTCCTAGTCTTCTGATTTCTTAAGTTGCAGTGCTTACTTTGATAAGTGACTGTGCTAAGGTACAGGAAACCTTTCAATATTTAAATGTTTCCATTGTCTACTTTAAAGTTATGTAAATTATCTGTGGTTATTATTTTTATTTTCTTAACGTTCAACTATAAACCTGCTTTTTCACATTCTTCCTTGGCTTTCTTCAATAGTTGTGGCAGGTCTTTGCTACTAGTAGGATGGTTTAATAAGTCCATCTTTAATTGCTTATGTTCCCACCTCCAATTTTCACATTCCTTTCAGCAGAATCTAATCCATTTTTGTGTACTATACATTTAGTATACAAGCTAAACAGATAGGGGAATAAACGTAGGCTTGCCTGGTCCCCCTGCCTCTTAGAAACCACTCTGTTTCTCTATGTTCTGTTCTAACATGGCCCCTTGTTCTGTGACTAGGTTACATATTAGGAGAAACAAATATTGTTGTATACTAGTTTTTAAAAGTAATCAATTCTTTTTCATGATCTACACCAGGGATGGGCAAACTACGGCCCCCGGGCCGGATCCGGCCCAGCAGCTGCTTCTCTCCGGCCCCAGCCGCCTCCCTCCTCGCCACCGCGAGGCCCACAGCGGCAGCGCTGAGGGCGCTGGCGAGGAGGCAGCTGGAGAGTGCGGCGCAGGCTCCCTGGACACCCCACTTCATCCACCTCCGCTGCCCGCTCCTCTCCCACGCCGCCTCCTCCCTGCCGCTGCCTCCCTCCGAGCCAGCTACAGGAACATGGCAGACAGGCCGGAGGAGCAGCGGCCATCCTTGAAGGCGATCCCAGCCTGCAGCAGGTGCACTCGGCAACCTGCGGGGGCTGATCGCCCTGGCGATCTCCAGGGCGAACAGCTGCCTCAGATCGCTGAGTGCTTCAGGGATGGCCGCCGCTCCTCCAGCCTGTCTGCCATGTCCCCGAGGCGTGCGGCAGCCGGCTCGGAGGAGTACACGGGAGAATGAGGCCGAGGCGGAGGCGTGGAGGGAGTTAGCGGCGGGGAGGAGGAGGCGTGGGAGAGGAGCGGGCGGAGGCGGTGGATGAAGTGGGGCGTCCGGGGAGCCTGCACCGCGCTCTCCAGCTGCCTCCTCCTCGCCTGCGCCCTCATCGCCCTCATCGCCGCTGCCGTGGGCCTCGCGGCGGCGAGGAGGAAAGGCGGCGGGGGCCTGAGAAAAGCAGCTGCCGGTGGCAGAGCCGAGGTGGAAGGGCTTCCTTCTTTCCTTCCTTCTTCGCCTCCCTCATTCAGGCAGGCAAGCGGAGGGGAAGGAAAAAGAGGGGGAAGAAGGGGAGGCGGCAAATTAAGTGTGTGTGTGTGTGTGTGTGTGTGTGTGTGTGTGTGCTCGCCCTCCTCCTCCCTTCACTTCCTCCTCGCACGCTTCCCCTTCCCTCTTGCCTCGGCGCTCTTTCCTGTCTTCCTGTTTCTTTCCCTCCCTCCTTCCCTCCCTCCCCCCCTCTCCCCCTCCCCCCCTCCCTTTCCTTCCTTCTCCCTTCCACAGAAACGCAGCTAGGGAGAGGGGGCGTGGCCTGCTTCCTCCTCCGTGGCTTCCAAGCCTTCTTTTCTGCCTCGTTCTCCCTCCCTTCTTCCTGCCTCTTTGGGCATATTCAATATGTGTGCCAAGTTTGGGCCTGACCCACAGTGCTTTCTGGAAGTAGGTGAACTACAACTCCCAAGGTAAATGCAGAGCAAACCCTTTCAGTACTTTGTGTTGGTCTCATGAAAGTTCAGTGTGCCAAGTTTGGTTCAAAATGGCTGAATGGCCATCTGTGAGGAATGCTTTGATTGTGTTTTTCCCTTATGGCAGAATGAGGTTGGACTGCATTGCCTTTGAGGTCCCCTTCTGCTCTAGGAATCCATTGTTGTGGGATGTTCAGCCTTGATATTCTGAATCCCCTTCCACACAGCTGAATACAATTCCACATTATATGCTTTGAACTGGATTATATGGCAATGTGGACTCAGATAAACCAGTTCAAAGCACATATTGTGGGATGTTCAGCCTTGATATTCTGGTTTATGCAGTTGTGTTAAAAGGCCCTCAGTTCAAAGTCAATATTGTGGATTATCTGCCATATTATATTATAATTTCAATATATTATGTCTATTTATATATATATATATACACACACTATAATATAATAATTATGATATTAATACTAATAATATATGAATATTTGTTGATATATTAATATGTTAATATTAATGATGTGTAATATGTAGTAAATATAGTAAATAAATAAGTGCAGCCCTCCATAATATTTTTTGGCTCTCGTGCGGCCCCTTGGAAAAAATAGTTGCTCACCCCTGATCTACACAGTCAAATACTTTGCTATAATCTCTAAAGGACAGGTGGTTAGAATATTTAATGTAATTATGTAAATTAAAAGTGGAATCAGTGTGAATCAGAAAGGTTGAGGAAAACATCCATTAGTCCAGACATGGGCAAACTTCGGCTCTCCAGGTGTTTTGGACTTCAGCTCACACAATTTCTAACAGCCTACCAGCTGTTAAGAATTGTGGGAGTTGAGGTCCAGGGCATTTGGAGTGTCGAAGTTTGCCCATGCCTGCTTTAGCCTCAAACATCCATTTTATTTAGGTTGATTCAGAGGCAAGCCCAACTATGTTCAATGAGACTTATTCCCATGCAGGTATCAAAAGGTTACGAGCTGAGAAACTATGGCAAAATAATGTATTTCTTTAATTCTAGGATGCCATTGATTGTACAGCACACACTAATTTCAGTACCACCAACAGAATAAAGGTATTTAGCACCTGCAATTCTAAGACGCAGCCTGTTTTTACAGATGTTTATATTGGGGGGTGCATCTTGGAATTCAAGATATAGGGTAATTAAATTATGGCTTGAGATACCACTTCTTATTCATTAAAATTACTTTTTCTTTGCTTCCTATTAACTCTGCCCTCCACTTCAAATTACATTTTTTGCTGAGATTTCTTCTTGGAACATTATTGTGACAACCTGCCTAGACATCTATCTGTTTTATTCTTAATGAGTAAACACCATCCAAATTGAAAACTCAACCCAATTCCCATCTTCAGAAAGGTAGTCACATGTAATGCTACTATTAGGCATAGTCAAACACTCCAGAAGGGTAACAGAGTGCCACTTTCTCAGTCAGTGTCAAAACATGTTTTGAGCAGAACACATACTGGATTTCATTTATTCTTGCACAACGTACAAGAATTCAGCACACAACAAAAGGAAAACTGAAGCAGAGATGTTGATTTATTGGGAGGGGGGTCCCACAGTAACTGAAGTATAATATATTTACTTGGGAAAACAAAGAAAGTAACCCTAGACATATTGTTTTCAAGGTCTGAAGATACAGTGCTGCTGCACTAGCAGAGTAGTGGACTTATTCACTACATTGTTTAGTTTGTTTGGGTAAGGAAAAACATAAATTGTAAAATAAGAGCACAAACAACCAGCATGCCTAGAAACTCTTGTCAGTGTCCTCTGAGAGTCTGCCAATGATGTCACTCACATACTGCCCATGTACAGAACCAGCCAATTAGAAACACATCAGTGGTAAGACTGATGTGTTTCTACACATCAGTCTTACCACATACACACATACACCAGTACTACAGCATCCCACTCTGTTAGCTCCAATGTGCTGCTGGTGGTAATGGTCTTGCACTTGCCAAACCCCAAGAATCTCTACAAACAAGACTCTGGATCTCTTTTTGCTCATGTCATTTACTGTTTTATAGCAAAATGCACGTATTGGAATGGAAGAAAATATCATACCATTCTCTAGGCAGCAAATCTTAAGTAAGAACATCCAACCCACCTGCAAGGATGAGATATAGAACTTCACTCTCCTTTCTATGATTGAGATGGGAACCTAATATGCTAGGGACAAAACCAGAGACAGCAGGCACCCACAATATCATCAGACATTGTCTTCTCCTACAATATTTATTTATTTATTTATTTATTTTATTATTCGGGTTTCTATGCCGCCGACTCCCTGAGGCTCGCGGCGGCTCACAGGAACCGAAGGTACAACTACACACAACTACACACAATATCTGATCACTAGTCCCAAGAACACAGCAATAAGGTGGAATAGCTCAAATTTTACATGCAGGAGGTCCCAAAATGTTCCTCTATACTAGGAAAAGAGCAAATCTAGGAATACTTCCTAACCTGCCAATTCTGCTCTCCCGTGTCACCCCTCTCTTCCCTTTCCCATTGTTTCCTTATATCTCTTTCCTCTACATCAGGGGTGCTCATTAGGTAGATCGCGATCTACTGGTAGATCGCAGGCAGGGCGGGATGCTCAGTCCCGCCCCGCAGGCTCCCGACGTAGCCCATGTGCAGGAGGTTGGACTGGATAGCTCTTGGAGGTCTCCTCCTATTCTAGGAACCCGTTGTTGTTGTTATTATTATTATCAGAGGCTGAATGGCCATCTGGGGGGAAAGCTTTGATTGTGTTTTTCCCTTATGGCAGAAGGAGGTTGGACTGGATGGCCCTTGGAGGTCTCCTTCTACTCTAGGAACCTGTTGTTGTTACTATTATTATTAGTAGTAGTAGTAGTAGCAGAGGCTGAATTAATATTATCATCATTATTATTATGAATAAATTCAGGGGCTTATTATACTCACATTTAGTTGAATTCAGTCTTAAAATATATTATATGACTCTCACGGAAATAAATTTCCAAATATTTTGCTTTTATGGCTCTCTGAGTAGTGGGTAGGTAGATCATTTTGACTTGGTTATTTTATAAGTAGCTCGCATGCTGAAAGAGTGTGAGCACCCCTGCTCTACATTAACCTGTATCCTGGTGTTTTCTTGGCAAGATTTTTTTCAGAGGAGGTCTGCCTTTGTCTTCCTCTGAGGTAGTGTGTGTGACTTGCCCAAAGTCACCCAGTGGGTTTCCATTTCTGTACAGAGATTCAAACACTGGTTTCCAGTCATAGTCCAACACTCAAACCATTATATCACGGTGTCTGAAAGAACGCAGGAATGTCACCCAATTCTGCTTAGCTCAGACCCCATCTGGAATCCTGTGTCTAATTCTAGGTATCATGATTCAAGGCAGTTATTGACAAGCTAGAATACATCAAGAGAAGGACAACCAAGATGCTCAAAGGCCTGGAATTCAAGGCTTATGATGTACAACAGGGCTGTCCAACTGCCGGCCCTGCAGGTGTTTTGAACTTCAAATCCCAGAAATCCTAACACCTGGTAAACTGGCTAGGATTTCTGGGAGTTGAAGTCCAAAACACCTGCATGGCCGGCAGTTGTACAAGATAAAAGAGCTGGGTATGTTTAGCTTGGAGAAGACTGAAAGGTGACATGATATCTATCTTTATCTGAAGGGATGTATTATAGAAGATGTAGCAGATGTAGCAAGAATTTCACCTATATCTTAGAAATATTCTTGATTGTTAAGAGCTGTTTGACAGTGGAACATATTGCCTTGGAAAGTGATGGATTCTTTTTGGGGGGATCTATGAACAAAAGCCAAGTAGGCGCTTTACATGAATTCTTTACTTGTATATTCCTGCATGGGCAAGGTGATTGAGAGGGCAGTAGCGGAGCAGCTGCAGCAGTTTCTAAATGACACAACCGGATTAGATCCCTTCCAGTCCGGCTTCCGTATAGGGCATGGGACGGAGACCGTTCTGGACGCCATCTCAGATCAGCTTCGGTGCCAGCTTAACAAGGACGGTTCAGCGCTGCTTGTGTTATTGGATCTCACAGCAGCACTTGACACGGTTGATTACAGTCTTTTGGCCCACCGCCTTGCCGTTGTTGGTGTCAGGGGGACATCCTTGAACTGGCTGTTGTCCTTTCTCCACAACTGAGGTCAGCGAGTGGAAAGGGGAGGCCTGGTCTCTGAGAGATCCTCACTAACTTGTGGGGTGCATCAAGGGGCCATCCTCTCCCCTTTGTAGACATCTATATGCAACCACTTGCTCTGCTGGTTCGAAGTTTTGGGCTGGAGTGCTAATAGTACGCTGATGACATCCAGCTTGTTCTGAGGAGGGGGGCTGTCCGGATTCTGTGCCTGGAAATTTCCATCAGTGCCTTGAGGCCGTTACTAGATGCTGCGTGCCAGCAGGTTAAGGGTGAATCCAGCAAAGAGATACTATGGTTGGGCCGTCCGGACTGTGGGGTGGTCCAGCTTCCTACCTTGGATGGCGAGGCACTATGCCAGTCGCCTTCAGTAAAGAACCTGGGAGTCATTTTAGACTCACTGCTGATAATTGAGGCTCAGGTCTCCACTGTTAGCAAAACCGCTTTTTTTCATCTGTGGCAGGCTAGGCAGCTGACCTCCTACTTGTCCAGAGACGACCTAGCCACTGTGATCCAAGCCACGGTCATCTCAAGACTAGACTACTGTAACACCCTTTACATTGGCCTACCCTTGTCTGTGACCCGGAAACTTAAGCTCGTCCAGAACACTGCTGCTTGACTTCTCACTTATGTGACACCTCAGTGAGGTGTCACATAACACCTATTTTGCAGCAGCTTCACTGGTTGCCGATTGAGCACCGGATCACCTTCAAGGTGATGGTGTTAATCTTCAAGGCCTTGCATGGTCCAGGGCTAGTGTATCTGAAGGACCGTCTCTCCCCCTACCAACCCCAGAGATCACTTCGCTCTGAAGACCTAAATCTATTGGAAGTACCCAGCTTCAAGGCCATTCACCTAACATCTACGAGGCGCACAGGGCCTGTAAGACCCATCTGTTCCAGCTGGCCTTTGAATCTTAACTTTGTTTTTAACAAATTGCTAAATTTTCTGTATTATGATGTGTTTTACTGGATGTTGTGAGCCGATCCTAGCCCTTGGGGAGTGGTGGCATACAAATTTGAATAACAATAATAATAATAATAATGCATGCCAAGATGTGGTGTAATATTATTTTCAACAAAATGTTCAACATCAACACAAAATCCTTCAAACAGATAATTTTGTTTTTTAAGAAAGCAATAATTGTAATTAATGTAAAGAAATCCATGAGTTTAAGATCACAGTACCTGGGAGGAGTTTGGGTACTAATCTTGCTTTTAATTAAATTATTTTTGTTTATTGTTACATCTTTTAGTGAATTTTTAACTCTGATCCCACTGAGGACTGGGCACCAGAAAGTTAGCTCAGGGGGGCAGAACAGTACCATTGTCCAGTACTAGGTAGAAGCTGCTTCTAATTGATTCCACAACTTGAAGTTGGGTGTGGGTAATTTGAGGAATGGAGCTATTGACAGTTCTTCCTCACAGACATGGAATGGACAGACTTTGGGTACTGGAAGGACCTTGGGGTTTGTTTGGTTTTTTTAAATTAAAAAACCCACATACAACTTTATTTGTATCCCACCTTTCTCCCCATAGGAACTTCTCTAGGCACACAGTAGCTAAAGCCTGCCTTGGATGATAGATTTATCTGATTCTTCTTCTGGTGTGAGATAATTGGTCGTCTGCAAGGACATTGCCCAGGGGATGCCCGGATATTTGATGTTTTACCATCTTTGTGGTTTTTCAAGTCACTCCTGACACAGAAAAAAAAAATCTGATTTTGACAGTTGCCTAACTTTGTTTCAAGGAGTAGGTGCATCAAACTAGTCACAAGTGTAAAGTCAAATGTGGGTATTTAAAGTTTCCTACTTATTAATCTAATACAACAATTCTTTTCCTTTTGTTTCAGCTCATCGGTTTATTTAAAGCACCCTTAAAGCTTTTCTTATCCATTCTGATTTCAAGATAGCTTGTACTGCAAATAACCACTTTTTAGTCAGTGAGTTGTGCTTTATTTTGCATCTAAAGGGCAATATACAGTACATACTAGAGACAGGGATCTTTAGGAAGTGCAGTTGAATGGGTGCTTATTTATCTAGGAAGAGGAGAATAATCTCTCAATACTCTTATCAACTGCCTAGTTTGAATAGTTAAGTGAATTAGGCCTACTCTTTGTAGGCCTACACAATATTGTTTACTAGCCTTTTCAAGTCAGTCTTCTACTCTCTGCTTCAATTGTATAGTAGTTGTTGGAAAACTTCAGTCTTTCTGTCTCAGCAATTTACTTGATACCTTCCAGTTGCAACTGTTATGCAACCAGAACATTTTCTGTCAAGCAAGTTTCTTACCATAAAGCAAGAATATTTGGATTTGCCTTGTAAACCAAGTGCAATATTGGAAAGAGGAAAAAAGTGAAAGAGAAAGAGTAAAGAAACACAGGAGGACAAGTGAGAAACACCCTCGGAGAAATGTTTTGTGTACATCAAATAAACACGAAGTTTTTCAAGGGTGGGTTTATGTATTTTGGAGAGCAAACCAATATGCCACATCACACAGCTTTTTGACACTTTCCCCAGTTTGAATAGCCATGAACCATATGGCTTGGGAAATAGTTGCATGGTACCCATACAAACTTAGTTTTTCAAGTTGCTCCTGACCCCCCCAAAAACAACAACATACAAACAAGCACTGCAAGGAAGTACTGCCTAAACTTTAGATCTGAGATCCATTTGCAGTGAAATAGGATGAGAGATGGGTCATGCTTGCATTGGTCATTCTCCTTACCTTGATCTCCCATATATCCTCAGAAAGCCATCACCTCAGTCCAGCTACCTGCCCATTTCATTAGCACTTCTACTCAGATGGGTTTATTAATTTATTCTTCCTAATTCACTAGCTAGGAATACTTTTTCAAACTATACCTCTAAGAATTAAGTATGGAAGACTTTATAAGACTCACTGTACAGAGAAAATAAGAGTGAATATTTTGTTTTATTGTGTAGTAAAGTGGTGGCTTTGCTGATTTTGGAAAGGTTGATATTAATATTGAATGTTTAAGGTTATATCATGTCATTAATGTCAGAAGAATACAAAATACAAGGGATTGGCACCCTTTGGCTCTCAACTCAATCTTATGTGTCCCTCAGTTAAACTTCAAAGGCCCTCTACAAATATGAAAATCTCTTTACAGGTGATCTTTCTCTTCTCTAGCACTCCACTGTATAAATACCCACAAGTGAGTGAAGCCCTTAAGAGAAAAAGGCTTGTCTAGCCATGCCAAAGACAATGGAACATTGAACATGCTGAAACACCTCCAATGCAGAGCTAACAATTTAGGCCAAGTCCTCAGCTTTTGAACAGTGCCTCAGCTACAGTTGTCCCATTCACTTCTCCCTAGAAATTGCAAGTAGGGGCAAGGGTAGAGGAAAGAATCTACCAAATTTGAGAAGTGGAGATAACTTGGTAGTCTTTACATGAGCTTTTTAAAAATAGCCTCCCTTCAGGAAGAGATTAATAACTATTCAGGCAATTGCAAACTGATTTTTTATTGGATTTATACCCAACTTCTCTCCCAGAATGGTAGTAACGGAAAAATTACTTTAATTATTCTTGTATTTGTGCCTCACCTTTCTCCCAAAATGGATTCATGCATCTACCATAATGACGTCTTTTTTCTTTCAAGTGTCCTTATTTCAAAAACTACTTTCATTAAGTAGTTTACTTTCACATATGAAAATATATTACTTCATATCTACTTTAGGCCACAAAGATACCTTTATGGTCGAGTAATTAAAATACCAAAATCAAAATCAACAATCCGGAAACTCAAGCTGGTGCAGAATGCTGCTGCTTGACTTCTGGCGGGAGCGTCGGTCCGAAAGCATATAGCACCCATCTTGCAGCAACTGCACTGGCTACCAATAGAGTACTGAATTGTTTTCAAGGTGCTGGTTTTGATCTTCAAGATCTTGTATGGCTTAGGGCCAGTGTACCTGAGGGACCGTCTCACCCCATATGTTCCCCCGAAATCACTACGTTCAGAAGAACAAAACCTCCTGTTAGTCCCGTCAATCCACTCCTGTCGGCTTTCATCAACGAGATCGAGAGCCTTCTATGCGGCTGCACCATCTCTCTGGAACTCCATGCCGGATGAGGTTCGCACCATCACTGAATTAGCCCTGTTTCGGAGAGCTTGTAAGACTTTCTTGTTCAAACAAGCTTTTAACCTCGCCGGCTCAGACATAAGTTTAGAATTAATCTGTGATTATTGTAGATGCCTGTTTTAGGGGTAGTTGTATCTCTATGCTTTTATGTTTTTATGTTTCAGTAGAATGTATTAAACTGTACTGTGATATTGTATGTGAACTATGTAAACCGCCCCGAGCCTGCCGGAAGGAGCGGTATATAAAAATGAATAATAAATTAATTAATTAATAAAAAGCAAGAAGTTATTTCAGCACTCAGGAGAAAAGACACCCATAGGTAATCCTAATTCGCATGTAAAACTGCATCACTAAAGAAGCAAAGGCAAGCTTTAAAAAATCAGGACCAAAAGTCTAAATGTATGCACAGGGAATGTTTTGAATATTAACTAGATATTTCAGCAGATATCAATGCAGTTCTAAACTAGAAATAGTTATCACTGATATCAGTAGGATTCAGTTTTGAGTAAAACTGTATAGGATTGCATTCCAACTTCATGTAATTCTGATGATATGAGACTGAAAACTTTAGTATTAATCTTGTATGGGCATACTTTTGCATATGAAAAGCACAGCTATATCATGCCTAGGACTTAACTGCCCCACATTGCCATCCCCTTTTCTTTTTATGTTATGTCTTAGATTGTAATCCTGAGGGCAGAGAACAATGTTGTTGGTTTTTTACTTGAAAAGTACCAAGTGCAAAGTTGATGTTATATAGATGGTGATGACGACAATGATATAAACAATTCCAAATGTTTCATAATGTAGGAGCATAAGAACACAATTATGGTAATATATTTTTTAAGAACTAGTTGGTTACTCATACTCTCTAACAAGGAATAACAAATATATTATGTATACTGAAAAACTTCAATACATACGTTAATTTCCAATCTGACAATGGCTTGTATGGATTTTTAAAATGGTCAACTAAAGCAAACCTAGTATGTTCCAGTTGTGTTAGGGAGGGGCAGGGGGATGAATATAATGTAAATCAACAGCAAATCAGAAATTAGCAACTTAAAAAACAATGCAACATGTGTAGTAAGGGATTCAATACCACTGTAACCCATAAATGACCTATTGTATTGGAGTTTTAACTATGTTATGTTTTTAATTGTAGGGCAGCATGTCTGTGACTTGGCTGCCCATATGTATTTTACTGTCACCCGCCCCGAGCCTGCAGGGAGGAGCGGAATACAAAACTGAACTAATAAATAAATAATAAATAAATAAATAAATAAATAATAAATGTGCTCATTGCTACATGTTAAAACCATCATTGATACCTGGAAGAAGACAATGGAAGATGGCAATATAAATTAGGCGAACTGTTCAAACGAATACACTAAAGGCATAAATATTAATAATCTACAAAGGTCTGGCAGAAAAAGTATTGAAAATCTACAAACATATACACCATATATAATATATCATGTATAAGCCAACCTCATGTATTAGTCAAGTTTTGTGTCATGGATAAGTTAGGGATTGTTCTACAGAGAATGGAAAACGCCAATGCCACCTTAGGGTCAGCCATCCCTGGTAGACCATACTTCCCGTGCAAAAAAGTCAGAAACAGCACCACAGTAGAGAGAGCAGAGGAGGTTTGGTGCTTTTTAAAGATTCCCCTGGAATGGGCTAAGCCAGGAGTTCTCATCACTCTCCTCAGAGAGATGGATGGTTCCTTTTTTGACAAGGTACAGTATTCACACTGACCCATGGATAAGTCAACCCAGATTTTTGAGGGTTGATTTATTTAACCTAAAATTCCTAGACTTATATATGAGTATATGGGGTAACATTATGAATAACCAAACAAGTCAAAGGGGGGAAAATCAACATTGCTACAAAATGTGCAAGCACTTATGTTCAATTAGCAGTTCATACAAATAATACAATTTTAAAATACTTGGTGTCCCAGCTTTAGAATCTTCTCACATGCCCATCTGGAGTGTTTGGTTTATTACTGAACCAAGCTGTTTGCCAGAGTACTGCATTTTTAAAATTTATATAGTAATCTCCTGATAAAAGATTGTGTTTGCCTTCTGATCTGTTATTACATTATTAAAATAATCGTATGTGCTTTTTGAAAACATTGCAGAAAAATTCTTATATATTAGCTCATGAAGAAGGGCAATGGCAACTCTCTTCTAAATTAATGTCAAGGAAACTCTACAATAGAATACTAGCCTGAAGGCACATAACAAAACAAAATATTTTAAACACAGGATAAAATACGCTAGCATGTTGCAGATCTTTTATCTACACGGCACAATCAATGACTCTTGGACAAACATGTGTTTTTTTATTCTTAATGGAAGTCATTGAAATGCTGCATGCCCTTCTATTTTGTCTTATATTACTTGCAGCTTGCCTTGCAATCATCCAACACCATTTCTTGTAGTTCACAAATTAGAGCATGTCCCCAAGACATCAAAATTATTTCAGCCAAAAGGAGGCACTAGACAAAGAAGAATAGTCCATTGGGGGGGGGGTAAAGGAGTAAAACCATTTCCCCTGTTTTCCTGTTATCCCCCCCCCCCACCACCACCACCACCACCCATGTCACCACAATGGAAACAACCCTCATTTATGAGGTGGGAAATGTGAACCAGAAATAACCAGTGAAAACAGGATAAATTGTTTTCCTTCATCAACCCCCCCCCCCCCCCCCGCTAAATGGACTATTCTTCTCTGTCTAGCGTCCCCTTTTAGCCTCCGCCCAGATAATGGAACAGAACCAATGGGTGGAAATATAAATGTTAGGAAAGGCTGCGCTAGTTATTTTAAACTAAAGTTCCTGCAAACCTGGAACTGATTTTAGCCTACTGATTTTAACCTTCTGATAGTGGAACACCAATATAATAAACTTAAGCACTGTAGTATATTGGACAGCAATGCAATTAAGCCAGAAAAGCCCCACAAAAAATGAACCAGTCTCAGCTGCAGATAGACTCAGCTGCAGGGTTAGCACATATATACTGTTCTTTAGGTTGAACTGCCGGTTTCTTCTAATGTAAAATAATTTCATTTGGATTTTTAAAAAGTAGGACTACAAAGCAAAGAAACAGAAAAGAATGAGAAGGGGGAAAGGGAATAATATATATGGAATATGATCAAGGAACAAGTATATACTGTATACTGATATGAACAGATTATATTTCAAAAACACATTTTCTGAAGATGATGTCTATAAAATACACATTCATACTTAAGCAGTAGGGTCTCTGACCATTGAGTAACTGACAAAGGTTTCTTTCAGAAATATACATCTTTTTGCAATTCTAAAAAAACCCCATAATCCAACAACACTGACTCTCAGTTAAATTCAGCATCTCAGGAATAAAATGTAAAACTAGTATTCACAACTATAAATGTCAAAGAATTTTCTAACACATTAATACATTTCTACATATCCCAACAAAATGGAATCACTACTGTGCCCACTCACATCACATGACATGAGGAAGTACTATCAACATTACACTGCTGCCAGCATAGAGTTGACACAGATTCTTCCAAAACGATCTAATGGTGTGTACAACACACCCAAAGTATACACTTTCACTGTACCACACATAGTTAAAGGTCTAAAGAGGTTTCAGGTATTGAAGCTAAAACAGACTCAATTTTTATTTAATATTCAAGAAATGTTTCCATATTCAGAAGGAGACAAATCAGTGGGCAATCCTTTTTTCTGTTAAGGTTTACATTTCCT
Organism: Anolis apletophallus; assembly: GCA_030556195.1. NCBI lineage: Eukaryota > Metazoa > Chordata > Lepidosauria > Squamata > Anolidae > Anolis > Anolis apletophallus. Next base: position 23,740,943 of record JARBWK010000012.1, read on the forward strand.
TAGTAATAAACTGTTGAAGAGAAAGACCAAAAAGGGTGGGGGATAAGCCTTAAAGCAGGTGATCCCTCCCCGTTTTCTCTTATCTTTCTTCCTTTACTCAGGAACAGATTCTGTACGTTTGCAAAGGGCTTTTGAAATTAAATGTAGATAAACAAGATATCAACCCTAAGACTACAAATAATCCATGATATACACACCTGAGGCAAGAAGACTCATTTATAGAACACTATATACAAAATAAGGCAGAGCTATAATTTGTCCTGCCCACTCAATGCTTTATACAATGACTGTTAATAGATTTTAGTAAATGGATCCCAAACTATTTTGAATTGGAAAAAAATGGTTTGTTGTGAAAACAAGGATTGGTAAGAATCCTACAGTGGAAACCCCCTTTTCCCCATGATAACTCTTTGAGGAATGAATTTCCATTCAGAGGCATAGATTTTTCTCACTTCCTGTTGTTTTAGTCCCGTTTTTAACTCTGAGTAATTTGTAAGTTGGATATTTGCAACTCGGGGAATGCCTGTATTCGGCCTGAATCTTGCTAAGAAATCTCTGAATTGAGCAAGATTTGTTTCTAATTTTACTTAGGAATGCACCTTTTATTGAGCATCTATACTGTATAAATAAAAATGTAATGTTCATTTGTGGGATTAACATAACTCAAAAACCACCGACGAATTGACACCAAATTTGGACAGAATACACCCAATGAGTGACCATCACTCAAAAAATTGATTTTGCTATTTGGGAGTTGTAGTTTCTGGGATTTATTGTTCACCTACAATCAAAGAGCATTCTAACTCCACCAACAATGGAATTGAACCAAAATTGGCACACAGGACTCCCATGGCCAACAGAAAATACTGGAAGGGTTTGATGGGCACTGACCTTGAGTTTTGGAGTTATAGTTTACCAACACCTAGAGAACATTGTGGACTCAAACAATGAAGGATCTAGACCAAACTTGGCATGAATACTCCATATGCCCAAATATAAACACACAGATGAAGTTTGCGAAAAATAGACCTTGACATTTGGGAATTGTAGTTGCTGGGATTTATAGTTCAACAACCAAAGAGCATTTTGAACCCCACCAACGACAGAATTGGACCGAACTTTCCACACTGAACCCCCATGACCAACAGAAAATACTGTGTTTTCTGGTGGTCTCTGATGACCCTTCTGACACCCCCTCGCAACCCCCCCCCCCGGGGTCCCGACCCCAAGATTGAGAAATGTTGTCTTAAGGCCAGCCAGTTCAACTCCCTTCACCAGGAGAAGAAACCATAACCAAAGCCCTCTTGACACAGAGACATCCAGCCATAAATATAGACAGATATGATTTACATACACACACATATGTATATGACAGATATAGTATCATAGATTTGAAAGGGACCCCTAAAGAAGGACAATTATATGTTGCATGTTCCAGATTAGGCAAATCAGACAGTCTCTACATCAACACTGACAAAGAAACAATGAGAAATACTATTTACCCATAAGCATAACAAAATTACATGTATTAGAAACCAACACTTTCTCATCACTTTATTTTCCAGATCATCAGGCTGGGCCACAGCAACACATGGCAGGGGATGGCTAGTTATTTATAAAAAGAATTGAAAGAAGCACAATGCTAGAGAAGCAGGAAGCATTCCACTTTATACAAATTAGACACCGACAAATACCGGTTGGGCATCCCTTATCTACAATTCCAAAATCTGAAAGACTCCAAAATTCACAATTGTCTCCTTAGGTGGTTCAGCATCCACAAACTTTGCTTCATGCACAAAAAGATTACAAATATTGTGGATAAAATAAGACTACATATGAAACATAAATTCATTTTTGTGTTGATATTTGGATCCTCTCTCTAAGATAACACATTATGCATGCATAGGCAAAGGCAGGTATTCCAAAATCGAGCCGGGGTGGGTGGGATTCAAAACCCTTCTGATGCCAAGCATTCTAGATAAAAGGTTACCCAGCCTATAATATTACAGGAAGGGGATAATGTGGGCCCATTCCACACAGCTGTAAAAATCCCACATTATCTGATTTGAACTGGATTATATGGCAATGTGGACCCAGATAACCCAGTTCAAAGCAGATATTCTGGATTGTATGCCTTGATATTCTGGGTTATATGGATGTGTGGAAGGGCCCATGGTCAAGAAGCAAACTGTATAGACTTCGGCATCCTGTAACAGTGTCCTAACAAGCTTGTCCTATCCCCTCCTTGGCATTAAAGGGAAGATGGAGAATGGTCTTTGGTCCTTTCCACACAGCTGAATAAACTCCCACATTATCTGCTTTGAACTGGAATATTTGGTAGTGTGGATTCAGATAACCCAGTTCAAAGCAAATATTGTGGGATTTTCTGCCTTGATATTCTAGGTTATATATGACTGTGTAAAGGACCCTTTGACTGCAGTAAACAACACAGTATTGGCATCTTGGTTTTTAAGCCTGTTCCTGAGGTTATTTGAGGTGCTGATTCAGAAAATTGCATTGGATAGACAGCATCAGATCTAGTTTCTCGGGGCCATTCTACACTGTCATATAAATCCAGATTATCAGCTTTGAACTGGTTTTTATAGCAGTGAGGACTCAGCCCCCTTCCATACAGTTGTACAAAATCTGCACTGAACTGGATTATATGGCAGTGGGGATGTATATAATCCAGTTCAAAGTAGACATTGCGGATGATCGGCCTTGATATTCTGGGGTTATATGGCTGTGTGGAAGGGCCCTCTTATAATCCAGTTCAAAGCAAATGAAAACGCTCTCTGCCGCGTGGTAGAGAGCCTGCAGGACTTCATACCCGGGACTTCAAGTAAGTTAAGCCCCTCTGAGCGCAGTGATCTTCTGGGCGCATATGGGGTAAGCAGCTCCTTCAGGTACACTGGCCCCAAACCATATAAGGCCTTGAAAGTCAAAACTAACACCTTGAAGGAGACCCGGAATTCAATGGGCAACCAGTGAAGTTCGCGCAGGAGTGGCGTTATATGTGCCGTTCTTGGGGCTCCTAGCAGCAAGCGAGCTGGAAGGAAAGCTGGATAATATGGATTATTGGCCTTGATATTCTGGGGTTATATGGCTGTGTAGAAGGGGCCTCAGATAACCCAGTTCAAAGCAGATATTGCAGATGATCGGCCTTGATATTCTGGGATTATATGGCTGTGTAGAAGGGCCCTCTTATAATCCAGTTCAAAGCAGATAATATGGATTATTGGCCTTGATATTCTGGGGTTATATGGCTGTGTAGAAGGGCCATTTTATATTCCAGTTCAAAGCAGATAAATTATGGATTATTGGCCTTGATATTCTGGGGTGATATGGCTGTGTAGAAGGACCCTAAAATAATCCAGTTCAAAGCAGATAAATTATGGATTATTGGCCTTGATATTCTGGGGTGATATGGCTGTGTAGAAGGACCCTAAAATAATCCAGTTCAAAGCAGATAATATGGATTATTGGCCTTGATATTCTGGGGTTATATGGCTGTGTAGAAGGACCTTAAAATAATCCAGTTCAAAGCAGATAATCTGCATTATTGGCCTTGATATTCTGGGGTTATATGGCTGTGTAGAAGGGCCCTCAGATAATCCAGTTCAGGGCTGCCCAACAGGCGGCCCGGGGGCCATATACGGCCCCCCAGCCACTTCCCTGCAGCCCCCGCCTACCCTTCAAAAATTAATATTTTTTTAAAAAATTTTTTTAAAAAATTCGATCTCCGTGGGGAGGGGCTGGGTGATGTCAGGTGTGGCGCCTGACGTCACCCAGCCCCACCTGCTCCCTTCCTCNNCCTCCGTCCCGCCTCTCCCCCCCGCGCACCAATCGGGAACGCCGGGGGGGAGGGGGGAGGAGACGTGCCTAAATAGGAAGAAGGAAAGCGCTTCCCTTCCTCCTCTTTAGGCACGCCTTCTCCGTTCTGCCTCTCCTCCCGGCGCACTGATCGGTGCGCCAGAGGGAGAGGTAGAACAGAGGAGGAGTCTGGCATGACACTTTGGGAGGGAGGGCAAAGCCATGGAGGGCTCCCCTTGCCTTTGCCCTCCCTCCTAAAGGGTCACACCAGCCTCAGAAGCGAAATCGCCGCTTCTGAGGCTGGCGTGACACTATAGGAGGCGGCAGGGGTGGGGCGGAGTGGCGCGGAGCGGCCCCCCAGGTCATCAGTGACTGGAAGTCCGGCCCTAGGTCCCGTAGAAGTTGGACAGCACTGATCCAGTTCAAAGCAGATAATATGGATTATTGGCCTTGATATTCTGGGGTTATATGGTGTGTAGAAGGACCCTAAAATAATCCAGTTCAAAGCAGATATGGATTATTGGCCTTGATATTCTGGGGTTATATGGCAGTGTAGAAGGACCCTAAAATAATCCAGTTCAAAGCAGATAATATGGATTATTGGCCTTGATATTCTGGGGTTATATGGCAGTGTAGAAGGACCCTAAAATAATCCAGTTCAAAGTAGATAATATGCATTATTGGCCTTGAGATTCTGGGGTTATATGGTGTGTAGAAGGACCCTAAAATAATCCAGTTCAAAGCAGATAATATGGATTATTGGCCTTGATATTCTGGGATTATATGGCAGTGTAGAAGGACCCTAAAATAATCCAGTTCAAAGCAGATAATATGGATTATTGGCCTTGACATTCTGGGGTTATATGGCTGTGTAGAAGGACCCTCAAATAATCCAGTTCAAAGCAGATAATATGGATTATTGGCCTTGACATTCTGGGGTTATATGGCAGTGTAGAAGGACCCTAAAATAATCCAGTTCAAAGCAGATAATATGGATTATTGGCCTTGACATTCTGGGGTTATATGGCAGTGTAGAAGGACCCTAAAATAATCCAGTTCAAAGCAGATAATACGGATTATTGGCCTTGATATTCTGGGGTTATATGGCTGTCTCAAATAATCCAGTTCAAAGCAGATAATATGGATTATTGGCCTTGATATTCTGGGGTTATATGGCTGTGTAGAAGGACCCTAAAATAATCCAGTTCAAAGCAGATAATATGGATTATTGGCCTTGACATTCTGGGGTTATATGGCTGTGTAGAAGAACCCTCAAATAATCCAGTTCAAAGCAGATAATATGGATTATTGGCCTTGATATTCTGGGGTTATATGGCTGTGTAGAAGGACTCTCAAATAATCCAGTTCAAAGCAGATAATACGGATTATTGGCCTTGATATTCTGGGGTTATATGGCTGTGTAGAAGGACCCTAAAATAATCCAGTTCAAAGCAGATAATATGGATTATTGGCCTTGATATTCTGGGGTTATATGGCTGTGTAGAAGGACCCTAAAATAATCCAGTTCAAAGCAGATAATACGGATTATTGGCCTTGATATTCTGGGGTTATATGGCTGTGTAGAAGGACCCTCAAATAATCCAGTTCAAAGCAGATAATATGGATTATTGGCCTTGATATTCTGGGGTTATATGGCAGTGTAGAAGGACCCTAAAATAATCCAGTTCAAAGCAGATAATATGGATTATTGGCCTTGACATTCTGGGGTTATATGGCAGTGTAGAAGGACCCTAAAATAATCCAGTTCAAAGCAGATCAGACGGATTATTGGCCTTGATATTCTGGGGTTATATGGCTGTGTAGAAGGACCCTCAAATAATCCAGTTCAAAGCAGATAATATGGATTATTGGCCTTGATATTCTGGGGTTATATGGCTGTGTAGAAGGACCCTAAAATAATCCAGTTCAAAGCAGATAATACGGATTATTGGCCTTGATATTCTGGGGTTATATGGCAGTGTAGAAGGGCCCTAAAATAATCCAGTTCAAAGCAGATAATATGCATTATTGGCCTTGATATTCTGGGGTTATATGGCTGTGTAGAAGGGCCCTCAAATAATCCAGTTCAAAGCAGATAATATGGATTATTGGCCTTGACATTCTGGGGTTATATGGCTGTGTAGAAGGGCCCTCAAATAATCCAGTTCAAAGCAGATAATATGGATTATTGGCCTTGACATTCTGGGGTTATATGGCAGTGTAGAAGGACCCTCAAATAATCCAGTTCAAAGCAGATAATACGGATTATTGGCCTTGATATTCTGGGGTTATATGGCTGTGTAGAAGGACCCTCAAATAATCCAGTTCAAAGCAGATAATATGGATTATTGGCCTTGACATTCTGGGGTTATATGGCAGTGTAGAAGGACCCTAAAATAATCCAGTTCAAAGCAGATAATACGGATTATTGGCCTTGATATTCTGGGGTTATATGGCTGTGTAGAAGGACCCTCAAATAATCCAGTTCAAAGCAGATAATACGGATTATTGGCCTTGATATAATGGGGTTATATGGCTGTGTAGAAGGACCCTAAAATAATCCAGTTCAAAGCAGATAATATGCATTATTGGCCTTGACATTCTGGAGTTATATGGCTGTGTAGAAGGGCCCTCAAATAATCCAGTTCAAAGCAGATATTGCAGATGATCAGACTTGATATTCTCAGGTTATATGGCTGTGTAGAAGGGCCCTCAGATATTCCGGTTCGAAGCAGATAATTTGGATGATCTGCTTCCATAATCCGGATTAGGCTGGCCCCCTATCTCTCCCGGAACGATCTGGCCACGGTGATCCAAGCCACAGTCATCTCAAGGCTGGATTACTGCAACGCGCTCTACGTTGGTCTTCCTCTGTCGGTGACCCGGAAGCTCAGGCTAGTGCAGAACACTGCCGCCCGGCTCCTGTCTGGCATGTGTAACACCTGTTTTGCAGGATCTGCACTGGCTGCCAATTGAGCACCGGATCACCTTCAAAGTGTTGGTCCTCACCTTTAAGGCCTTACACGGCCTGGGGCCAGCGTATTTGAGGGACCGTCTCACCCCATATTGCCCTCCGAGATCACTTCGGTCTGAGGACTCCAATCTCCTGGAGATACCTTCAGCTAAACTCGCAAGGCTGACTGCTACCCGGAGGGCGTTCTCTGTCATAGCACCTACGCTGTGGAACGCCCTCCCGGCCGGAACTCGGCTATGAAGGACTTGCTCCGTTTAGACGGGCCTGTAAAACATACCTGTTTAATAGTATACGGCAGTGTAGAAGGGGGCCTTGTAATTTTGGGAACCAGCAAGTCAAACAGACCCAGAAAGAGGTCAAAGCTTCGAGGCACTTGTGGGGCCCTTCCACAGAGCCATATATCAAGGCAGGAACTCCCACATGTTATGCTTTGGGCTGGGCTGTCAGGGGGCCTTTCCACACAATCCTATATCCCAGAATATCAAGGCAGGAAACCCCGCATTATCCGAGTGTGGGCTCGGGTGGGACTTCTAGTAAATAAGCAGTGGGTCTGCGTATAGATGGGCGAAGGGGAGGCTCTTCCTGGCGCTCCCCTGGCAGACCCGGTGCTTTGGGTCCCCTCACAAGGAAGCATCCCTCCTTACCTGCACCGTCAGCATGTCCATGAGGAGCTGCCAAGCCCACCACCCTCGCTCGGGGTGCCTCGATTTCCAGAGACCTTCGGGATCCTTCATTGCCGCCCAGAGAGGCGGGCGGGCGGGCGGGCAGGCTGCCACCGAGAGGGAAGGCACGGGCAGGCCTCCTCCTCCCTCTCCTCCTCGGTCTCCGTTATGAAACCCCGTCCCTCAGGTCAAAGTTTACCTCAGAGCCCCTGAACCGCCTCGACACCCGCCGCGCCTCCTCCCTCAGTCAGGCTGCGCCCCTCCCCCCGGCCTCCTTACTGCCTCAGCCGCGTCTCGCGCTCTTCATCCTCTTCAGCAGGCTCCCCCCGCTTTCGCCGAGCAAATGGTTTCGCCTCTCCCTTTCCTGATGGTAAGAACCACCAGGCCTGTGGAAGGAGGGGGGGGGGAGTGAAATTGCCTTGGGGTGCACCGCGCATGCGCCACCCTCGAGTTTACCGGCAAAACAGCAGCAGCGGCAGCCGCCAAGCTCGGAGGCGCCGTACTGCGCATGCGCCGCTTCCTTGAGAGTCAAACCGCAACGAAGCCCTCCTTGTGTTTCCCTGGCCGCTGCCGAGCATGCGCAGTGGCTTCATACTCCAACGCGGGGGTAAATGGTGATTCCCCTTCTTCGTCAAAAGTGGCGGGCGGGGAGGAGAGGGAGGGGGTTTGCTCCGCGCATGCGCCGCCGGAGCCGCCCCGAGGGGTGTGATGCGCATGCGTCGCGAAAGAACACGCTGTGCTTGCCTGACCTCAGATTACCTCGCTGGGGCGGGGAGGAGCGAGGAGGGAGGAGATGTTTGGCCACTTAAAGGGGAATCCTCCCATTTTGTCCCATGGTTAGGGCTTCCTTTCCTCCTTTTGTCAGGATTTGAAAAGGGGTGCTCCTGATCCACAACTCTATGAGTAGATGTTGCTTTATTTTGTAGATATCCCAGGGTTGAATGAAAAGTAATGCCTCCACCTTTGTTACTTGGGTTTGGATAGGAATATTTTAATAAATCCAATATGCTAGATATGCCATTGAATCTCCTTGCCCCCTACTTGTATCTTTAGTTCATAGAACTCTTTTTCACAGTAATTATGATTATGAAACATTTAAAAACATTAAAAGCCTAATACAGACATGGTTTATTGCTGAATTCAAAGAATGTGGCTTCACAATAAACTCTCTTACACAAGAAGGCATGCTTTGGCTGTCCTGAATACATGTTTTGTATTTTATTTTGAATGACATTCCCATGATTTCCCACGAAACAGATGTCACTGCTCTAGAACGATGGGTTTTTTCTCCAACATTCATTCATTTACGTGAAGAATCAGCACAGCCTAAGAAATTCAGCATGCATAATGCAACACACTAGATGGTTCTCCCTATGAACCATCTAGATCAGGGCTGTCCAACTTCTTTTGGCCCAGGGGCAGGAGTTCTGGTCACTGATGACCTGGGGGGCGTAGCGAGGGGTGGGGCCGCTCCTGATGGCGTGCTAACGTCAGCACGCCTGACGTCAGCACGCCGCCGTCCTGTGCAGCCCGCCCCTTTTCGGCGAGGCTTGCTGACGTCACCAAGCCCCGCCGAAAAGGGATGGCGCGGCGTGGCGCGTGGTTCCTTCCACCTCTTCCTCCTCAGTGGTGAGGAGGAAGAGGTGGAAGGAACCACGCCGGCATCTGCGCGGCATCCATTTTCCAGGCTTTTTGGCGTCGCAAGGCTTGTTGACACGCTTGGAGACGCCGGCGTGGCGCCGGGTTCCTTCCTCCTCAGCGATGAGGAGGAAGAGGTGGAAGGAACCCGGCGCCACGCCGGCGTCACCGAGCGCGTCGTCCCTTTACGGTGGGGCTTGGCGACGTCACCCAGCCCCGCCGAAAAGGGGCAGGCCGCGCAGGACACCTCTCCCGCCCGGTGCCACCAGCGGCACCGGGAAGGGAGGAGGAGGAGGAGGAGGAGGAAGGGAGGATTCCTCCTCCTCCCCTCCCCCCCACCGCTGCGAACTGGATCGCAGCGGCGGGGCGGAGAGAGGGACGGAGGGGGCGAGGCAAGGAGGAGGAGCTGGCTCCCTTCCTTCTCCCTGCCCCGCCTCCTCCTCCCCTGCCCCCCCCCCCCGGCCGCCATTTTTTAAAATATATATATGTTTTTAAAAAAAAATATTTTTAAAAATATTTTTTTTAAAAAAAATTCTTTCAGAAGGGTAGCAGGGGGCATGTCCAACAGGCTGGGGGGCCGTGTCCAGGCCGCGGGCCGCCTGTTGGACAGCCCTCATCTAGATGTTTAAGATCACCTAGAGAGGCCCTTCTCTCGGTCCCGCCTTCCTCGCAGATCTAGTTGGTGGGGATGAGAGACAGGGCCTTCTCAACGGTGGCCCCTCGGCTATGGAACGCCCTCCCTAGGGGCATTAGATCAGCCTCTTCCCTCCTAACATTTTTAAAGAAAGTAAAGACATAGCTGTTCGAGCAGGCTTTCGCAGATGCAGTATAACTGTTTAATTATGAATATGGAATGATATGACGACGCGATGGAAAATGTTTTTAATAACTAGATGCTGAGAACTGTATTTTATGGTTTTTATTGCTTATTGTTTATTGTTTTTATATAATTATTGGATTAATTGTTGATTGTATTTTTATCTTGTCAGCATCTTCTGCCATATGTTAACCACCTCGAGTCACCTTCGGGCTGAGAGGGGCGGTATAGAAATATAGTAAATAAATAAATAAACATGTTGAAACATTAGGTCTTGTTTCAAAATGTAAATCTTTTATTCCTTGTAGAACTTTTAAGCCTGGCCACACACATGGCTTAAGAGTTATTTAAACCTGGGTATTGAATAACAATACAGTTATGAAACAATGGTATGGTTATGATGACATTCTGCAATAGCACAAAGCCTACATATGTGTGCTGCAACTGCATAAAGGAAAAATTGCTTTAGTTCTCCAGATGCTTTGGCTGTCTTTTCCCTTTAGTCCTCCCCAGCATGATCAGTGGTAAAGGCTTATTACACTGTGTAACACAACTTTTGTTCCTGGGTTATAAATGTTTATGCTAGAACCTAATTGGTTCTAGCATAAAAACAGTGAAAAGGTTTATTAAAATTGCAAAAACTTTGTGTTTTGTGGGACATGCTGCAACACATTTGCTCTCATTTTTCAATGAATGCTTCATAAAGTCTCAACCAATTTGACATACTTTGTGACAGCCACAAAAACAAAGTTTCTGAAGTAGAACAACTACTTTCAAAGTAAGTACCACACAATTAAACAGGAAACAACACTTTCAAACCAGAAACAGAACATTTCTCAAATTTTGTTGCATGGTGTTATGGAAGTTGCGGCTCACAACATCTGATCTGCTGAGAGTTCTCTATGCCTGTTGCAGCATCAGTGCTCCTCAGACCATTCATCTGATGCCTTTTCAAGTCTTCAAAGCATGTTCAGTGCAAATAACCTTTCTTGCCATATTGTTCTCAGGGTATTTTGTACCAGTGCAGGCAAATAATTGCTTTCAGCTATGGGGGATCACTGGTCATGTGCAGTTGCGTAGTCCACATGCCACGGGGTAAACATTTATGGATCTATACTAAAAGCATCATGATCCCATGGTTCCTCATGCAGAATGCATTCACATATATACTCACACACAGCCCCTCCCATTTAATATTTTCAATTGTAGCTATTTAATTCTAAGAATGTGGTTACTGCTGAGTCAAAGCTTCAGGCTGCTAATTATCTGCTGCTTCTGTGAAAGGGAACTCTTGATATTGATTTCATGCGTCATCCACACTAGGAAATCAGTTTATTGAAGGCAAATTGGAAGTGATGCTAAGCCAAATAGCTTGACTTCAATGGAAACAGGTAAGTTCTCATATCTGGGGAATTATATGACAAGTGGTATTATTAACACAAAGAGGAAAAAAAACCTTGTGAAGCCATTCATTAAAAAGGAAACATATTTGCAATACACTCAAACTTCCAATGAGACCATTCAAGAAGCAAAACCCTCTCCTTCCACATGTCTTGGGAGGAGAAAGTGGACTAGGGATCCAACTATCCGCTTCCTTGGAAAAGATCTCTTTCGGCCGAATGAACAAGCTGCTGCTGGAGATGAGAACACTAGTTTAAGTCTACTATTTGCATAAAATACACTGAAATCTCTGCAAAGTTATCCCTTAGATCAGGGATAGGGATGCATTCCACAAGCCTTTCCCACTGATCATGAAGCTGCTGGGAGAGTTCATCCAAAGTTTAAAAATACAGTGCCATCTGTATGCAGATGATGCCCACCTTTGTCACTCCTTTCCATCTGTCACTAAGGAGGCTGCTCAGATCTTGAACCGGTGCTTGGCAACTGTGTCAGACTGGATGAGGGCAAATAAATTGAAATTTAATATAGAGAAGATAGAGGTCCTCCTGGTCAGTCGAAATGCCAAAGAGGACATAGGGTTAGCAGCTTGGGATTCATTCTGGATTCATCGCTGAACCTGGAACCCCAGGTTTCGGTGGCTAGGAGAGCTTTTGTGCAATTAAAACTTGTGTGTCAGCTGCACATGTAACTTGGGAAGTCTGACTTGGCCATGGTGGTCCACCTTCTTATTGCATTCCGAATAGATTACCGCAATGCTCTACGTGGGCTTGCCTTTGAAGACTGCTTGGAAGCTTCAATTACTCCAGAGGGTGGCAGCCAAATTGCTGCACAATTCAAAGTGCTGACTTTAGCCTAAACAGTTCCCGCCCAACTTACTAGTTCAAACATTTCTCCCTCTATGACCCACCTCGGAGGTTAATATCATCAGGGGAGGCCCTGCTCTCGATCCTACCACCCTTACAAGAGTAATTGGTGGGAACGAGAGACAGGGCCTTCTCCATGGTGGCTTCCCATCTGTTGAATTCCCTCCCTAATGAGATCAGGTGCCCCCCCCCTCTCCTTCCTATCCTTTAGGAAAAAAACTTAACTCATGGTTGTGGGACCAAGCATTCAAGCAGCAAACACAGTGATAATAATGTAAATGATTTATGTGATTGACAATGGACAGACTTCGGATTGTGACTTGTTTTTAAATAGATGTTTATAATTGATGTTTTAAAATGGAAATGACAGAGCTTCAAAACAAGTTTCCACCAGTAACTAAACCCAAAACAATATTAGGGGGAAAGTATGCGGACTATACAAATGATTTGAGAGTTTTCCAAGCGCTTTGGGTACTCAGTAGACATATGGAGTAATGAAATTTATTTATTTATTTATTTATTTATTTATTCGGTCTTATATTCCGCTCCTCCCTGCAGGCTCGGGGCGGATTACAGTTACGATAAAAACATGCTGCGTACAGCAATTTGCAGCATGTAATAAAAACATAGAAACACATGACAATTACAAAGTGTCAGTTCAGAGTTACAATTCTTCGGAAGCTGGGCTAGTTGAAAGCCAATCTGAAAAGTGCAGTCTTGCAAGCCCTACGAAAGGAGGCAAGCTCCGAAATCGCTCGGACGTCATCAGAGAGAGAGTTCCATAACACCGGAGCCACCACAGAGAAAGCTCTCTGCCGAGTTGTGGACAGACGGCAGGAGCAGATTGATGGTACCAATAACAGATTCCATTCTTCTGAACGTAGTGATCTCGGGGGAACATACGGGGTAAGGTGGTCCCTCAGGTACGCAGGCCCTAGATCGTGCAAGGCCTTAAAGGTTAAAACCAGCACCTTGAAGGCAATTCGGTACTCAATGGGAAGCCAGTGCAGTTGCCGAAGAATGGGAGTGATGTGCTCCCTCACTGATGTTCCCATCAGCAAGCGAGCGGCGGCATTCTGCACCAGCTTGAGTTTCAGGATTGTCGACAAGGGAAGGCCGACATAGAGGGCGTTACAGTAGTCCAGTCTCGAGATGACCGTCGCTTGGATCACCGTGGCCAGGTCGACCCTGGACAGGTAGGGTGCCAGTCGCCTAGCCTGTCGTAGATGGAAAAACGACGTTTTGCTGACCATGCAGACCTGAGCCTCCATGGACAGCAAGGATTCCAATTGGACACCCAAGCTCTTTACCAGGGATGACGGGCTAAGTTGCTCGCCATCCAGGGTAGGCAACCGGCACTCATCCAGCCCAGGGCGACCGGGCCACAAGATCTCCGTCTTCGACGGATTCACCTTCAGCCGGCTGGTCCGCAGCCATCCAGTCACGGCTTCGAGGCAGAGGTGGAAACAATCGGGTACGGTGTCCAGCCTGCCGTCCATTCTCAGCAGAAGCTGGGTGTCATCAGCGTACTGATAACACTCCAGACCAGAGTCGCGAACCAGCTGGGCCAGGGGGCGCATATAGATGTTGAATAATAAGGGCGAGAGGATGGCCCCCTGGGGGACCCCACAACTTAATGGGAGCCTCCCAGAGACCTCTCCACACGTTGTCCCCGATCCTGGAGGAAGGAGGTCACCCATTTAAGGGCAATCCCCCTCACCCCAGTCACGGCTAAACGGTGGGCCAACAATGCATGATCTACAGTATCAAACGCTGCTGTCAGGTCTAACAAGACAAGCAGGGCTGATCCACCCTGGTCCAGCTGGCGGCGAAGTTGGTCTGTAATGGCGACAAGCACGGTCTCCGGCCCATGCCCAATACAGAAGCCGGACTGGAAGGGATCGAGTCCAGCTGTGTCGTCTAAGAACCGCTGCAGCTGATCTGCTGCTGCCCTCTCAATTACCTTGCCTAAAAATGGCAAGTTGGACACGGGTCGGTAATTGGAGGGAGCCGAAGGGTCTAACTTCGGCTTCTTCAGCAGCGGTCTTACCATAGCCTCTTTCAAACCCCCTGGGAACACTCCTTGCTCAAGGGAGCTGTTGATAATCTTTCCCAGGGGGTCTCATAACCCCTCCCGGCAGGATCTAACAAGCCAGGAGGGGCACGGATCGAGGGAGCAGGTAGTTGGTCTAGCTGCAGCGAGTAACTTATCGACAGCTGCTGCGTCCAGCAGTTGGAAACGGGTGAAGGTGGGTCCGTCGAGTGGCGGCGGAGTCTCGAGTTCGCTCACTGTATCAAGCGTGGCTGGGATATCCCGGCGGAGGGTCGAGATCTTGTCGGCGAAATGGTTCTGGAATGCCTCAGCTGTTGGAGCCAAACCCCTATCGTTTGGGACAACCGGGATTGTTGTCAGTGACCTAATTATCTTGAAAAGTTGAGCTGGGCGTGAACTGGCCGACTCTATCAAGGAAGAGTAGTAGACTTTTTGGCTTCCTTGATAGCTTGCTCATAAACTTCCTTAAACTGTTTATAAGCTGATCTCGATGCTCCGTCACGGAGATCTCGCCACACGTCCTCTAGTTGTCTCTTCCTCTGTTTCATCGCCCGCAACTCCTTGGTAAACCAAGGCGAGCGATTTCTACGGGGGATGAGAGAACATCTGGGGGCGATCTCATCTAAGGCAGCGGAAAGACAGGTGTTCCAACATTCCACTTGCCCATCGACTGAGTCGCTGGGGAGCTCCAAGTCCCTCAGAGCATTCAGGAACCTAGTGGGTTCCATAAGTCTCTTCGGGCGAACCAAAATGGGTTCGGCACCCTTACCAGGAGGGGAAGCCATTTCGAGACGGACTTCCAGGACACTGTGATCCGACCATGTAACCTCGGTTATAGAGGTTGGGGTCACTTGAATTCCGACCGCGAAGATCAAGTCCAGGGTGTGCCCGGCCTGGTGTGTAGGTCCGGTCTTACAGAGTGAGAGTCCTAGCGTCTCCATGGTGGACACTAGGTCCATGGCTGCTGTTGAAAGGGAGGTGGTGTCGGCGTGGACATTGAAGTCCCCCAACACAATAAGTTTAGGGAACCTCAATGCCCACTCCGAGACCATCTCCAGCAGCTTAGGTAGACTCTCTGTTGGTGCATTGGGTTCTCGGTACACGAACAGGAAGGCTACACTCTCACTGGAATCCCACACCAGGCCGGCATACTCCATTCCTGGGATGTTCGCCGTCGGAATCATCCTGGAATTAAAAGAGTCTCGGCTGAGGATGGCGACCCCCCCCCCCCCCGTCTCTCTGTCCTCATTAGGCAACTGGCAACAAATCCTGGAGATGTTAGCTCGTGTATGAGAACCTCATCACCGTCTTGCAGTCATGTTTCAGTGAAACAGGCCAGATCTACCTTCCTATCAAGGAGGAAGTCCCTGATGGTCCCAGTCTTATTGCGCACGGACCTGGTGTTAGCCAGTACCAGAGTTGGAGGAGAGATAATTGGAGATTCCCCATCTGCGTGCCTGGGGATAGCTCGTAGGTCAGAAGGGGGGCGAGCCAATCTCCGGCTCCTCCTCCTTCTCTCATAAGGCCTACATCTACCGTCCCTATTACCCCTACCCGAGATCACTAGTATTTCCCGCCCCTGCACATCTTCTACCGGTGGTTCATTTAGAGATACTTCAGTCTATTGTATCAATTTATTGTAATCCTTCATTTCATATGTATTATTTGTATTAAAAGCTTGACAAAATGCATAAAGGAAAGCCTGTTACTAATGTTACTGTTTAAAATACCACAGGTTTCTTAGCCATGTTATTACAACTGAATAAAATGGGTATTCCTCTGGAATTTGAGATTTCCTTTAAGACCAAGCCTGTAGGTGTTTTATAGCACAACTAAACAAATTAATGATTAAATAAATAATAGAAACCTCTAGAATTGGTAAGATATCTGCAAAGGGCTCTTCTCTGGTCATTAATAGTTCACTTACCACGAAATCCAAGAGAAGATCAATTTAATCAATAGCAGTTGAGAAATCAAAACCTATGTGACTCTCATTGATCCATTGGGAGTGGGACTATTCTAGTTGTGAGTAATGATTGGATTTAGCTCTCAGATTTTAGAGGGAAGGAGTGGTCATTAAATGTTTACTATTCAAATGAAATTTAATCAAAAATTAATCTTAGCTTTTTCATACTTCACTAGTTGCTCATAAAATCAGAATTATCTGGGGTAGCACTCTATATAAGACACGATTTGCAACCTAAACTCGAGTTTACAGACAACGAGGGGCGGATGGTGGCCGCCTCGATATTAATTAAAGGAAGGAAAATCCTAATAATTAATATTTACGCCCCCAATGGTGCAAAAGTTAAGTTTTTTGAATCTTTAAGGAAAAAAATTTTGGAAGTAGACTCCGAAGGACATATTATTTTAGGGGACTTTAATGGTATAGTCGACTAAAAACTGGATAAGAACTATAGTAACCAAAAAAATAGAACAGCTGCAAACAGACTCCCCAAAGCTTTTTTTGAGTGTGTTCAAAGTTTTGATTTAAAAGATGTCTGGCGATCACAAAACGAACAAGCCAAAGATTTCACGTTCTTCTCCGGGAGGAGAAAGACGTGGACCAGAATCGACATGATCTGGATGTCTAGGAATATTCTTAACAACAATGACAGGGCGAAAATCCATGCGAGACAAATCTCAGATCATGCACTAGTCGAGACAATTAAATTTGGGCAAAAACAGTTTTCCTGGAAACTTGAGGACTGGCTCCTCAAATCAGACTCCCAAATTCAGAAGAACAAAGAATTACTTAAGGAGTACTTTGAATTAAATAACTCATCTGAAATAAGTATAACTAATATATGGGACGCTGCAAAAGCAGTAATGCGGAAACTTTATCGCTCAAAGACACTATTTGAATAAAAAAAGAATAGTGAAATGGCTTCGCTGAATGCAGAACTGGACAAATTGGAAGCTCAATTAAAAAGGAATCCAAATAACACGAAAATAGCAAAAATATTTTATTTACGAAGAAACAATTAAGTCTGTTATCGCTAGACCAAATAGAGAGAAGAATGAAGTATCTGAAACAAAGAAACTTTGAAAACTCAAACAAACCTGGGAAATGGCTTGCCTACCAGTTTAGAAAGCAAAAACAAAGTAACATTGTGAATAAAATTAAAAATCGAGACAAGATAATGGTGAATGACAAGGAGATATTAAAAGAATTTAGAATTTTCTACAAAGAACTTTACAATACTAATAATCTAAACAAGGAAGATATCCAAAATTATATAGATGCTCTAAGATTGGACAGAATTGAGGAAACTGATAGAGAATTGTTAAATAAGCCCATCACGGATGAAGAAATCAATCTTGCAATTAAAAAATTAAAAACAGGGAAGGCCCCCGGCCCGGACGGCCTGACCGATCAATTTTATAAAAAATTCAAAGAGGAACTGGTGCCCTTTCTTAAAAAAGTGATGAACAATGTGCTCTATTCCGGAAACCTCCCAGAAACCTGGAAAAGTGCCAATATAATAGTCTTTGCGAAAGAAGGGAAAGACCCAGAAAAGGTAGAGAATTACAGACCTATCTCCCTGTTAAACCAAGACTATAAACTTTTTACAAACATATTGGCATCAAGACTTAAAATCTTTCTTAACAAATGGATTGGCAGGAACCAGACTGGATTCCTTCCAAGACGTCACATGAAGAACAATATAAGAAATATTATTAACTTGATAGAACATCTCGACAGGAATATTGACCAAAAGGCAGCATTCGCTTTCCTCGATGCGGAGAAAGCATTTGACTGCTTAAGCTGGGATACTATTGAAATATTACTAAGGGAATTGGACTTGGGTGCTTCATTTATTACTGCGATTAAAGGGATCTACCACTACCAATCGGCAAGTGTCATAGTAAACGGCATAAAATCAGAACCATTTGAGATTATGAGAGGAGTTAGACAGGGTTGTCCCCTCTCCCCTTTAATTTTTAATTTTATTCTTGAATTACTTCTAAAAAATATTTCCAAGGACCCAGAACTCAAAGGTATCCAGATTGGCAAAGTCAGCTATAAAGCTTTATTTCGCCGATGACTTAGTATGTGTCATACAAGACCCTTTGGATAACATAGATCATTGGCTAAGAAAGATAAATAAATTCGGGGAGATCTCCGGCTTCAAGCTGAATAAGAAGAAATCCAAACTCATAACTAAAAACATCAAAGGTGAAGAATTAAGAGAGATTGAGACTAAGTCAGGAATGGAGATAGTGAAGAAATTCAAATACCTAGGAATTACTTTAACAAATAATAACTGCCAATTAGTCAAGAACAATCATGAATATTTGTGGAAAGAAGTTAAGAAGGATTTAACAAGATGGCAAACCTTTAATTTATCCTTACTGGGCAGGATCTCCACCATCAAAATGAAAATATTCCCAAGAATTAATTTTTTATTTCAGATGCTCCCCATACTAAAAAATACGCAAATCCTGAAGAGATGGCAAGCAGATTTAGCTAAATTTGGGGGGCTTCGGCCTACCCAACCTGATTAAATACTACGAAGCAAATTGCCTCGAGGGAATGAGAATGTGGGCACTACTAAACAACAAAGAAATGCTCAATCTAGAAGGCCCAAAGAACAGACATGGATGGCATGGCTACCTGATCTATAATAAAGCGGCTGCAGACTCGAATTTTAAAAACCATATAATTAGAGCGGCCACTTTAAATATTTGGAATAAATTTAAAAAGATTATATATCCTAAGATCCCCCTTTGGACATCCCCCCTTGAGGCTTTACAGATAAACAAAAGGCAAGAAGGAAAATGGCCGACCTATGCAGAACTAACAAAAATTGAGGGACCCTAGTTCTCTTAAAAAAACAGGATGAATTAACACATTTAAATCTAAATTGGTTTCAATATAACCAAATTGCAACAAGATATAACGAGGATAAAAAAAATAGGATGGATGATTCACCCCTCGAAAGGGGAAAAAATCTGGCTTCATACTGAGAGAAAAACAGTCAGCAAAATCTATAATTTCCTATTGGAAAAAGAGTTTGAAAGAAAACCAACTAAGGACTACATGAAAAAATGGGCGGCAAATTTGGGATTTGATATCCCTAGAGATGACTGGGAGAATTTATGGAAAGTGAAGCAAAAATTTAATTACGCTTATTGCCTAAAGGAAAATACATACAAAATGATGTATAGGTGGTACATTACCCCCAACAACTAGCAAAGATTAATAAGAACAATCAGGATTTATGTTGGAAATGTCAAAAGAAAAGGGAACTTTTTCATCAGTGGTGGACATGTAAGATGGCCTGCTCCTTTTGGAATATGATACATAAAAATATTCTAAAAATCTTTCAAAAAAAACTGGTTAAAAACCAGAATTGTACCTTCTTAACATAACGGGACTAGGATTGAGTAAACCAAATGATAAATTACTAACTTACCTCATTATTGCAGCCCGTATAATCTACGCCAGGATGTGGAAAGCCCCGGAAACTCCAAAAGAAGAGGCCTGGATCACAAAAATCATAGAAATAGCCGAAATGGACAAACTCACCTGTTGGCTAAGATACAATTCCAACACGGCATTTGAGGACACGTGGAAACCCTTTATTAAGTTTATTAAAGAGAATTATAATTTAGATCTAAAAGGTTTTAATTTTTAAAGGAGGTTACCCCCTCTGAATCAAGATATCTGTAACATTAACTATGACAGAAAAATACGGAGATGTGAAGTCTAAATTTTGTTTTTTCTCGTATATGTGTAATGTAAACACTTCCCAACCCCATCACACCCCTTTATTTTTCCTCTCCCGTCCCTCCTCCCTTCCCTTACCCAATCTTCCCTGTCCCTCCAACCCTATTGACACCGGCTTCCCCTTGTGTACCCATTTTATGTTGTATTCGTGTTTTTATCAATAAAAACCATTTTAAAAAAATCAGAATTATCCATCTGAAGACTCACAAGCAAAATGTAAAGAATTGGCAAGACTGATTGAAGTCTAGTGTATATTATTTTTCCTAACTTTTTTCTGGCTTTTATTTTAAAATGAGCACCACGGAAAGTTGAACAATTATTCATTTTTTTCACAATACCCACACATTTATAGAACAGATTTCCAGCCATGTAAAAAATGACTTCTCCCATCAAGTAAGCCAGATTCTCTGCATCAGTCCATGCAGCTGGTTTAAATGTACTGAATGCACTTGAAATCTAACACAATGTAGAAAAAAAAGCCTTATGAAAGTGATCAGAAGCAGTCATCATGTAATAAATGAATAGTCAAATAGTGATTTTAAAAGATAAAATAAATTAGTTTTTATACGGAGTACTTATTAATGCATTTAGTCTTCCTTTGGTGTATCATTTATGTTACATTCTTCCTTCAGTGTAAAGACACTTTACTGCCTTTCTTCACTTCTGCTTGTGAAACATTAAAATTACTAAACTCTGAATCATTATTTGATTTTTTTTAAAGAACCTTGATTAAAGCGGCCTAGTGCGAGAGAGCAGCTGCCAAAGAGACTTACAAGAACAACAAGCTGGAGAAGTGGGAAAAGCCGCTCCTCGACCCCAGGACACCCAGGGTGGCCGAAGGCCTCAGAGAGAAGCAGGACTGAGTCAAGCTCGGGCTCCTGGAGAGCCTGAAGCCCTAGATATGGACAAAGATGCAGCGATGGGAAATGGTAGGAGGAGGCGTAGGCCTCAGAGACGTGGCCACCGCCAGAGGAAATTTAAATCCAGAACTTTTTGGGGTGTAGGTTTCGGTAGCTGGAGAAGATCTGCAGCAGCAGACCCCTCCCAAAAATTGGAATATGGTCTCCCGGGTTGTCCCTCCTTTGGAAATGGGGAGGAGAGAGGGCACTCCCAAGCTGTCAGGGACTGGGACTCAAATGCTCGACCTAGGGTCATAAGGAAAGAGCGTCTCCCCAGTTCACCCTTATAAGTGACTCAAACTCTGTGAAGGTGGAGAAAAGAGTGCCCTCCCAAGTTACTGGTGATAGGAACTCTCCTAAAGACTCTGCTGGAGACTCTATTTTTGGGCCTGTCAGGCCGTCACTATGCCTCCAATGCTGACTGGGTGAGCCAGCTTTTACGCTGGCCCCGCACCACCCAGTTGGCCTTGTCCATGACCACACTACATCGGGTTTTATTCTGCCCCTCTCTCTAGGGACCGGGTGAACCCTGGTATCTAGTAGATGACTCCTATAGTTTGTTTTGTTATTGTTTGTGATGTGCAGAGTTGTTTACTGTTAACTATATTATTTTGTTGTAAACTGCTCCGAGCCTTCGGGGAGTGGCGGTATATAAACTTGAATAATAAATAAATAAAATAAATAAATAATTTGGGAGTTGGGGACCACTGGAATTAGCCTTCCTGACAAAGCTTGGAAAAATTATCTTGATTGGTCTACCACTCTTGGAATCTAGTAGGCATTAGGACTGGATGATTCAGGGAGTTTTCATTCCCCAAAATAATAAACCTTTTCAAGCTCTGCTTCTTAGGAACATCTCTGTGAACGAAGGAGGCTGCAAATATGAACATATATACTATGATGGGAGATCCCAAGAAAACTGCTGAACGGCCATCCAGACAGGCCTTAAAACCAAAACCTGTCTTGGTTTTACCGGAGACATCCAAATGAGACATCTTGTAATACCGAATTAATTTGGAACAAAGCAGTACGATCTGGATCTTACATAAGATCAGATTCTTACTAGGTGGGTCCTGTGTGGGTTGGGCTCAGGGACTGTGTCACATGATTCCCAGGCCCAAACCACACAGCCACCTCAGTTTTTTGGGCTCCATGAGCCCAAAAAACCAACAGGGCACCCATCCCAGGTTTTTAAACCCACTCCGGTGCACGTTTAAGTCCTGTGTGGAAGCACTCTGAGTAGATATGCATATCACTGTAGTCAGGCATGTAGCCAGGGGGCTTCAGCCCCCCCCCCCCGAAATTCTCAGGGTGGTCCGCGAAAAGGCCTTACTGGTACATTATTTAAACTGTTATGTTTATTCATATCATGATCTGATCACCATGCTCATTATATCCCACATTAATGGGGTTATTGGGATAACAATACAAAGGTTTGCTAGGGTAGACCCTCTTCCACCCAGTCTCGGCCCCCCCGAACCAAACTCAGCCCCCCGAATCAAAATCCTGGCTACGGCCCTGACTGTAGTATGTACATTGACGTTCTTGCAGGAGATTTGTATATACATTGCGAGTCACTGAAACCACTCAGTTGATGCAGGAAATATTTACAAACAGTTCTTTATTTGTTTAGCAGTGTGGGTTAAATATTATTCCACCCAATATAAATGCAGAGATGTCAACTCCTTTCAAGTACTTTCCTCACATAAGCAGCATCTTACTCTTTGCAAACTCTGCCACTCATTGTCTAGTTCGAATTTATAGAAGCTTTTTTGAGTGAGGATGTCATCATATCAACAACATCCTTCCTGGGGTTTTCTTCTAAATCTGTTTTCACAGCACCGAGCTCTGCCAATTTCCATTCAAGTTCTGCAGCAAAGAAAGGATGTTCAGATAAATGGGAGAAATTATTTATTTAATACATACATATTCTACTTTTTGAATTTACAGAACGAAAATGTGTGTAGATGCATATAAGGGCTACAAAATGCCAAGGTGGTATATCCAAATCATATTAGAATAAGGACGGGGAACATTTCACCCTACAGATATTTGAGGTAGCTGCTTCTATCAGCATCACCTAGTTTTTTAAGTGGCAAGAAATCATAGCATTTGTAGTCCAAACCTTCAAGAAGGTTGACGTTTCCTAAATATGCAGATATCCCACTAGTTGTTATTGGGTCAGAGTTGGGAATTAAATGGCCCTACAGATATTGTTGGGCTTCAGCTCACACTGTTTTTGACCACTGGTTACATTGGCTTCTAGAATTTATTATCCAGCAATATTTGAAGGGTGATGTGAGTCCCAATCCCTCTCTAATTCCAAGAGTTGCCGGTTGCCCTTGATTCGTGCCCTATGTTACATGGGTCACAGGATTCAGAACAGCAGAATGCTATTACAAAAGGAGAGATGGCATGTCTACACAGGGACCCTGGAAAGAAAAATTATAAAAGAAGAAAAAGTGGACAGAAAATTAGAAGTTAGTATACCCAAGAGAAAGCTGAAATCCATGTGGCTTTGAAACCACCAGACCTTTTTGTGCCTGCAGTCCACTAAAACATTTCTAACATTACCTTCAGCTGTAATTTGCATTCCTCCACATTCTGTGATTCCAATCAACTTGCCCTTTATTTCTCCATTTTTATATACAAATAATGTAGGTAAACAGCGGTCATGGTAGTTTTCAATGCAGCTGTTGGCAATGGATTTGAGAAACTTGGTTTCAGGAAACTTTGTAGCCAGTATGCTGAGGTGTCTATTAATCAATAAACACATGGGAATGCTAAAAATAAAAATGTCCAAAAGAGAAACCAGGCATGATCATTAAATAGTAACAAATAGAACACTTAATATTCTAATAGAGATTAACCATAAATTCAAACTTGCAGTTTTATGTCAGAACTACCTCAGACTAGTATCAAATTAACAGTTGGGTCTTATCCAATTGTTTCCTTGTTAAATTCAGCTTATATCAGACAAAGAGAAGGGAAATTTTACTTCCCTGAACTATAGCTCCCAGAAGTCAGTGACCATGATTGGTGGGAGGAAGGGAGCAGTTTGGAGAGTTGTAGTCCCAACAATATGATGCAGAAATTTCAAAGAAAATGTGAAAAATTGATTAAAGTTGGGGTATAATCACAAATTCAAAACTATTTCTAGACTTGAACAGAAATAATATTTTCTAAGCATATGATACACCTAGTCATCCCAGATGCTGCATCCACAGATTTAACAACCCATAGCTTGATTTTAAAAAAATGCCTCTTTATATAAAAGGCTGTCAAATTTTCTATATCATTGTATATAAAGGGACCTGGGCATCCATGGAACAAACTCCCAGTAAATACTAAGGGTCCAGTGTGAATGCGTGTGTCTAAGGTAATTTTAAATGGTAGGCGAACATTCTTTTGGTGCCCCCCCACCCAAACCTTCTCTTGCCGCCCCCCATGTAAAGCAAATATACAATTATAATATCACAATACCATTAGTAGTATTATATTGTATCAATGTATATACAATATATTATACCATACTCATACTATATTATATCATAATTATATTATACTACATTACAATATAATTATATTATAATATATTGACATTATAATATAATGTAACATTCTATTATATTATTATTATAAAAGAATAAAATTATTTATTTAAATAAAATTATCCTCTACTAAATATTTTCATTACTCGTATAAAACTCAAATAACCCAAAATAAAGTAAAATAAAACATTATATATTACTATTTTGTACAATACCACTATACTGCAATATTGTTTGTAATATTACATGTAATATAAAATATATCATTATTCTATTGTTATATTGTATTTGTATTATATTGTATGACAATATTAAGCAGAACTGTATAATAATCAACAAGAAATGCAATGTAAATGCATCAAATCAGAATATATTACCTATCACCTGACTCATAATTCATAGGAGTCTCCCATAAGTCCAAAATTAGGATCCCAATGTAAATGTAAATAGAAAAACAGCCCAAATGTTCAAATGAGGTCGAATACAGGCAGTGCGGCCTGGGCAAACTTGGGCCCTCCCTCCCTCTAGGTGTTTTGGACTCCAACTCCCACAACTCCTCATAGCCTCAGGCCCCTCAGGTCTAGACAGAAATAGAGCTGAAGAAAGGAAGGAGGGAGAGAAGAGGTCACAGAGGAGGAGGAGGAAAGCCCTTCATTCATTCCTTCACTTACACTTCCTTCACTGATTCTTTTCTCCTTCCCTGCAAACGCGTGCGCGCGCGGCGGAAACAAAGGGAAAGGGGAAGCACTCCCTGCAGCACTGTCTGAGGAACATCGGCAGGGCCAGGAGGGTGCCCCATGCGGCCAGGATGGCGCCCCCTTCCCAGATGGCGCCCTAGGCGGCCGCCTACTTGGCCTATCTTGTAGGACCGCCCCTGTGTGGAACCCAAATAAATGTTTATATATTATATGTAATATATATTATATATTATATATAATGTATATATATCTCAAACATGGACATTCCAAACAGATGGCAATCCAGCCTTTGTAATAATAATCATCATCATCATCATCATCATAACTATAATTGAACTAAAGCATTTTCCTCAAAGGATTTCTTTTGTAAGCTCAGACCACATTTCCATCATTTGGTCTTATTTTATGATCTAATTTCCTCAAGAACCATGGGTTCGGAGTCTCGTGTGTCAGGCTTTCTGAAGGCCAGATGAGACAAAGACAGGTTGAAGGCAAAATTAGAGGCCTTACTCTTTTTGTAACCCATCCGCCTGCATGACTCCTTTTCACCCAAACACCTCACAGTTCAAAGGTATTCAACAATAAGTAAGAAGTTTATTAAGAAAATAGTATATATTAGAAAAGGTAGGTTCAAAAAATGAATAAGCAAGCAATAATCCAAAAGTCATATCAAAATAATCAGAATAGGCAATCACCAAGGTACAGTTTGAAACAAAGGACTTCTGTTGCCCTGAGTGTCAATTGGCCCAGATTGTGGCAGGCTAAGATCTGCAGGCTGGTTGGCTGGGATGCGCTGTAAGTCATTGGTGCCAATTGATCGCCGGGTTTGGAGTGAAATTTAATAAACAGTCATTGATATAGTGAAGGCTTGTGTCTATTTATCGAGCTGCCCAAAAGAGGGGTGAGACTAGAAAGCAATGTGGTGGGGCAAGCAATAATGGTCTGAAATGGGTCTTAATATTTTAGCTCTGGTCAATACAATCTATCTTGGTCCAGAAGAACGAAAGACTGCTTAGAATGCTGGTCTTATCAATGGATGTCCTGGGGAGTAGTCCAGTTTTCTGAGAAGAACAAGGAAGTGTTACCAGGAATAAATCAGATCATATCTTGGAGGAACAGAAGAAAGACTCCTAGGTTCTTGCGCAAACTCATTGGTGTCATCCCCCTCCTCCTGGGTCTCCCAGTTACAGTGTTCTCTCACTACTTCACGATTCACTTACCGCAGACTCGCTGTTTCGCGGGTGTGCATATATGTTGCGCCCCAAGGACCTGGAGGACTCCTCAGTAATCTGCTTGACACTGGCCACGTTTCAAAGCTTTATTTAGAATATAATATATAGGAAAGAGGCTAGGAGTATAGTCTAAAGATGTTTAAATCATCAATAGATAGCAGCAATTGTTCAAAGGCAGGAGGCAAGATTATAGTCCTTTAGAATATTCAGGAACAAGCAAAGAAATCTTCTTGCCCCCAAACGGGCTAAATCCAGGAAAGGTAAATACTTGGTTTAAAGCAGAGCAAACAAAGTCTTTGGCCTGAAAGTTTTTAACAGGCCCCCGTGGCCTGGCGAGGTTTCGTGGAACTTGGCTTGGAAGATTGCAAAGTTGACGAAAGATACCCATGGTCTCTTGAGATGAACCTATATAGTCCTCAAACCTTTGATCCCCTTCGACGACGCATCAATTCCCATAACAAATCCCAGCTGGCTTGTCTTAGGCCTTTCACATGAGAATGGTATGCGGTGCCAATTAGCAAAAGCACCTGGAGAAAAAGCAGGGAGTTGTACCATCTCCGCATATCGAAGGGACATGAGCTACACTTAACCTTGAACAAGGAATGACTGGGGAGTCTTTACAAACACAGCCTGGCCGCTGCCTGACCTCAGGCCTAGCAGGCCTCTCAGAATTAACTTGGCTATAGTCTGACTTGACCAAGGAAACAGGTTGGGAACCATGCTGGGGTGTGACAATATATATGTATGCATGTATGTAGCGAGGGAACACTGTACGCCCCAGCGGCGACCAGGAGGAGGGAGGTAAACAGGGTGAGGGGGTGGTTCTTCCTCCCCCCCTCCCCCTTCTCGTGGTCACCGCCGGGACTTCTTGCAGCTGCTTGGGCCCCGCAACACCTCTGCCAAGAGACGGCAAGAGGCCCAGGCATCCACGAGGAGGAGGAAGATGAAGGCAAAGAGGTTGAGGAGGGAAGGGGAGGGGGCGTCCCTATTTCATGGTTTTTCACTCATTGCGGGTGGTCCTGGAATGTAATCCCCACAATAAGTGAGGGAAGACTGTATATTGTGAAATAATTATGGGAACTGGCGGATCATTTCCTGGGGTCCAAGGTGTGGTGAGGCAACACTCCAAGAAAATTCATGGGAGGTTATTACAGGGCACAATGAAAAGAGCATTGCAGCTTGCTGTATGTCCCATTGGATCCATGTTTGATTATTCATAATTTTGGCATCTAATTTTCGATAACATCAAATTACATTCCTACACTTAATATATTCTACTCTATGAGTGCATCTGAAAGAACGGATTCATATCCATGAGAGCTCTTGCTGAAATAAACCAATTTGTCTCAGAGTTCAACTAGATTTCATCTTTCCCTCAGCACAACTTTTTTAGTGCTATGATGGACTACACATAGCGATATCTTTGTAAATTAGGTGGGCACATGTTATTTCATGCATCGCTGGATCCTACAGACAGTGGGTACCATAATATGAGATGGACCAATAGCAATCAATCTTATTCATGTAAGACAACATCGCATTGTCTTCTTCTAGGACAGCAGATAGTAATGTTTGGACTCAAGTGTGCATTTGTAATTCAGCACCCATCATAGGATGCATCCCTGGTTATATTTTAAAGGACAACCCACATGGGCAAGCATGTGTATGTTTAAACTATCCCTTTTATTACCTTGATCTGTACAGGTGGATGACAACCCATACATCTTTTCCTGCATTTGAAACTTCTTTCACATACTGCTCACCAGAAATTTCTACAAGTTCTCCATATCTCTGCTGCTTCTGTAAAGATTTTAATTCTTCTAAACGTTGTTTCCTAATTCAAAGAAAAACCTGAAGTCACCTTTCCTGTTATAATTATTTATTTATTTATTATTCAATTTTATATTCCGCTCCTCCCTGCAGGCTTGGGGCGGATCACATCAAACAATAAAACATACAATAAAACATGTAATAAAAACATCAGGTAAAAACACAATACAATAAAGAAATTTAGCAGAAAAAATGGACAATGTACAAGTGATCAATAATAATTACACCATTCTTAATTCTTTAGGGGTTTGGAGAAAAGACAGATGTGAGATATAAGCAGAGCAAAGTTTCACCTTTTTAAAACTAAAACTATCAGAATTTCTCTGTCAGATTTTGGAAACTTTTCCAAAAAGTAACTTCTTTAAGTTCTCACTGTGAATCAGTTCAATGGTGTAGTTGTGTATGTAGGCAGACCTTTCACCACCTCAGATAATTGCTGGCTGGTAGTTTGTAATCTCTCATCTGCCTGTTTTGCTATTTCATTATATTTCTCCTATTCCAAACATTATCATTATAATTCTATTTATTTCTATATTTTAAATCTAAGTTAGCAGTCCAATGCAACATACAATGCCCTGTTAATCCATTTAACTACTATAAATACTCAAGTATCAGTCTAGAAATTGTAGTAAAAAATCAACCTATAAAAATTGGGTCAATTTATACACAAGTCACTGTGAGTATTGTACCTACCGTGTTTCCCCGAAAGTAAGACAGCGTCTTACTTTCTTTCCCCCCTGAAAAGTCCCACTACGCCTTACTTTCGGGGTACGGCTTACATTGGGCGACGGTAAGCCGTACCCCCGGCTGCCGCGTCACTCGGTCCCGCCTCCTCCTCCTCAGCCGCCGCAGCCGCCCTCCCTGCGGCCGCCTCTTCTCTGATCGGAAGAGAGCCGGCTGAGGAGAGCCCTCAGCCGCCTCTGTTCCGTTCCCGAAGAGGGAGCTGCAGGAAACCGCTGACGATCGCTCTCCTTGCAGCCCCCTCTTGGGGAGGGAACAGAGGCGCAGAGGAGAGCCCTCTGCACCCTCTTCCATTCCCCGAAGGGGCTGCAAGGAAACGCGATCGCCCCCTGCAGCCCCTCTTTGGGGAAGGGAACAGAGGCGCAGAGGAGACCCCTCTGCGCCTCTTCCCTTCCCGAAGAGGGGCTGCAAGGAGAGCGATCGGCGGTTTCCCTGCAGCCCCTCTTCAGGGAACGGAACAGAGGCGGCAGAGGGCTCTCCTCAGCCGGCTCTCTCTTCCGATCAGAGAAGAGGCGGCCGCAGGGAGGGCGGCGGAGGAGGAGGGAGGCGGACCGAGTGACGCGGCAGCCGGGGGTACGGCTTACTTTTGGGGTACGGCTTATATTAGCCGACCCCCCTGACACCCCCGATACGTCTTACAATCGGGGGTGTCTTACTATCGGGGAAACACGGTAAGTCATTCACACACACACACACACACACACACACACACACACACACACACACACAGAGAGAGAGAGAGAGAGACAGAGACAGAGACAGACAGACAGACAGACAGACAGACACACACACACACACACACACACAAACTTGGGTACCCAGCATTGCCCAAGTTATTCTATGTGCCAAATTATTTCCAGGTCCATCGTTGGTGAAGTTCAGAGTTTTGCTGTGTACCATAGAAAATAATAAGAAAAGTTTAAGGGAGAGGTAGTGGGCGGTGTGGTGTTCCATCCTAGTCGGCCCAGTGATCAGAGTCAGGCACCGGAGGTCCCAGTTGATCAGGGTCAGCTTGGAGATGATGAATGGCCAGATGGGTATGGGTCTCCAAATGAGAGTTTGCAATGGGATGATGAATGGCTAGAGGGTTATAGAATGAGTTTACTGAGGAAGCCGATTCTGAATCAGACTATGAGAGGCCCGACGACCTTGGTTCCCAAGAGAGAGTTTCTACTCCCTTTCCAGATGAGCATTCCGGAGAAAGGGAGTTTCCTGCTTCTCACTCTGATAGTAATGCACCTGGGTCTGCTAATGAGATGGAATTTGGCCGAAGGGCTAGTATCAGGGATTCTAGGAAAACATGGAGCATGAGGAAGGGGCTGCGATGGGCACATCGAAACTAGTCCTCCTTATTAGCTTCTGCCCAGGGGATTCTAGTCAGACCTGAAGCTACGTTCAGCTTGATCAAGTCTCACGTTCAAGTCTCCAAGCTCAAGCCGACCGCCGGAGTGGTACGGACTCAAGTTCATGTTGACCGCCATTGCGGTTTGCCTCAAGTACCACGTTTGTCCGCCGGAGCGGTTTGCCCTGTTTTGGAACTTTGCTTTCCTTGGGATTTAAGCCGCTTGGGCTTGCAGCTACAGAACTTTATTGGACTATTTTTGATTGTTTTATTCTTAATTCCTTGGACTATTTTTTATCCTTTATTCTGAATAAAAGTACATTTATTGCATCCGCCTGTGTGTGTGTGATCTAGGGGGGCTGTCCACGATCTGAGGTGCAACAGGCAGGGTCATGCAAATTCCACACCAATTGGGAGAGTAAGAACACTGAGATGTATTTGGTGGAGGAAACACATAAAATCTAGGCTGGAATTGTCCCCATATGAAAACCTTCACTTGCGTGGTGGGCTGTAGCGTGTTTGTGGAGGACATTGGCAGGGCTCTTATATATGTTCATGGTGCTCACTATAACCTGCAATGTCATTGGAGGGAGGGCTATTGGTGTCTCCTGAGTAGTGGGGGCTATAGCTGTTTGTGGAGGCAGGAGCCTCCACAAGTGTAAGTAGACTCCCCAGCCACACACACACATACAGCAGACTACACTTAAAGGTCGAGCACCCACCTCGACCTGGGCAGGCCTCAAACTCATGACCTATTGGTCAGAGAGATCTTATGTAGCTGACACTTAGCCAGCTGTGCCACATTGTTGAACTCCCTGGGACTTATTTCTTATTTATGTATTTATTTATTTATTTATTTATTTATTTATTTATTTATTTATTGTTTCCTCCTGCAGGCCACTCCTCCCTGCAGGCTCGGGCGGATAACATATAAAAAGGCAGCATGTGCCAACCATGCGGCCTTACAATAAAACATTAAAACATTAAAATTACATGTCACATCACGAGGTGTCAGATAAGAAACAAAGCATTTCCTTGAACCCAAGGCGCAGGTATACTAGGTAATTATATTAGACGATTACACTAATAGATCTTGATAGATGTTCAAGAGATTTTCTGTGAAAACCCTTAATACAAGTTCCTTTAACACAGAACCTGTACTAAATTCGGTGTTTCTATTATGACAACAGTTTCGAATGCATAAAACTCACGCACAAATGTACACAAATGAAAACACTAGATGGCACCACTTACTTGACTATAGAGTGCATATAATCATTAGAATTAGTTTCCCTGCAAGGAATAAAATATGAATAAAAATCATATAGGTTGTTGTAGGTTTTTTGGCTATATGGCCATATTCTAGAAGCATTCTCTCCTGACACTTCGCCTGCATCTATGGCAAGCATCCTCAGAGGTTGTAGAACATGGCCATATAGCCCAAAAAAACCTCCCAACAACCCAGTGATTCCAGCCATCAAAGCCTTCGACAATACAAACATCATATATTTATTCTACATTTAATATTCGTTTTAAGACCTTTGCTCTTCTCATGTTATATTGCCTTTTAATATACGCTCACCATAAACTTGAGCATACCTGTACATTTCAACAGCTTTCATATCTTCTTCATTAAATTCATCTTCAGCTTCTTTGAGTTGTTTCAGATTCATTTTTTCATATGGTTTCACTGAGCAAAAAAAATGAAATGATGAAACCTTAGAAGCTACAAGAATGTGTAACAAAGGATGAAAATAAAATTCCACTTCTGTATAATTCTGGGCAGAACCTGGAATGTTTCTTTTGAGAAGAATTACTATAATGACATGGAGGTTAAGGCCATCACTTGCTACTAGTCACAATGACTATATAACACTTCAAGAATGAGAGGGCATATGCTCCTGTTTATTCGTTTTGGGGCAGTTGTGTTTATATCCTGTTTTGTTGGCTTTGCTTTAGAGCAATGGTCCCAACCTGTGGTCCGTAGATCACCAGTGGTCCCCACGAACGAAAATATGGTCGGTGGCCTCACCATTACTACACTGTTGCCTCAAAACCACACGGCAACAAGAGTGACTGGTCTCACAAACCCTCTTATAGTGCCAAGGCAATGGGGATGTTGGGAGGGGAGAGGCTGACTACCCACGAAATATTACTACTACCACATCATCTCTAGATTACTAAATATGGTTTTATGTGGGTGAGCAGATGGTGACTACTGGATGGCATATATTTTGTATTAGAAACTAGAGCTGCTGTGGTCTATCCAATGCAATTTTTGAATGAGCACCTCAAATAATCAAACTGAATCTAAAGTTGACCAAAACTGATTTGTAACCCTTTTGGTACTAATGTTGGAGAATGGTCCGTGGTCAAAGTAGTTCCTGGTCAAGTGGTCCCTGGTCAAAAAAGGTTGGGAACCACTGCTTTAGGGCAACTGATTTTCCATCATGAGAACTCAATATTGAACTAGGCCGGCCTTGGCCTTGATAGTATTTTCTGCTCAATCTACTGGTTTGTCGCACTTTCCGTATGCCCCTGTTAAAATGTATCGCACTCATGAAATTGTACCTCGGCAAATTCTCTTTCCAACCATATTGTTCTTGTGCTGTGTATAATTATGTTGTATTGTTTTTAGCGGATGTTTTAATTGGTAAATGTGTGTTTTATTTGTCTTTTGGGCGTGTCCCTTGTAAGCTGCCCCGAGTCCTCAAGGGGTAGTTGGCGGGGTATAAAAATAAAATAATAATTATTATTATTATTATTATAAGACCCAACATAGTTTATCCTTATTTGGGAGAAACACAGAAAATAATATCTAGATATTCACTGTGGTTTTTGTTTGGATTTATTCCCAAACCATCTCAAGGGCACTTGCTGAAAGCCAAGATAAGCAAAAACAAACACTTAAATGAAATTAAAAATCAATTTTCCCAAAGATGTGCCTGATGCTGAATCCTAAACAGAAACCCCATGTTTGCAAAATTCCAATTAATGGCCATTAAGTGCAATAACCTTTTGCCAGATGTTATTTCCAGATGTGTTCTAATTGTGTCAGTATTAGAGCTGATCTGCTAATTCAGAATTTAGGAAGCACAAGTTCTCGTTTTTTTCCTGAATGGACTGTTTTAAAATATATCAATAAAATATACTGTTTGGGTGTTTTCCTTGTGCTAAAAATTCCTAGTTTGTAGAACTCAGAGGAAGACAAAACTATCTTAGAACCCAGCTGTCCTTTCAAAAGCATTGTCAATTTTAAGATGAATGCAAGGTTGTGGCTTTCCACATCTGAATTCAACTATACAACAGTCATTTTCTAGATATATAGATCGGCCTTTTTATTCCTTGGAAGCCATATGAGCAGGATAGAATTGTATTACAATGCTTAGATTGTAGACTGCTGAAATGCAGTGATCTTAATTCCAGCGATTGTTTGCACATTGACAGCAATATGCTAGCAACTCCTTACCTTCAGCTTCTTTTTGTAAACGTAAAACCATTTCTTCAATTTCATCTTTAACTTCTTCTTTGGGGGGCAGAATCCCAAAATCTCTCAAAGCGTCATTCCACTCTGTATCTTCATTTGGATCCTTTTAAAACAGAAGTCCATTGTATTTCTAACATACAGTATGCCGCCTTGGATCCAAACCTGCATAACCAGCATGCGTGTCTAAATCCAGGGAAGTCATGTTACCCCTCTATTCTGCCTTGGTCAAACCACACCTGGAATACTGTGTTCAATCTGGGCACTGCAACTGAAGGGAGATGTTGACAAGCTGGAATGTGTCCAGAGGACGGCGACTAAAATGTTCTAGGGTCAGAAGAACAAGCCCTATGAGGAGCGGCTTAAAGAGCTGAGCATGTTCAGCCTGCAGAAGAGAAGGCTGAGAGGAAACATAATGGCCATGTATAAATATGTGGTGGGAAGTCATAGGGAGGAGGGAGCAGGCATGTTTTCTGCTGCCCTGGAGACTAGGATTTATTTATTTATTTATTTATTATTGAGGCTTTTATGCCGCCGACTCCCGGGGGCTCGCGGCGGCTCACAAGAGCCAGGGGCATAAAACAAGATTAAGAACATAAAACAATTGAACAATTAAAACAATAGCAGAACAATAGCGAAGCAGGCAATAAAACAAGTAGAGCAGCAACAGTTGCCACCACACAAAACCCAGAGCACGCGGGCCTACTCTCCAAAGGCCTGCCTATACAGATGGCAGGCCCGCCTAAATGGAAGTAAATCCCTCAGGGCTCTAGTTTCGGCTGGGAGGGCGTTCCACAACGTGGGGGCTATAACGGAGAACGCACTCCGGCGGGTAGATGTCAGGTGCGCCGACTTTGCAGATGGTATTTCCAGGAAGTTGGCATCCTCAGACCGTAGTGATCTCGATGGGCAATAGGGGGTGAGGCGGTCCCTCAGATACGCTGGCCCCAGACCGTATAAGGCCTTGAAGGTAAGAACCAACACTTTGAAGGCGATCCGGTGCTCAATAGGCAGCCAGTGCAGATCCTGCAAAACGGGTGTTATACGGCAACCTGCTGGCGTGCCAGACAGGACCCGGGCGGCAGTGTTCTGCAACAGCTTGAGCTTCCGGATCGACGACAGAGGAAGGCCAACGTAGAGCGCGTTACAGTAGTCTAGCCTTGAGATGACCGTGGCTTAGATCACCGTGGCCAGGTCGTTCCGGGAGAGGTAGGGGGCCAGCCTCCTTGCCTGGCGGAGGTGGAAAAAAGCAGCCCTGCTGACCGCAGAGACCTGGGCCTCCATGGTCAGCTGGGAGTCCAAGTGGACCCCAGGCTCTTCACAGACGGCGCTGGGCACAGCGCCGCACCGTCCAGGGTCGGGTCGGGCACCCACCCCGCCAGGGCACCCAGCCACAAGATCTCCGCCAGGATTCACCCTCAACCTACTGGCTCGCAGCCATCCAGCAATGGCTTCGAGGCAGTGCTGGAAATTATCGGGGACTGGGTGTCGTCAGCGTACTGGTGACAAACCAGCCCATAACTCCACACCAGTTGTGCAAGCGGCTGCATGTAGATGTTAAATAACAGAGGGGAGAGAATGGCCCCCTGGGGAACTCCGCAGACTAATGGGGAGCTCCCAGAGACCACCTCGCCCCTCCTCACACGCTGAGACCGCTGGCGGAGGAAGGAGGTCAGCCATTTAAGGGCAGTCCCCCTCACTCCAGCCATGGCCAGGCGGTGGATCAATAGATTGTGGTCGACCGTGTCAAACGCTGCCGTGAGGTCCAATAACAAGAGCAGCGCAGACCCGCCTTGGTCAAGCTGGCAGCGGAGTTGGTCTGTGATGGAGACCAGGACTGTCTCCGTCCCATGCCCCGAATGGAAGCCGGACTGGAAGGGGTCTAGCCACGTTGCATCATCTAAGAAGGACTGCAGTTGCTCCATTACTGCCCTCTCAACCACCTTGCCCAGGTACGATAAATTCGACACTGGGCGGTAGTTGGAGGGAACCGCAGGGTCCAATGACGGCTTCTTCAGCAATGGAGCTACCACCGCCTCTTTCAAGCACTCTGGAAAGACTCCTTGCTCAAGGGAGCTATTTATGATATTCAACAGAGGCCCACGTAACCCCTCCAGGCAAGATCTAACAAGCCAGGAGGGGCACGGGTCGAGGGAGCAGGTGGTGGGACGGGCTGCAGCCACTATCTTATCAACAGCGTCTGCGTCCAGTGGCCGAAACCGGTCGAGGGTGGGCCCGGCGGAGGGCCACGGAGTCTTGAGCTCTTTTACTGTATCAACTGTGGCCGGAAGGTCCCGGCGGAGGCTCCCGGCGGAGGATGTGGAACAATGGCTTCAAACTACAGGAAAGAAGATTCCACTTGAACATTACAAAGAACTTCCTAACTGTGAGAGCTGTTTAGCAGTGGAACTCACTGCCCTGGAGTGTGTTGGAGGCTCCTTCTTTGGAAGCTTTTGAACAGAGGCTGGATGACCATCTGTCGGGGATGCTTTGAATGTGATTTTCCTGTTTCTTGGCAGGGGATTTAACTGGATGGCCCACGAGGTCTCTTCTAACTCTATGATTGTATGAAATCATACAACACAGCTGTCCAGACACAGGATCAGTCAAAGGACCCTCAGGATCACCAGGAAAAAATCCTCTTGGGATCAGGGATGGGTGAGAATTGTATTCAGTTCAGTTTTGATAAGGACTTGAACTTTAAAAAATATGTTTGTGGGGAAAAACTAAAACTGATACTTTAAACCAGGGGTGCTCACACTTTTTCAGCATGAGAGCTACTCTTAAAGTAACCAAGTCCAAAAGATCTACCTGCCCCTGCTGCCGCGCGCTACCACCACCGCGCGTGCTCTTGCTGTTGTTTTCCGCCCGCACAGCGCTTCTTCCGGCTGCGGGGCATTGCAGGAAGGAGAAAGCACGAGGCGGGGCATCCAGAGGAGCGCTCTGCCCTGCCTGTCTCACCGGCAACGGAGGCTGCACAGCTGCTTCTGGATGAGAGAGAGGCAGGGCGCTCCCTCCAGAGGCCCGCCTCGTGCTTCCTTCTTCCTGCAATGCCCCGCAGGCGAAAGAAGCACCGCAAGAGCGGAAGCCAGCAGCAGGAGCGCACGTGCACGCAGGGTGTGCGCGCGCATGGCAGGAGCACCCCATCCGGCTGGTGAGGCCCGAAGATCACCTGAAAGAGGGCCGAAGATCTACTAGTAGCTCGCGAGCTACCTAATGAGCATCCCTGCTTTAGACCAAACCATCAGAGGCAAGAACTTATGTGCAGAATTAGGATTGCTAGTCCAATTTGATGGCCCATGGGACTTTCCAACTGTGATTATTATTATTATTATTTATTCTATGACTATTTATTTACTTGAAACTAGATAGGGAATGCATTAAATCAGAGCAGTCACCTGTCTTTGTCACTTCAAATAGAAAGTCATGCCTCTTATGAATGTTGAAATGAAATGGCGTTGAGGTAAATTATGGCTCTCCATGTCTGAAGCAGGGATGGGGTTTTAAAAATGTAAGTAGGTATTTTAATCACCTATGTATTAAAGCTAAAAAGAAAAAAAGTTAAAAAGAAAAATCTTTATTTCATTTAAAAAGCATTTAGTTCAGCATTTCTCAGCCTAGGGGTCAGGACCCCTGGGGGGGGGGGGGTCCCAAGAGGGTGTCAGAGGGGCCATCCAAGATGATAAGAAAACACAGTATTTTCCGTTCGTCATGGGGTTTCTGTGTGGGAAGTTTGGCCCAATTATTTTATTATTATTATTACATCAAACTTGTCTACCGCGACTCCCCGGAGGCTCGGAGCGGTTTACAACAGTTTGAGTCACACACAATAATACATCAATACAACAAACTGGGATGGGGGAGGGGGGGAGTAGGGCAAGAGAGGGGATGAGGTGGGAAAGAGCACAGGGTAAGAGTAAAGAGCCAAGAGTGGCTATAGTCCTGCTAAGGCATCATCTTGCCATCGAAGGAGGGAAGATTAGGAAGCCCTAACGGGATCACTTGTGACCAGTTGCAGGTACAAGGTAAGGCCTGCGTTCTTCTATATGGCAGTCTGAGGTGGGGGTTCTGACGTGCCCGAGGAGTGTCATTGTAGTCCTTCTTGGGACCAGAACGTATCCCCCGGCCGGGGCTCCAGCTGCTTGTAGCGCGAGCTCCAGAGCGTCCTAGATGTAAATGACCTCTGGGTCCTGAACTCCATGGACATGGACCTCTTCACCTCCGACTGAAGGGGAAGAGGCAAACAGGGTGTCAATGGGGGGGGGGGGAGGGGAATACGCCGATTCCTCCTCCAACCGCGCCTCTGGCCCCTCCTCTGGCAACGCCTCCGCTTGCCCAGAGAGACAGGTGGAATCACCCACCGCGCAGGGCCAAAGGAAGGAGGCGGAGGGGGTGGAAATCCCTCCTTCATCATGGCGTCTCTGGGGGCCGGCGCCATCCCGCCAGACTCGCCCCAACCCCCCCCCCGAGCTGGGTGCAGGTCCCCCGGGACCCTCGCCAGGACCTCCAGGTCATCCGCGGCCCCAGGTGCGCTCCCAGTGCTCTCTGGGCGTGTCATGCGGGCGCATCGGATGCCCAAGCGGGACCAAGGGCAACCACCTAGCCCCGCGAAGGGGCAGTCGTCGCCGAGCGCACATGGTGTCTCTTCCAAAGGGCCCCCCTTCCGAGCGGACTTAAGGGGACAACTCCCTCCACCTCGGGGCTCTATGGTAGCTGGTAAGCGTCCATGCTCCTCGCCGGCTGTCTGAATTGTCTGAACCAGAGTTGCTCTAGGCCCCTCCGCCACGGCAGAGTCAGGGGTTGAGGGAAGGCACTGTACCTCACTGGGCTTCCCAGTTGTTCCAGTTATATATCATTGGTCGGGTTCGGAATGCTCTTTGAATGTAGGTGAACTATAAATCCCAGAAACTACAACTCCCAGATGTCAAGTCTATTTTCTCCAAACAACATATATTGAGATATTGAGTATTTGTGCCAAGTTTGGTCCAGTTCCATCATTGTTGACAACTCAAGGTCAATGCCCACAAAACCCTTCCAGTCTTTTCTGTTGGTCATGGGAGTTCTGTGTGTCAAGCTTGGTTCAATTCCATTGTTGGTAAGAGTTCAGAATGCTCTTTGATTGTAGGTGAAGGCAACTCAGAAAGCTGTCATGGCAAAATGGCATGGAAAGCCATTAGAAACAGCAGGTACACATCTCCTGTCCAGGTCCCTGCATAAGTTATCTACCAAGGCAACAAAGCTGTCTCTGTTCCATAATCAGGCCTCAAAACAGACTGAAATTGTGTAGATCAGGGTTGCTCACAGCGTCGATCGCGATCTACCAGTTGATCGCAGTCCGGGGACTGGTAGATCGCAGCCGAACTCCCTGCCTCCATCCTCAGAGGGTGCTCTCCAGCAGTGAAGGAGGGGCAGGCGCCTGGCCTCCCTTGGGGCTTCCTCATGCAGTCCCTGAGGTGACTCCCCTGCCTCCATCCTCAGTGCCATTGCAGCGTGAGAAAGCCCCGAGGGAGATGAGAAAGCGCAGCACGCGGGGCAGAAGCACCCCACAGAAATCCGGCAGCGAGTTCATCTGCTTGGCCACATTGATCAGCACTGAATGGCCTTGCAGCTGAAAGGTCTGGCTTCTTACTGCATGCTTATATATCTGTGGAGTAATGTCCAGGGTGGGAGAAGGAACTCTTTTCTCCTGGATGCAGGTTTGAATGTTCCATTGGCCGCCTTTTTTAGCATTGAATGGCCTTGCAGCTTCAGGGTCTGGCTGCTTACTGCCTGTTTATATATCTCTGGAATGATGTCCTGGGTGGGAGAAAGAACTCTTGTCTGTTTGAGGCAAGTGGGAGAGGCTTAAAGAGCTGGGCATGTTTAGCCTGAATAAGAGAAGGCCGAGAGGAGACATGGTAGCCATGTATAAATATGTGAGAGCTTTGAACTGAATATTATTTATTATTTATTTCAGGATTTTACCTGAATATGTGTCTATGCTCATATCCAGTTCAAAGCATATAATCTGGATTTTATATGGCAGTGTGAATGGGGCCAGACTCAAACCAAATCTGAGTGAGCTTATCTGCAAGATGAGGGACAAGTTCTTCGCTGTGTGAATAAAGCAACAAACACCTCAATGTTGATAACATGTCCTACATATTTTCAGGTATCTTGCTTTCTTGGTCAGCTTGGTTTTCAGAACTTTTAACAATTTTTTGTGCTTGATCCTGAAGCATTTTATCTACCCAATGGTTGGTATAGATTACATGAAGAATCAACAAGTAGACCATGATTAGCATTTTGCTTCTATCTCTATGAGGTCGAATCAGGCAGTCCCAAAACCAAAGGATCAAACAGCAGAGAGTCCCCAGTATTCCTCTTGGCCCATGGCCCAAGTTGCACCAGTACCAAAACTTTTTTCCTTTTTGCCCCATCAAATTCCATACACACTACATCAACTCTGTCCCTCCCCAGCAAGCCCAGCCACCATTGCCCCCCTTTACCCCATCTGCACCACATATACACAGC
The DNA here is from genome assembly GCA_030556195.1 of Anolis apletophallus. Lineage (NCBI taxonomy): Eukaryota > Metazoa > Chordata > Lepidosauria > Squamata > Anolidae > Anolis > Anolis apletophallus. The sequence goes on from JARBWK010000012.1 coordinate 23,781,188, forward strand.
AAACATCAAGCAGCACATAACAATAAAACCAGGATATTTCCCCCCCCAGCAACCACCAAAACCCCACACATGGCAACAACACATTGAACTCCATAAACAGACCACAGCAAGACAAAAGCCAAAATACATTTCTCTCCCATTCCTTTCCCAGAGCACCAAAACATTTATATTTCACCTAAACATTAGGCAAGAACATTTCTCCCAGCGTCCACTCAGCCCCACATATTGCAAAAGCATACTCAACCCCATAGGCAAACCAAATCAAGTCCATAGCAAATATATCCCCCCATACCGCCAAGCCACAACAGCCTGGCAATCTCCCGCAGGCCTATGCTAGGCCGCTGCAGTACCACTAGCCACCACTAGGCCTGAAACGCCCTCCCTTTCCCCAACCGCAAAGAGAAACTTTCCAAAAAATAAAACAAACACTAAACAATAAAAAACTAGCCCCAACTCACCCCACTACCCCCTTGCCTTGTCTTCCATCTATCTTTTGGCCGGTCCGATTCTTCGGGCCACTCAGGGGCCCCCCGCGAAGACGGACGCACATCTCGCCCGCCTCGCTTCCATGCGCTCCGCCATTTTGGAAAGGTGGGGGGAGCGCTCCCCGAGGGGGGGGGGGGATCCGCGGATAAGTGAGATCTCCATAGCAGTGTTTTTCAACCTTTATTGAGCCGCAGCACATTTTTTACATTTACAAAATCCTGGGGCACACCACCAACCAAAATGACACAAAATGACACTCTAACACAGTAATACATATAGTTAGTATGTTTTTAAATGTATTTATACACTCAGTGTGAAACCTGGGCCTGTTTCTATGAACACAACATAGATATCCTGGCAGGAATGACAGAAAGACACACACAAAGGTCTTGCTGGGAGTTATAGTTCACCCGCAATCAAAGAGCACTCTGAACTCCACCAATGATGGAATGGAATCAAACATCCCACACAGAACTCCCATAATAAAGAGAAAATACTATAAGAGTTTGGTGGGTATTGACCTTGAGTTTTGGAGTTGTAGTTCACCTATATCCAGAGAGCACTGTGGACTCAAACAATGTTGGATCAGGACCAAACTTGGCATGAATACTCAATATGCCCAAATGTGAACACAGATGGATTTTTGGGAAAATAGACCTTGACATTCGGGAGTTACAGTTTCTGGGATTTATAGTTAACACACAATCAAAGAGCATCCTGAACTCTTGCAACAATGGAATTGAACCAAACTTGGCATATTGAACTCTCATCACCAACAGAAAGTACTGAAAGGGTTTGCTTGGGAAATGACCTTGAGTTTGGAAGTTGTAGTTCACCTACACCCAGAGAGCACTGTGGACTCAAACAATGTTATGTTATGTTGTTGTTTGTTTTCTATCCAGAATCACAATGTTGGAAGGAGGCTCACCACTTTAAGGTCCCTAAAACAGGCACGGGAAAACTTTGGCCTTCTGGGTGCTTTGGACTTCAACTCCCACCATTCCTAACAGCCTGAAGCCCTTTCCTGCTTAAGTGGCTGAGGGGAAAAAAAGGAAAAGGGCCTGAGGCTGCTAGGAATGGTGGGTGTTGGAGTCCAAAACACCTGGAAGGTCCAAGTTTGCCCATGCCAGCTTTCGACAGAGTCCTCTTCCTCCCCCTTTGCACCCTTTCTTCCCCCTCCTAGCTAACACTTACTTTTTCTTCTCCACTAAGTCTCCCTTCTTCCCAGCCTTGCTTTGCTCGCTTTACCATGTTTTGCTCATGCTGCTGCGTATACAGGAGGGGAGGGGGGAGGGAGGAAGACGTGGGGCGAGTCTGTGCAGTAGTGCCCACGCAGGTCACGTCTTCCTCCTTCCCCCCTCCCCTCCTGAACACGCTCACACTGCCCCCTCAGATCAAAATGGCGGCAGAAGCGGCAGAGCGAGGCTGGGAAGAAGGCAGCCCGAGTGGAGAAGAAAAAGTGTTCAGCAGGAGGGGAAAGAAAGGGTATTGGAGATTCCAATTTTCCGCGGCACACCTGATGATCGCTCACGGCATACTAGTGTGCCACGGCACACTGGTTGGGAAACACTGCTCCATAGGAACCAATGTATTCAGTATCCACACTTTGAAAGTTTCACCAAAACTTCCCGTTCTTGTCCCAAAACACTCTGCCTCTTCTTCCATCCCCTCCTTTCCCTCTTTCTTCTTCCCTTTCTGCCTCCCCGGCCTGGGGGAAACAGAGAAGCCCGGGTCTCCCCGCTTCTCCCTCTGACAAGCGGCTTGGCTCTCCTGCTCGCGCACAGGTCATCTGAGGATAATCTGGCCCCCACCTTTTTCGCATTAAAGTCCCACTCTCTCTACAGCAAATCCGTGCCCAAAACCCGCAGCAAGTCAGCAATTTGGACTCAAAGGGATCCTGAAGGGGGAGCAGGTCCCCAGCCTTCTGCCACATTGAGAGACATAGTTTGCCAGTACCAGAACTCATTTTTCCCCATTTCCAACAATTTCTTTCCTGAATGGACTCGAGGTCCTTTCCCTGGCTGGAAACTGTCAGGGGGCCCAAAAGTGCATCCATGGACTCTGGGGGGAGGGAAGATGTTTCTGCCTCGGTAGGTCGCCTCCAGGAAGCCTCTGTGGAGGGATCTGTGCGAGTAGGGAGGCTTCAAACCCGCAACCCGGGTCTGTGCGGGCTGGGATATGCAATTCGCTCAAGGACACTGATCATGGATTCTTTTTTACTGTTATTTCACTGCTTCTTTGGGTTAGCCCCGTACAAGCGGGCTCACCCAGGATTACTGCCCACAGACCCTCTCCCCGGCATTGTAGATTTATAGTTTCTCCAAGGACACTTTTCCAGTTGGACATTTCCTGCCTTTTTTCCCCCTTTCTGCCCCATGGACTCTCAATGACTTTGCCATCCTACCGCACCCCAGGAACTGCAATGCCTCAAGCCAAGGACAGTGCTTGTGTCTTGAAAGATTCTATATTCCTTCAATCATACCTTCAGCCATCTACTCTCCTCCGAGCACTACCATGGTCAGTCAACTTCTTCTCCACCACCCAGATCCTACCAGTTGGGTCCTGACAACATGTGGTGGAAGGAGAGTTGGAGGGTGGTAGGAATTATCTAAGTTTAGCTTCTTCCTTGTCTGTGTTGTTTGCACAGGCTCAATATTTCTGGAACAGCTACTCGATATGCCCATTCCACATAATTCATCTTTAAACAAAGGTAGTAAATTCTTAAATAAATAACAGGCAACTAAAGTAGTCATAGTACTTTTGTTCTCTTGTGTAAGGGACTACATGGATGACAAGGTACTTCTTGATCAAGGAACAAAGCAGAGAGAAATAGCAGTTCCTATTGAAGTGGCAGCTTGAGCTGCATTCATGCCTGAACTTAATGTAGGAATGAATATTGCTGCCTAAAAATGCAAATGCATCCTAAATGTATTCCATATCAGATATATCCCACTTTTCTGACCTGCATGTTAGCTTCCTCGTGGGTGGCCAAACGACTTCCACATTACCCAGCCCTCCCGTCGTCTGAAAGAGGAGACCGACCTACATACAGCTGTTCAGCCAGTAGGCAGAACGCCAACAAACTGTTTCAGAATGTTGCCAGTTCTGGAGAAGACACAGGAGGAGCCCATAGAACTACTACAGAATTCCAACTGTCTTATGAAAACTCCATCTTCTTTCAGGGATTGGACTTTACTCTATATAATAATCTTAGGAAAGTAAGAAGAGAGATAGCCCTAGGACAGTATTTCTCAACCTGGGGGGGGGGTCGCAAGGGGGTTTCAAAAAGCTGAAGATCTCTTAGCCTGTCCTTCTCTTCCTGTTTGGAAACAGATGGGAAGCTATCATCAGTGGGGTTCAGAATGCTCTTTGATTGTAGGTGAACTGTAAATCCCAGCAATTACAAATCCCAAATGCCAAGATCTATTTTACCCAAACTCCACCAGTGTTCACATTTGGGCATACTGGGTATTTGTGCCAAGTTTGGTCCAGATCCATTGTGATTAGAGTCCTCAGTGCTCTCTGAATGTAGGTAAACTACAACTCCAAAACTCAAGATCAATACCTACCAAACCCTTCCAGTATTTTCTGTTGGTCATGGGGGTTCTGTGTGCCAAGATTGGTTCAATTCCATCGTTGGTGGAGTTGAGAATGCTCTTTGATTGTAGGTGAACTATAAATCCCAGAAACTACAACTCCCAAATGATAAAATCAATCCCCTCCCCAACTCCACCAGTATTCAAATTTGTGTGTATGGGGTGTTTTGGCAAATGTGGTCCAGTGAATGAAAATACATCCTGCGTATCAGATCTTTACATTACAATTCATAACAGTAGCAAAATTGAAGTATGAAGTAGCAACGAAAAAGTTGGGTGTCACCACAATGTGAGGAACTGGATTAAGGGGTCATGGCAATAGGAAGTTTGAGAACTACTGCCCTAAAATAAACAAATGTTGATTGTGAGTGACTTCTGTAGGCTGACATACCCCACAGGACAGGGGCGTAGCCAGGATTTTTTTGTTTCGGGGCTGAGTTTGTTTTTTGGGGGGGCTGAGACTGGGTGGAAGAGGGTCTACCCTAGCAAACCTTTTGTATTGTTATCCCAATAACCCCATTAATGTAGGATATAATGAGCATAGTGATCAGATTTAAATAATGTACCAGTAAGGCCTTTTCGCGGACCACCCTGAGAATTTGGGGGGGCTGAAGCCCCTTAGCCCCCTGGCTACATGCCTGCCACAGAAGACATATCCTGGCCAATGTTTTACTAATCTCTCTTCCATGTGTATGGCGGGTGTCATCTGAAATGATGCTGTGCTTGATTTTTTTTAAAGGAGAGATACTGCAGAGCATGAACACTTTTCTCCTTCTCGGATACATGGTGGAATATTGTGGTTATTTTGTGGTAACAAGAGAAGCACAGAAGGCACACAAAGGTACTTTATTTTTGCTTAATGTGTTCCCCAGCTGAGGATCCCAAGCACAAAACAAGTCCTAAGTGATGATGGAATGGCTTAATATCTTTTGTTAGTCAAAGGGTAGCAGATCTCGTTTAATGTCATAATGTAGGTGAGCACTCCTCTGCTACAGATGGATTTAGTCATCTCAGTAACTTGCACTGTTTGCTGTGTATTTGCATTCATGGCACCCAGTTCTCCTGTTTGTAGGAATTTACACTTCAAAATTTCATTGACTATAGTTCCATTGCTTTGCTCCTTTGGCAGCAAAAATCTCAAGGATGGCTCATCTAATCTAAAGTTAGCTATTAGTCGACTAGTTATATTACAAAAATATTTAAACCATAATTGCAAATCACAAGACCCACACCATGGAAAAAGATGACACTAAAAACAGAAAAATTATCATTAAAATATTCTCATTAAAAACAATTCTCTACTGAGTGCCTTTATTTACAATAAAAGGATAGGGGAACCCTTTATTTAGCAGTTCTGCTATTGACAACGGGGTTTTTTTGCATGCAATTATCCCAACACTAACATTATTATTTTTTAGTTTTATTACACACAGTTACAAACATTATAATAAGGAGAAACATAATTATTTCGCGGTGCTACAAGAAAGAAACATGTGTGCCTCAGGCTACAATCCTGTACACTGTTACTTGGAAGTGAGCTCCAATAAGCTTAATGTGGCTTACTAGTAAGTAAACATGCAGAGGATTATATTGCACTTTTATTTATAGAAACTGACTTGTGAATAAAATATCTAAAAAAATCTGGTTGTATGTGTAATAAAGGATAAGATGCTCATCTTGTTTGTAGTCGTACGGTGATTCTACGTTCAAGGATGAACAATTCTGAAAAAGACAGAAGGTGCGGACACTGAACATTTAAAAAAACAATTCACGGTGATTTTACCAAAACGAAACCCTGAAAAGGTATCAACCAATGAACACACAAGGCAGTACAAAAGACAACGGAAGGGTTATTCCCTTACCAGCAACACTTAATTCTACAAAGGAATCCTACTGAGCTTATTTAATACGTTTTTACAAAGCTCTCAATGGCAGCATGTGAGTTTATTATATTTCTGTCAGTCAATAAAAGGGAGCTATGTGTCAAATAGAATATTGATATCATTCATGATACATCTGCTGTATTGGTTTCAATATTTATTTTATTTATTTATTATTCGATCTTATATTCCGCTCCTCCCTGCAGGCTCGGGGCGGATCACAAACAACTATAAAAGATGCTGCGCATAGGACTTGCAGCTTTACATATTATAAAAACGTAACATATAAACCGGTATACATTAAAATCAGAAATGGGTTTCTAAAACTCCAGGCATAACCCCTCAGGCGAGATTTGTTTGTCTGTTAATCAAAGGCCATTTTAAACAAAACAGTCTTACAAGCTCTTCGAAAAGGGCCGAGCTCTGAAATTGCTCTGGAGGTATCAGGCAGCGAGTTCCACCATACTGGGGCCACCACAGAGAAGGCCCTCTGCCTAGTTGTGGATAGATGGCAGGAGCGGATTGGTGGAACCACTAGCAAATTTTGCTCTTCTGAACGTAGTGATCTCGGGAACGTGCGGGGCAAGGCGGTCCCTCAGGTACACAGGCCCTGAGGATGGGAGTAATATGCTCCCTTACTGATGCTCCCACCAGCAAGCGAGCAGCGGCATTCTGCACCAGCTTGAGTCTCTGGATTGTCGACAAGGGAAGGCCAACGTAGAGGGCGTTACAGTAGTCCAATCTCGAGATGACCGTCGCTTGGATCACCGTGGCCAGGTCATTCCTGGACAGGTAGGGTGCCAGTCGCCTAGCCTGACGGAGATGGTAAAACGCTGTTTTGCTGACTGTGGAGACCTGGGTCTCCATGGTCAGCAAGGGGTCCAGTTTGACACCCAAGCTCTTGACAAGGGATGACGAGCTTAGTTGCTCGCCATCTAGGGTAGGCAACCGGCACTCATCCAGCCCAGGGCGACCGGGCCACAAGATCTCCGTCTTCGATACAAGATATATGCTCACTTGTTTTCTAGTAAAGTGACTTTGAGTATATCTGCACTGCAGAATGAATGCAGTTTGACACCACCTAAACCGCCCATGGCTCAATGCTATGGAATCATGGCATTAGCGGCTTTACAAGGTCTTTAGCCTTCTCTGCCAAAGAGCACTAGTGCTTCACCAAACTACAAATCATGGGATTCCCTAATATTGAACTCTGGCTGTTAAAGTGCTGCCAAACCGCATCAATTTCACAATGTAGATGCACTCTTTTAAATTATTCCAGGCCTTCCAATATTGCATTATTGAATATATCCTTCCTTTAGTCTAATCACAAAAATGATAATGCAACATGCAATTTCCTAAGAGTCCATTTATCATGTCCAGACATGGCAGAGTTCCGAGATCAAGAGTCTTAAGAGACCCCTCGAGGAGATAGGGTGGGTTATAAATAAATTATTGTTATTGTTATTGTTGTTATTATTTTATCTACTCAGTTCACTAGTTTTTCCAATGGGCATGGAAGCCCAAGCTCTGCAGTAAATGGAAGTGGAGAGAGCAAACTTTTTCCTGCACTATGGCCCCTTTTACACTGCCATAAGAAATCCAGATTATCTGCTTGGAACTGGATTGTATGGCAGTGTAGACTCATATAATCCTAGCAGATGATGTGGGTTATCTACTTCGATAATCTGCTTTGATAATTCGAGATTGCATCTCCTTCTATGAACTGGTGTGGGCCCTGAGATCTGCCAGGGAGGCCCTTCTCTCAGTCCCACCTCTCAAGCACAGTTGGTAGGGACAAGGGAGAAGGCTTTCTCGGTGGTGCCCTCCCAGCTCTGGAATGCCCTCCCTAGAGAGATAAGGTTAGCCCCACTCTCAGTCTAATCTGAAAACATGGCTTTTTAAACAGTCCTCCAACCTTGATTAGAATTTTAATGATTAGACTTGAGGACTTAGTGATTTGCTTCACTCCGGCACTTTGGATTGATACTTGAAGACAGCCATTTTTATCTGCAGGTACTTCTGCGTTTTATGGGTTTTTAAATCTTATTATGCAACATTTTATGTGTAACTGCTGAGTAAATGTATGTTGTCATCATTTTATACATTTATGTGTTGTGTATTTTATGTGTACGGCACTTTGGGGTTGTTTTGTGAGCCGCTCCGAGTTCCTTCGAGGAAATGGTGGCAAGATATACATAAATTATTATTATTATCTGGATTATATGACAGCGTAGCGGGGGCCTAAGTCACCAATGTTAAAGAAGCAGCAAATGGAGTCTATATTTGGCTGGAGTTACACTTTAGAAAAGTATCGATTTACATACAAATTTAACTTACAAACAAACCCAAAGATCTTGTTAGTAACTTGGGGACTTCTTATATACCAGAAACTTTCAAGTGCCGTATTGCTTATTTGCTCTCCTCTACAAGTATGATATTGATATTGCAGAATGACTCATTCATTGTGATGAATAATAAACCAGCAAAGCCATCCTTAGGTGTCATCCTGAAGAGTTAGTTCTTCAAAATGCTAAGTTACATGGGTGTTGCGCATACTGTGATTTTAATCAAATGTTATTCATAGCAAGCACACATTTTTCTAACACAACAGTTCTATAGCACTTTTTTAAATAAAAAAAACATAGCCAGTATAGAACAGCCTTTAGATATTAATTCTGATTGAAAAATCAAGTCAATACCATTTTAAGGAAATGTAGCCGATCTCCTTCCATTGCGTGGCTAGAAAAGAAATAATGATGGATAAACAGTAAGGAAACTAAATTGCTTCTTGAAGAATTTTTTAAGTGCACATTATTAAAGCCCTTTGAGGAACAGTTCTTTGAGGAACTGTTGTGTTGCAGTCAGCTAAGTACCAGTCCTTTGAGTTCTAGCCAAACATTTTCAAAACTAGATAAAAGCACGCACTTCAAGGACAGATGACAAGTGCCCTCAGACTTTAATATCAATTTTAACTGCATGGCGGATTTTGTCACTTGGGTGGTGAATATGTTTCTGGGTTGAATCAGAATCTAAATTAGGATCGGAACCTTGGATAGCTCATTAAAAAAAATTAAAACCCAGAGTGGATTCACTGTCTCAGCAATAAATAAGCTCCCTCGAAGTAGACGTTCAGCTAGATGTTTCTGCATTATACATTCAAATTTATAGGCCCACATTTAAGTTTTGATTTTATTATCTATCTCCCTAGAATTGACTATAATGTATTAATCAGCCCAGGGATTACTAAAACAAATTTCTCCAAAATTCTGACAATACTCTCATGTTTTGTAATAAAACCATGGGTTTGAAACAAACAAATCTACATACCCTGAAAATGAAGTAACCTCTACTTTGAATTCCTCCGGGTATTCGAAGTTCATCCTGAAATGAGATTCAATTGTTAATATTGTTAAAGACAGTTTGAAACTTTCGTGGGAGGATACAATACCTGAAAGCATAGAAGTTGGCAAAATATGCTCACACTGATATGCCATCTATCCAGACTGCCTGTACATCTCCAAGCCCCATTTGCTGTTCTGTTTTCAATATTTAATGCTTGTTTTTGGCCAACAGCCTTATTATTTTCCCACTACAAAGGGCAGTTTGGCTGGGGAATACTAGTAAGAAGACCTTTACAGTGTAATTCCACTTTTCTGGACTTGACTTCCATCAATTTTCCTGCATCCCTTAAAAATTACGAGGACTCGTTTGTTTTAATTGTATTTTCCTTAGTTTATAATCTAATGCAGTGATTCTCAACCTTCCTAATGCCATGATCCCGTAATACAGTTCCTCATGTTGTGGTGACCCCCAACCATAAAATTATTTATGTTTCTACTTCACAATTGCATATGAATCGTAATGTAAATATCTGATATGCAGGATATATTTTCATTCACTGGACCAAATTGGGTACAAATACCTGGTACACCCAAATTTGAATACTGGAGGGGTTGATGTTGGGGGATTGATTTTGTAATTTGGGAGTTGTAGTTGCTGGGATTTATAGTTCACCTACAATCAAAGAGCATCCTGAACTCCACCAATGATGGAATTGAACCAGATTTGGCACACAGAACTCCCACAACCAACGGAAAATACTGGAAGGGTTTGGTGGGCGTTGACTTTGAGTTGTAGTTCACCTACAGCCAGAGAGCACTGTGGACTCAAACAGTGATGGATCTGAACCAAACTTGGCAGGAATACTCAATCTGCCCAAATGTAAATACTAGCGGAGTTTGGGGAAAATAGACCTTGACATTTGAGAGTTGTAGTTGCTGGGATTTACAATCAAAGAGCATTCTGAACCCTACAAATGATAGAACTGGGCCAAACTTCCCACACAGAACACCCCCCCCCCCATGACCAACAGAAAATACTGTGTTTTCTGATGGTCTTTGGTGACCCCTTTTGAAGGAGACTCATTGAGTTGAAGAAGAAACGTCAGGAGAGAATGCTACCCAGGCATAGGCATAGAGAAGAAGGCAGAGTTAGCAAGCACGTTAGAGAACAGCAGTGATTGGTTTAGAAGGGACGCCACCTCATTGGTTGTCCTGATGCATTACAATTGGTTTAGAGAAACACCATGTGCTCTTTGTTTACTAGTCAGTGATTGGTCTAGGAGACATCACCTATGTTAGCCTAATGAAACACCCATTTGGCCGGTCCGTGGGAACGCTTATCAGAAAAGTAACAATATAGGGACAATCTACGCACATAGACAAAGCTTTAATAACTGGTCAGGAAAATAAACTGCACAATGTCTGCTAGCCAATGGGTTATTAGATTACCTAATGCATTGTTAATTGGTTAGAATCAGAGCACATCATAAGTGTTAGCCAGTGAAATGAATGAACGAGGCGGTGCTTAAACTGACTCCATTGATTGTATAAAACTGAATGACTGGATGGAGGAGGAGTTCTGTCCCTTGCGTCTTGTTGCGCCATAGGGCAGACCTCTACAGCTGTGGATTCGAAATAAACTGTGTTTCCTGAGAAGCAACCCAGTTGTCACGTCTTCTCGTTCCTGCGCCCGCACGAAAGCAGCCTGAGAGGAAAAGGGTATTGCTGAGAAGGATTTTTCCTGCTTCACTTTGACAGGTTGAGAAACGCTGGTCTAATGCCCTTATTGATAATTTGTTGCTTTTTTAAAACTATATTGCACTTTTTTGGTATTATTTGTATCTTACAAACTATCTTGAGCCTAGATGTTATATTAAGTAAATAAACATTTTATGAAGTCTGCAACAACTCAGCCGAACATACTAAATATTTAGGAAGCACATCTAAATTGTTCTTGTAACAAATGCTAATATGAACAGTCTTTGTCTATCTATGTCTATATACCTAATAAAAGTGAAAATGTGTGTGTGTGTGGCTGAGGTATCCATTTACACAGACAAGCTCCTGCCTTCACAAACAGCAGTAGCTCCTACTACTCAGGAGACAACAATTGTCCTCCCTCCAATGACATTGCAGGTTATAGTGAGTGCCATGAATATCTCCAAGAGCCCTGCCAATGTCCTCCACAAGCATCATACTGCCCTTCACCCAAGTGAAAGCTTTCATACAGGGACAATTTCATCCTAGATTTTACATGTTTCCTCTACTACAGACATCCCAGAGTTTCTTACTCTTTCAATTGGTGTGGAATTTGCATGATACCACCCATTACCTCTCCCTTAACCCTTTCCTATCCTTTTCTACGGCACACAGCAAACTGAGGATCAACAACTGAACTGGAGAGGTTTGGGGAGAATTCACCATGATTTATAGGAATTGTGGGTCCTGTGATGTATAGTTCACCTGCAATATAAGAGCACTTTGAACTCCACCAATGATGTACCTGGAACTAACTTGGCACACAGAACCCCCATGACCAACCAAAAATACTTGAGGTCTTTGGAATTGTAGTCGACCTTCATGCACAGTGCGCTATGAACTCAAACAATGGTGGATCTGGACCAAACTTGGCATGCATACATGATATGTCCAAATTTTAATACTGGTGGGTTTGGAGGGGAATTGGCCTGGACATTTTGGAGTTGTAGATACTGGGATGTATAATTCACCTGCAATCAAAGAGCATTCTGAACTCCACCAGAGGGAATTGGACCAAACTTGCCACACAGAGCTCCCATGACCAGCAAAAAGTACTTGAGGTCTTTAGGGAAATTTCTCCATGATGTGGGGGAGTTGTAGTTCACCTATATCCAGACAGCACTGTGAACCCAAACACTGATGGATCTGGACCATACTAAGCATGCATACCCAATATGCCAAAATTTGATTACTGGAAGATTTTGGGGGGAACTGACCTTCCTTTCTAGGGGCTGTAGTACACCCACACAGCCAGAGAAGCTGTGACCTCCACCGATGATGGTCCTGGACCAAACATGGCATTCAGAACCCCCATGACTAACTCAACCTAATGGAGAGGTTTGGGGGAACTAACTCACCATAGTGGGCATCGAATCGTTGCCATTGTAAACCGCCCTGAGTTGCCTGAGGGCTGAGAAGGGCAGTATACAAATACAATAAATAAATAAATAAATAAATAATAGTTTACCCTACAGCCAGAGAATGCACTGAACCACACCAATAATTTAGAGGAAACTTGCCAAACATAACAAACTTTAAATACTGGCGGAGGTTTTTGGAATTCACCCACAACCTTATGCATTAGGTACAATAAAAAAAATGACTTTTTCAAATAACCCAGGAGACGCCGGGTACCCAAGCTAGTAATAAATATAGATCATTACTGAAAAGCAGTTGTTGAATAGTAAATTATTGAGTCAAATGAGGGGAATATGGGAGTTTGTGGGAAATGGCGAAAGTTTGCTAAAGTTATTTTTTTGAATCACAACACTCACAATTTGCAGATTACATGGCCACTAAAGGAATGGCCATGCCATCTGAAGGATTCTGGGATATGTAGTCCAAAAAGTATGTTTCCCAAGCTGTTGATCAACTCAACTCTACCATCGTCATAAACAGTTCCACTGGAGGGCCTAGGGTATATCTACACTGGAGAATTAATGCAGCTCGACACCACTTTAACTGCCATGGCTCAATGCTATAGAATCCTGGGATTTGTAGTTTAGTGAAACACCAGTACTCTCAGGAAGAAAATATGCTTGTAAAACTACAGTTTCCATGGTTGCATAGCATTTAGCCATGCCAACTAAAGTGATGCTAAATTGCATTAATTCTACAGGGTAGATGCGTCCCCTAGAGAGAGGCCCACAAACATTGCCAGGGTGGAATATTTTTTGGAACATGGTTAAGTGAAGCCATGGATATCAAACCCATGGATAAAGGGATGGTACTTTAAACTGCAAGTGATTCATATTAAATTGTTAAACCATGTCAACCAGCCCACCTTAGTTCAATGTCATTCACATGGATTCTTTTTAATATTTCAATTCTATACAAATCTATTCAAAAGATGTCCCACTGTGGAGTTTATCCCAAAAATAGGGTTTCAGTTTTATAACCTTCAGGCACTAGTAACAAATGATCTGAAATATTTATTAGTAGGTCACATATTAATGTTTTGTTCCGATCACAATCTCTCTCTCTCTCTCTTTGCCCTTAAAGGCAAGTGAGGAGGTGTTGGGTAGTTCATCTTTAATAATTATATTTCCAGCATCCTGTGGGACAGGCCTAAATGAATCAGATGGCTTGGAAAGGAAAGGAAAAAGAGAGAAATGATCCATGCCAAAAAGCAATGTTGAAGATCAGTCTAAAAAGCTGCACCTATAACATTGAGAGCAGGTTAATGCATATCCTACCTGGTGTATACTGAAGCTAGAACACTTCAGAAGATTCTTGAAAAATCCTACTGAGATCATCTCCGATAAGGGCTGAGCCAATTATTTCTCCCTTTCAAAAATACCCAGAATGTCTAGCCCTTTCTGTAAGCGATTTGCGTATTTATGTGAACTAACATTAGCCCATTTCACATACAACAAGAGACTGTAACTGGTCAAAGGACTGTCCCAGTGTTTCTGTATTTTGCTTGGTAAGCTGCCTTACAGTAGGACTATACATTGCATAAAAGATTTATTCCAGGTTCCTTCATGTAATACAATTTTTGCATATAATCCGGAACCCTATTTTTCCTGCCTGAAATGAACAATGTCCTAGGCTTCCAGTGGAAGCATACCATATAACCACACAAGAGGACTTAGCAATGCCCAAAGAGGTGTGCTCTCTAGGCTCTCAGCATGATTCTTGGGTCAATTGGCACTGGTTGCCAATTGAATTCCGGGTCTCCTTCAAGGTGTTAGTTTTAACTTTCAAGGCCTTATATGGTTTGGGGCCAGTGTACCTGAGGGAACGGCTTACCCCATATGTGCCCAGTAGATCACTGCACTCAGAGGGGCTCAACATGCTGGAGGTCCCTGGTATGAAGACATGTAGGCTATCCAGCACGCGACAGAGGGCGTTTTCAGTGGCCGCACCGGCCTTATGGAACTCGCTCCCAGCAGAGACGCGTGCACTGCAGGACCTAATGGCCTTCCTCAGGTCTTGTAAGACCTGGTTGTTCAGGCAGGCATTTGACTCCTGACTGGTACTTGTTACTACCTGCCACCCTGCCACGTCGCTGCCACCACTGTCACTAGTGCTATGTGCTCGATTCATTGTGGTTTTATTGGGGGGGGGGGGACTTTTTAACTGTTTTAACTGTTTTAACTGTTTTACGATGTCACATTTTTATGTGTTTTAATTGGTTATGCGTTGTGTGCTGTAAACCGCCCTGAGCTTCGGATAGGGCAGTCTATCAAGCCAAAACAATAAAAATAAATAAATAAATAAATAAATTTCCTCCAGAATTTCCAGCGGAAGTTGACCAGTGTATATCCAGCCAGAAAGAGGTGCTCTCTGTACCTCTGATGAGAAGGGGCTCTCCAGAAGATGGAAGAGAGCGTGTGGGTTCGTAAATGGAGATGCGGTCGCACAGGCAGATGGGTCCCAAACCATTCAGGTCTTTGTAGGTAAGAACCTGCACCTTGAATTGGGACTGGAAGATAAACGGCAGCCAGGGGAGCTCCTTAAACAGGGGGGTTGACCATTCCCTGTAATCCGCACCAGTTAGTAGTCTGGCTGCCGTTCGTTGGACCAGTTGGAATTTCCGGGCCGTCTTCAAGGGCAGCCCCACGTGTGCAATAGTGGTAATCCTTTAGAGCACCATCCTATCTGCCACTGTGCAGTTACCAAACCATGCACAGATGCAGGTTAGGACACTCTCTATAGCACAGCGGTAGAAAGCCAGCAGCAGTTTTTCATTCAGTTATTGGTTCCTTAGAAGTCTCAGATGGTACAATCTCTGCTGGTAATCTAGACTGCCATATAGGTGCCCCAGGTCAGATCCTCCTTAACAGTGACACCCAAGAACTTAAAACTGCCCACCCGCTCCACTTGGTCTCCATTTATGACCGAGGGCTAAATTTCTGGTTTCGTCTTTCTGTAGTCCACTTTGAGCTCCTTGGTCTTGATGTTAAGAACCAGATTATTGCCCCTGCACCACAAGAGCACCCGATCCACCTTATTCCGATAGGCAGATTTATCCCCTTTAGAGGTAAGCCCCAACACTGTTCTATCATCCACGAATTTGGTAATGATATTGTTATGACACTGCTATGATATAATCCAGTATCTGATTGCAGATTATCTGCTTTGAACTGGATTAAATGCTAAATAGTACAAGACACGGACAACTGGGGCCCCTTCTACACTGCTATATAAAATCCAGATTATATGCTTTGAACATATAATCCTGTTCAAAACAGATGTGGACTATCTCATTTAATAATCTGGATTATATGGAAGTGTAGAAGGAGCCTGAATTCAAAGTGCAAAAGCACTTCACACTCCTTTAACTTCTAGTGGGGACAGCAGGGAGTCAGCCTCTTGCTCTTCTCAGTAGATTCAGTTTACAAAAGTAAACTGTTTCACCTTCTCCTATGATGTGGATGCTTCCTCAACATTGGAGACTCTTGTCTGCTTGACCACACTTTGGTGTTGCTTGGACTCAAGTTTTTATTTGTGAATTGTTGGACGGGGTAGGGAACCTATGGCTTGGGAGCCAGATGTGGCTCTTTCTATGATTGCATCTGGCTCTCCAGAGCAGCCCGGGCCTCAGTTTCCCAGCATGAAGTGGGAAGGAGTGACGCAAATGCGCTGCGACTGCCGCTTCCGTGCTGCCATCTCCGCCTCTTCCTCATCCCCCACTTCTCTCGGGGCCCTCTCTCCCCTTCCTTCTTTCCTCCATTCTTCCTCTTCCTTCCTTCCTTTCTCCCCTTCACCCTTTCCTTCTCCTTCCTTTTCCCTCCCTCTCTCCCCTTCCTTCTTTTTCCCTCCCTCTTCCTTCCTTCCTCCCTCTTCTATTCTTTTCCCCCAATTCTTCCTTTCCTTCTCCTTCCTTTCTTTTCACTTCCCTCTCCCTCCCCTTCTTTCTTTTCTTCTTTTCCCTTCATTATTTTACTTTTCCTCACTCCCTGTCCTTTCTTTTCCCCACCCTTTCATTTCCTCTTTCCCCATTTCCTTCTTTCTTTTACCCTCCTTGTCTCTCTCTTGCTTTTCTCTTCTTCCTTTTCCATAGTTCGTTCTTTTCTTTCTTCCTTTCCCCTCCCTCCTTTATTTCCTCTTTCTTTCTTTCTTTCTCCCTTCCTTCCATCTTCTCTTCCTTCCCAGAGTCCTGAGCATGCCTTTTACAGAGCCAGGTCTGAAGTGTCCCGTCATTCTGCTGAGAGAATCCTTTTCTCATAGTATGTACGTATAGACTCACATTTAGTTGAATTCAGTCTTAAAATATATTATATATATTATATGGCTCTCACTGAAATAAATTTCCAAATATTTTGCTTTCATGGCTCTCTGAGTCAAAAAGGTTCCCGATCCCTGGTATACATTATATATGTCCTTGTACTTAAGTGTCCCTGCTAATTTGTCTTATTAATTTTAATCTTGCATATCTGAGATATGTTAGCTGTTTTCAGTTATTTTGTAAGAAAAAGTGAGCTATGAACTGTAAAGTATAATGAGATGGAACCAAAATGTGTCAGAGCAGATCAGTAGAAATTCCCCCTTTAAAGAAATGCATATATTACCTGTTGAGAAGCTTGGGATCAATCTGTGACTTAAATCAGATTTGTCAAATAAATACAATAAACTTTTGGTTAACCAATGAAACTAATAGTTTCCAGTAGTTTTTCTTTTTCAACCCAACCCCCCTCCTACTATGCCCAGTGACCTGCAGTTTATTTCCTAAAGACCCCGTGATAATGCAACAGACTTTCTTTCAAGTTAGTATTTTGCTCAAGGAAATCTGGTATTCAGTATGGTGGACAAACCTAATTAGTGTAGGAAATTGAGTGGATGCTGGCAAAACATTTTGCTGTAGAAATGCGTGGTGAAGACTACAATTCTGTATATACATAGGAGAAAGCCTCATTAAAGTGAGTGAAGGGCAGAACAGATAATTGGCTTCATGGCTATAAATGGTGTACAATTATCCTTAGATTAACTAAAATTATACAAGGGGGAATTTATAATATAAGAGAATGGTCTCAAACTCCGACTCTCCGCATGTTTTGAACTTTAACTCCCAGAAGTCCTTGTTAGCTTCATGAATGTTCAGTGATGATAGGAACTGAAGTTTATGGCCCCTTCTACACTGCCACATAAAATCCAGATTATTTTATTTGAACTGGATTATATGGCAGTGTAGAATTATTTATTTATTTAAAGCTTTTATACCCCAACCTTCTCACCTCCGAGGAGTGACTCAGACCGGTAAACAGCAAGTATTCAATGCTAACATTTAAAATCTAAAACATCATAAATTTACAATAAAAGTATCAAATACAAAATACAATAAATACATTTAAAAACCCTTTCGCCAAAGTAAAATCAAGTCCAACTCAATCCGTATATTCAGTCCGTATCTAGTGGTTAGCGACTTTAGTCGCTTCGCAATCTCCTCCTTCATTCTGTGAAGGCCTCATTGCACAGCCACGTTTTCACCCGCTTCCTAAAAGTCAGGAGGGAGGGGGCAGATCTGATTTCATTTGGGAGGGAATTCCACAGCCGGGAGGCCACCACAGAAAAGGCCCTGTCCCTCGTCCCCACCAGACGTGCCTGCGAAGGTGGTGGGACCGAGAGCAGGGCCTCTCTAGACGATCTTAACACCCTTGACAGTCCATAGGGGAGACAGGTAAACTGGAAGGGGCCTAAACTGGATATTCCCAGTTTTAAAACCTATTGTTTGATAGCAACCAGGCGCAGGGCCTTTACGATCATGGCACCATCCTTATGGAATGCTCTACCTCCAGAAATCCGAGCCCTAGCGGGACTTACTATCCTTCCGTAGGGCTTGTAAGACACATATGTTTCAGCTAGCTTTTGAACTCTGTTAATGTGATTTTAAACTGTTTTTATTCTGGCTATGTTAGTTACTCTGTTTTGTGTTGTGAACCACCCCTAGCCTTTGGGGAGTGGCAGTAGATAAGTTCGAATAAATAAATAAATAAATAAGCACAACAAAGATAAAGTAAAGTCCGCTGAAGTCAGTAGGATTAACTCTAAACTGCACATACTTGGAACTGCGTTACTACAAAGCTTCAAGAGTACAAATGAATCTTGATCTGAAAGTTGCTTGCAATGTTCCGAGTTCCTCACTGTGATAGTAACATTTTAAAAAACTGAAATAAAATTTAAAGTTTGCATGACCCCTCCCCCACATCTAAAAACTCACTTGACTTCATTTTAACTAAGGCATTTCATTGTGTAAGATATCACTATTAGTAAAAATACAGTAAATCTTTAATATTTTATTTTCTACATCTATGTCTGGATGTATATTAATTGAAAGATCAATACATTGACCATGCATTTCCAAATGGAACCTATCAATAAACCCATTTACTTGTTAAATTCCATGCTTATGGGAGACCCAAGTATCTGATGTAGGAATGGGACCCGAAGCAAAATGTGATAAATAGGGGCCCAAAAACTAGAATTTTGGAGGTCAACCTGGAAAAAGGTTCTGTCACAAAAAGTAACTTTTCCAAGCACAGTAGTGGTACCACTGATACTACTATTATTACGTCAAATATAGGTCCATAGCATAGGGTTCGGTTCATAAGCTTCAGCCTGCAAGGCATCTGTGCCAGCGTTGTGACTGGGCCTCAGGACATTATGATTGAAGTACTGCATTATATGGCAGTGTAGATTCCTGTAATCCAATTCAAAGCAGATAATGTGAATGGTTTACTTTGATAATCTGGATTATATGGCAGTGTAGATCTATTTTTAATTTCAAACAGGATGCCTAAACTAAATATAACAATGGAAAAAGAGAGGAGTTACCCACATACACAGAGACATGCATAAATTCAGATTTTTCTTATTCTGTAACTTTTTTTGCTGTTATTTTTGTGTAAATCACTTTGAGTCCCCGTCCCGTCCCCCCCGGGTGAGAAAAGCCGTATACAAATACAGTAAATAACTAAATAATACATTTTTTAAAAAGTTTCATGAGGTGTTTGGGGGCCTGGGCGGGGGGAGGGGGAGTTGGATGCCATTAGCCCAGCAGCCCACGAGGTTCGGAATGGGGACTCAGGCCCCTTCTACACTGTCATATAATTCAGATGATCAAAGCAGATAATCCACATTATCTGCTTTGAACTGGATGATATGAGTCTACACTACCATATAATCCAGTTTGAAGCAGATAATCAAGATCAGGGGTGCTCACACTTTTTCAGCATGCGAGCTACTCTTAAAGCAACCAAGTCCAAAAGATCTACCTGCCCCCGCCACCGCACGCTCTTGCCACTGCGCGTGCTCCTGCTGCTGTTTTCCGCCCGCGCAGCGCTTCTTCCGCCTGCAGGGCATTGCAGGAAGGAGAAAGCATGAGGCAGGGCATCCAGAGGGAGCACTCCACCCTGCCTGTCTCGCCGGCAACTGAGGCTGCACAGCTGCTTCTGGACGAGAGAGAGTCAGGGCGCTCCCTCCAGAGGCCCTGCCTCATGCTTCCTTCTTCCTGCAATGCCCCGCAGGCGAAAGAAGCACCGCGAGAGTAGAAGCCAGCAGCAGGACCACGCATGCGCGCAGGGTGTGCATGCATGGCAGGAGTGTCCCATCCGGCTGGTGAGGCCCGAAGATCACCTGAAAGAGGGCTGAAGATCTACATACTAGTAGCTCCCGAGCTACCTAATGAGCACCCCTGATCTAGATTGTATTTGGCAGTGTAGAAGGGACCTCACTGAACACAGTGGAATATAACGCCTCAGTTCACAAGCATGATTAAACTGAGTAAAATAATCAAGGATAAATGTGCTGTGCTTTTAACAGAAAGAAAGAAAGAAAGAAAGAAAGAAAGAAAGAAAGAAAAAGAAAGAAAATAATGAAAATGATGTTTACATAATGAAAACTGGTTTTTTATGCAACTGCATTCAATGCATAAAAAGTTACATACGTCTTTGTATCTCTTCAGCCTCCTCTCATGCAGTTGGGGAACAAGTTTCAGCAAAGGATGCAGAACAGACAACTAAAAAGGCATGGATATAAACATATGAGCAACAATGAAATCCTGACTTCAGGAAGTAAAAAATAAAACAGAAGCTTTTAAATGCATCAATAACTTATACGTATAACATGCAAAGCAAGGGACAGACCATTCTTGATGGAGCGTACTTTTAGACTGCTTGGGTGGCTTCTGAAGATGTAATTTACTTCACAGATGGTCATCATAATGGAAATCATAATGTCAGAAGGTCTTCATTACTGTGTTAGCTTGCATGTTCGAACTAGTACACATGCAGAGCTAAGACCATTTGGTGCAGCCTTGTGGTCAATAGAGTATGCTGTGAGGAATGCTGCTATAACAACTGACAGATGCCTTATGCTTAAATATTGCAAGCGAAGCAGAGTCACCACCTTTATATTCCATTGCCAAACAAACTTCCTTGCTGGAGCAATTCTGTCAATGTTTCCCTTATACCTGCAATATCTACTGACTGGCTTTACTACTGCTCTCTCAACCAACAAAAAAGCAGTCTGTCTTCCACTGTAACCAAAAACAACCCTGGTAAAAAGCAAATTTTAAGCAAAATTTCACAACTCTAGATCAGGAAGAAACAACAGGATAATTTTTAGCATCTGAGCATCTTTTGGTCACAAAACAAAGAATGAATTATCACTAATCAAGGAACAATACAGAATTTAGGAACATTATTTTTGGAGATGACAATTTCCAAAAATTCTCAGCCAGCATGGCTACGGTGAGTGGCTGGAATATTTTGGGAGTTGCAGCCCCCAAAGGTAATTCTCCCAGCTCCAAAGCAGTGCCTCTTTGATTTTACTCGGCACCCTATGAATACTATGCCACTTCAGAAATTCTTCATCAATACACTCATTGCAGGACAAAAACTCTGTTGGTCAAAGTGGCTCAAACACAACTCCAGCCTTGATCTAACATTCTCCAGTCGTTGGAAGATGCAAAAGCAAAGCAGCTTTTTGCAATTTTGTATTATTAAAAAAGAAGCTCTTGACTTCTGCCCACAATTCATACCATTAAATCCATGATTTTCTAAAATCTTAGCCTTTTACCATTTTCATTTCTTATCATTCCTCTCTGTTGCCATCCCTTTCTAACCCATACACTGAAAACCCATGCTGTCCACACACTTCAGTGGCCAGCTGGAACCTGCCAATCTAAACAAGCTCTAATAATGAATGTTATAGATCGGCTTATTATGGAGTCAGAACATTTTGTATACAGTAGAGTCTCGCTTATCCAACATTCACTCATCCAATATTCTGTATTATCCAATGCAGTCTGCTTCCCGCCCGGATCCACAATTGTTTCAATACATTGCGATGTTTTGGTGCTAAATTTGGTAATACAGTAATTACTACATAACATTACCCTGTACTGAACAGCTTTTTCTGTTAATTTGTTGTAAAACATGATGCTTGGGTGCTTAATTTGTAATATCATAACGTAATTTGACGTTTAATAGGCTTTTCCTTAATCCCTTCTTGTTATCCAACATTTTCACTTGCCAGCCTGTTTATGTTGGATAAGCGAGATTCTATGTAACTGGATTGCAGTGGATGTACACCAGGTATGTCTAGTGATTCTTCATACTATTTTTTATACAAGTGGGAAATATTTCACACAACTAATGTGCACAAGGCAATGTGAATCTTACTCATATACATGGTCTTGGAATCTACACTTTCTACCATTGAGATTCAAAACAAAATATCAAAATTGAAAAAAAGATTGTTCTACAGTCCTGTGTTAAGTTAGCTATATGTTTGATACAAGTGTTTTTACTAAAGTTTACACATAAATAATTTGATATATTTTCAGTTTTCTGCCAAAATGGGTCTCAAGCTGTCTTGAGCATTTTACGAGTATTTGTCCACATGCCTTGAAAAATCATAAGCTATTTAGCTGAATATATACTGTATTTTCTCATTTCCTAGCTTTCACGGTAGGATATAAACATGGTGGCTGTATCATAAAGATGGACCTCAAATAATATAAATATCTCAAAAGGAACATGAATTCTCAAATCTCAAAAGAACCATCAGGGTGCTTGGAAAATTCATGACCATGCTATTTTGTACAAGATATTACATTACTTTCAGAAATAATATTCTATTTTCCCTAGTAAATATATGCCATTTTCATATTATACAACACTTTGGAGCAAGGATTCTTTCTATTTCCCATTAGTATACAAAGACTTTAACAGCAGCCATAGACATGGAACACTGATATTGCAATGACGCAGATGTACATGAAGGACAAGTCATGATGTTTTGTGCACTTTAAAAGCAGCACCTGATCAACTGGTGCCCGTCCCCCCTTACCCAAAGTTTATCAATAATTCTACCTGGAGGGATTAAATGAAGTCGAATTAATAATGATGATATGCTGCTTTTAGATGCAGGCACATGTTTACTCACAGGAAGAAGGGCCGTTCAACTTACCAGATTGTTTGAGTTGCCCATATCATGGGTCTTAGAATAATGAAATAAGAACTGTTCAAAGAAATTAAATGTGGATTTTATTTTGGAAGGGGCGACCGTTATGAGACAGGTATTAAACATACTTATAAAAAGACTGGGGGGAAACCACAACTTACTCTTTTTGTGATGTCCTTTTCGTCTAACTCCTGTGGAAATAATGGCAGAAGTCATTTAACAATGCAGAATGGTTCATTTTGATGACAACACAAGACAGTGTGGTACAATAGACACTAATCCCAAGCTTTTTGACTGAATCTGTAGATTTCTAACTTGATTTGAGGCTCCAATCTTAGGTATAAATAAAACCTATTCAACTGGCTGCGTCTTTACTTCTCAATAAGCATACTCACCATTAATATAAATGGGGAAAGAGTGAAAGTAACCATGAGTCATCTAAGGGCCCTTCCACACAACTTCATCAAATCCCCATTGAATTGGATTATATGGAAGTGTGGACTCAGATAATCCACTTCAAAGCAGATATTGTGGATTATGTGTCTTGATATTCTTGGTTATATGACTGTGTGGAAGGGCTCTAAACTTCCACTGATGGTTGTCCTGTTGCTTTTCCAAGCAGAGCAATTTCTTGAATGTACACATGAAGTAATGTATTAATTGCCTTAGACGGAGTATAAACAACTTATTTTGAATTATCCGGTCAGGAAATAGTTCTTCCTAGAGCAAGAACAGCAGATTGCTTCACCTCTACAGTACATCATTAATGTTCCTGAGCAGTAATTTTGCTAACTAGCACCCAGTGGTCTATGAATGTCCCTGGAGTGACCTCTGTCATGGAAACACGCAACTGAGAAACCAGTTAGTGCTTAATATCTGCATAGATCTTCATTATAACACACTGCATTGTACAAGGTGCACCGGGACTGTGGCGCAGCTGGCTGGGAGTCAGCTGCATTAAGATCACTACTGACTGAAAGGTCATGAGTTCGAAGCCAGCCCGGGTCGGAGTGAGCTCCCGACCAAAATTGTGTCGCTTGTTGTTGACCTTTGCAGCCCGAAAGACAGTTGCATCTGTCAAGTAGGAAATTTAGGTACTACTTTATAGGGAGCTAATTTAACTGATTTATGAGGCCATAAAAATCTCCAGGAAGTATGCAAAGAATGAGGAAGCAACAGCTCCCCTGGTGGCCAGAAGCTGGAATGTTAAATAGCCTCTGAGTGTCTGTCTATATATGTTGTGTGTCTATGGCACTGAATGTTTGCCAGGTATATGTACATTGTAATCCGCCCTGAGTCCCCTGCGGGGTGAGAAGGGTGGAATATAAATACTGTAAATAATAAATAATAAATAAGGTGATCTGTCAATTAAGTTTCAGAAATACAGTGAAATGTTAACTGCCATTACCTGAGTTTTTTGCAGAAATTCCAAAACCAAAAAGCAAAGCTCTTCCATTGCATTCGCGGACTAAAGGCAAGGAAAACAGAATATTAGAAATGAGTTTATTAAACCGATAGCACTTGCTATGAAAAATTCAGCATTACTGAACGGATATATTCTGTAAATTGGACTGACCTGAGGAGAGGATTCCCTGGTCAGGTAAGTAGAACACACATCATCTATCTATAAATATTGACAAAAGAACAAGGACAAGACACAAAAAGGTTGAATTGAGGGGAAAAACAAGGAAATTGAACTTTAAGTGAGGCTCTACAATTTGTAATGTCAAAAGGGTCATTCACTGAAGGCTTAACAGTCAGACAATTCAATGTCCCTTTCCTACAATGATACACATTCAGAAAACAACTCAGAGCTGCTTCTAATATATCAGCAACTCAGATGAATATGGGATTCCAAAGACAACCAGAAAAAGAACCTGTTGATTAATGGAAATGTCTAATGGACAGTAAAATAAATGAATATCAAGCAGGTTTTATAAACACGAAATGCCATCAGAATAAAGTGTCAACAGATACATTAATGAAAAGTAAGAATCATAATTTGCAACAAGAAAATTAAAATAATTCATAAATACTCATGTAAGAACATGAGAAGTCTAATTATATCTGACGATGAAAAAATGGTAATAGAAGCAGATAGATGGAGAAATTGTACTGGAAGCAGAGAGATGTGTCCTGAGACATGTCTGCCTCTAGCACGCAGCAACCTGGTCCTTTCTTCCAGATCAGACAACAGCACCTGGCCAGGTAGGTGCAAATGGGTTCATACTGTCCTTTAAATCAGCATATCTCAAGCTATTCAGGACATAAAGGACCCACACCTTAAACTCACCCCATGAACAATTTTAGCCAATGCAGATGAAGTAAGGCTAGTATGATACAAGCAAGCCCCTACAAGAATCCTATCAACTACAATGCTATGCCCATATACAATTGTATCTTCTAGAACAATTATGATCTGGTACCGAACCCCTCATTCCCAGTGACTGTGCTGCTTCTTCATGGTTAGCTATGTGACCTTGAAAGCACATTTTCTTAGGAGAGTTGGTAATACAAAAAAAATCACCATAAGAACCTAAAAAAGGGAATTTTCAATTCTATATGAAGCTTCTACTGTTCAGAGCCCATTTATGTGGTTTGTGCTGTTCAGAGCCTAGTTATGTGGTTTGTGGTCTTTTGTGCTATGAATGTCCATAAACCAATACCCCACTATGTATTTACTTCCTGTCAACATTTCAACCTTCTTGTCACAATAAGGTTGAACCTGAAATGTAGAGGTGTTCCATTCCAAAAAGTGCCTCTCTAAGTACAACAGCATTCTCTGATGTTAAAGGGCTGGAGGTTTAGCACAGATGTTAAATCAGCAGCAGCTAAAAGATCTATCAACCAAAAGGTTGCAAGTCCGAACCCCGGGTTGGCGTGGGCAGTCAACCGTCAGCCCTGCCCACTGTTTACCTAAGCAGTTCGGAAACAGCTTTAGCTGTAATTAGAGAAATTAGGTACCGCTAAAAAGCGGGGGAGGTTTTTTACAATGCCATAAAGAAAAAGAAGATCAGAAAATGCTGGAATGTGGAAGTCCTGTCAGCTCTTTGTCATAGAGGATGAAGCGACAGCACCCCCTGTGGCACGACACAAAAAAACTCATTCTGTTCTGTCTGTGCACTGCGTACGTCTATACAAAATGGCATTGAATGTTTGCCGTCTATGTGTACTTGTGATCCGCCCTGAGTCCTCTTCGGGGCGAGAAGGGCGGAAAATAAATATATATAACACACCAGCCAGCACAAAGGCTTGCTTAACCCTCTTAATGTTGTCTTCTTTCCTTGTGATGATTTTAAGCAATGCTCTCAACTGATCTTCAAACACCTCATTGTCCAGGCAGAATCCTCAAAGCTGTCTAGGGCTTCTTCCCTCCAGCTGTTTTGAGCCCCTGAACTCCCAGAATTCCGAAGAGGCCAACCTGGAGCATTGAACAAGCTGTCTAGGGCTTCTAGGGAGTCCCGGCCGAAGCCAGAGCCCTGAGAGATCTGCTGCCAAACGGGCCTGCAAAACTCATTTGAGGGCTGAAGGTTTATAGGATGCTCAATTGTTATATTGCATTTTGCTGTTTAATTGTTTTAACTGTTTTTAATTGTTTTTATGTTTTAACCTGTGGCGTTGTTTGTTGTAGCCTGATCAGATTCTGAGTTTCAGAAGATGAGACTGGGGATGCTGGGAGAGTTTCAGAGGGCCCAAAGGGAAATATTTTGGAATCTTCCAGCAGCAATGTTTTGGTTTCGCCTGATGGTTCCGTGGAGAACGGTAAAGGCCATTTTCATGGAAACCTACCAGGAGTGCTGTCTGAAGAAATTGGGTAAGATGAATGTTTGACAAGGTCAGAGAGAGTAGAGCTGCATTAACAGGGCTGGCAAATCTCCTGCTGGCTCAGAGTTAAGGGGATCAGGTGCAAATGAAGTGATCTCATGGGAGGGATTTTTGGCTTTAAAAGTGGTTCATGTTGATACAATCATTGTGAGAGCAACACTGCTTTCAGGTACAGACCTCCCGGGAAGAGCCGTGGAATTCATGTAATCAAGAGTTAAGCTGTTTTTGTGTTCTGATTTTGTGAGGCGTTAGTTACCTTCATGTACCTTCTCTTTGAGTGACATAGTTTTGCCTGCCTTAGATTTATGTACTTTGTTTTTGCATATCTCACTGGATTGATCTAAGAGATTTTCTCCGAAGGTTGTTTTTTTTAGGACCTTTGGCTTTGATGGACATAACCTGTAAACTTTGATTCCTTTTTTATTTTTGCTTGCTTTTCATATTTTCAGCTTTTGTTATACTCTGGTTTTAATAAACCCTTACATTGGATTATCTGCACAGTGTGTGGTTTATGGTGAAAAGAAGCTTCTGGGCTCTAGTACAACAGTATGGGTCTAGAAAAGTAATTAAAGTACCCTGTATACATATGCTCACGTCTACAAATTTTAGTCAAAAAATCAACACACACATTTTTAAAATCCCCCCCAAAAAACCTGGGTCATCTTATCCATGAGTTAAAGTAAGTACTTTACCTTAAGACTTATGAAAAAATAACCACCCTGTTCTCTGAGAAAAGGAGAACTTAGTCAATTCTGGGAAAACATAATAGCAGTGCCACTCTTATCAAAAAGTTTATGGGCTTTTTGAATGGCAGTGGCTCTTTGGCGTTGAGTATTTATGTCACAGCGGATAGGCAACAGATATATAGAAGTTTAATTCCCCATCGGCCCAAAAACTCCAGTCTCTGTTCGAGTGAATAATGAAACTCTCATTCAATTCACAAGGTAAATATATAACTTTGTATTGAATTGTATTTAACAATAACTGGCAAAACATCGAAAAACAACAGCCATCACAGCTACCTTTCTAAACATCCTTTCCTCACAGATATTAAATCCCAACTGACAAATCCCAACTGTCACTTTGTAACTGACATTCCTCAAGGTTCCATTTAGCAGTCTTGAGACAGCGCCATCTGGTGTCAAACATGTCACACTGCAGGTCATCTCAAACTGCGAAAATATATCTTGTGCTGACTCATGAATTGCTATTCAAAATGCAATAATCTGACAGTGGCCAGGGGCAGTTAACCCCCGAGGCAGCATTAATATTGTCCCCCTCTGTGATACTTGATGTATCCACAGGTCATACCAAAATACATAATTTTGGTCAAAACTTGCCCTTGACTAATACATGAGGTTGATTTATACATGCATATATACAGTAAGTGAAAAACACACTCTTTTTTACAGATACATACAAAATCCAAGTTAATCTGGATGCTAACACCAAGTTGTGGGCCACATTTTTGTACCTAGCTGGAATCCTTCCTGTGCGTGTTTACTGTGCCGCATTAGAATCTTTACTTGTTAATCCTATTTGCTCTCTCTTTTTCACATATAACATGTCTGGAATTGGCATTTATTTATTTCGTATCAAAAGCATTGCATAAATTAGTATAAAAACTGATAAAAATAGAAGGCATCAAACCAGGTAAATATTTTTTGACCAAAAATGGGCAACAGCAATGGCATTGTCTGTAGCCTCCAAAAATTCCTCCTCTGTACATGAGGCAGGGCACAGTGGACAAGCATACAGATTCAGAGTTGTCTGTTCTGCTCCTCAATCACACAAGGTATGGGATTCTTTTAGGAATTGAATTGGCATGCCAACATCATAAACATTAGCAAAATTAAAAGCAAGTAATATAAGGGAAATTCTTCTCTACCTCATTCCACAACTGTAAATCTTGTTCTCCTTGCAGAACATGGGGTGCCGTTGGTGCGCCTGGAAATAAGAAGACATTTCCTGTTCTTTAATCCATAAAATTTCCTGGGAGGTCATGGGGGTTGGGTTCACGGGTGTGGGGATATAGGGATAAGAAATGTTAAGGTATAATTAACTGTACAATCAGTTCTGATTTTTCATATGTTTAACGAGTACTGACTGTAACATTTTTGTAAACCTTTTGCATATTTACTTTTTTTTCTTATTTTCTTTCTTTAGTTCATCTGTTTTGTTTCTCATATACACTATAAAACAATAAAATTTATTTTTTTAAAATCCATCAAATTTTCTATTGATAATATTATTTACCACACAGAGATATCTGTGAACAAACAGGAGAGTGAAAATAAATACATTATCATAAGTAAGAAAATAAACCAAGCTCAAGATCATATATGTATCAATTTCAACAACACTGAACTTCGGTACCAATACTGAACATAATTCACTAAGGACCACATTGTGCTGTAAATGAAACAGCTGCATAGGCTTATAACATTTTTAAACTGCTCCCATTTATTCTAGTGGTGTTTGTGCAAGAAAAATATGAAATCGTGGGAAGATCTTGCCTCAACATGAGAACGTTCACAATGTTTGATTAAATTTTGAGCCAAGAAAAGCATGAAGGAAACAATATTTCAGAATTGTAACAATTACACTTAAGATACTTTCTTACCAATACAAGTAGATAAGTGAAGAGTGACCAGAATTGATGTAATATTAATGTATAATGCCCACATGTGCAATATGCAAGTATTTCTAAATTTTTTTCATGTCATGAGCGACTTCGGAATCTGCAAGTCGCTTCTGGTGTGAGATAATCGGCTGTCTGCAAGGACATTGCTCAGGTGATGTCCTTGCCCAGATGTTTGACCATCCTGGGCGAGGCTTCTTTCATGTCCCTTCATGAGAAGCTGGAGCTGACAGATGGGAGCTCACCCACTCCCCGGATTTGAACTGCTGACCTTTTGGTCAGTTGTCCTTCCGACACAAGAGTTTAACCCATTGCGCTTCCAGGGGCTCAATGTGTTAATTAGAATTTCGCATTTCTAATCAACCTCAGATAATTAATATTCTAGGTATACCTTTACTATTCATATTTTAAACTTTTAATTACAGTAGAGACTCAAACCACATATCAGATTATATAGAGAAGATTTTTTTCCTTGTATGTGTTTGGTGTTGTGTGCCTTCACATTATTATTATGCCAATCCTAGGACAAACTTGGCATAGAGCAGTGGTTCTCAACCTTCCTAATGCTGCAACCCTTTCATACAGTTCCTCATGTTGTGGTGACCCCCAACCAAAATATTATTTTTGGTGCTACTTCATAACTTCACCCCTTAGGACTGTCCACATTTGTCAGAGGATGTTCTTCAGTCTACAGGTCATCCGTGAGTTACCAACGACTCCTAGTTAAGAACGAGGCTGAGACAACAGGGAGGGAGAGGACCCTATCCTTTGGAAGAGAAGTTCGCTCCTGGAAAGGCGATCAAGAGAAAAGTGTCTCCACTGAACTTTTATCTTCAATCATTGTTTCCAAATTTTTTTCAAAATCCAATTCTCACAGGAGCAGAAAGTGAGGTGACATCTTCTGAAGAGAGCAAAGACAAACACCACAGGGGTGTTAACCCTTCCCTATTCTTTTCAAAGCTTGTGTGCATGTGTGTGTGTGTGTGTGTATGGCTGGAGTTACACTTAAGAAATGTACCTATTCTGGTTTACATAAAAATTCCTGCCCTCCCATCCTCCGAGTGAAAGAGACCCTCCAAAGGGTTCTGCTCCTGGCATCATTCTGGGGAGGCGGAGGAGATGAGGCCAAAGGAAGCAGTGACAGAGATCCCTGTGGAACAGTCTTGTCGACCCATAAAAGGGTCGTGACCCACAGTTTGAGAACTGCTGACACAGAGGAAGGCAATGGCAAGCTTTCTCCCCCCCCCCCCCAAAAAGACATTTACCATTGCCTTCCTCTGAGGCTGACCATGACTTCTATATTTCACCAGTGGTTTTAACGGCCAAGCAAGGATTTGAATCCTGATCTCCAGAATTGTAGCTCCACACCAAAGCCTCTACACCACACTGGCTTTTGCATAGCATTTTATATTTATTTATTATTTATTTACAGCATTTTTATCCCACCCTTCTCAACCCCCCCCGAGGGGGGAACGACGACACAGAGCAGCTAACAAAAGCAGCGATTCGATGCCACAATCAATGCACTTTATAAAACCATAAATACATACAGAATTTAAACAATAGCAATTAATTTAAAACAGATAATCAATTAAATTTAAAAAATTTCCGTCCACAAACCTAATTGATAGAACAATAAAGCCGTATCCTCATATCTGTCGTCTTGCCAATCCATTCCAGTCAAAAATGCTGCTTTATGTCCCAAAACTAAGATTTTAATTTCTTCCTGAACTCCAGGAGGGAGTTGATGTATCCACAGGTCATACCAAAATACATAACTCCAGGAGGGAAGCACATTCCATAGGTCGGGGGCTACAGCCGAGAAGGCCCTGTCTCTTGTCCCCTCCAGCCGCACCTGAGATGTTGGTGGGAGTGAGAGCAGGGCCTCCCCAGATGATCTTAAGTTGCGAGGTGGAACATAGAGACAGATGCATTCGGACAAGTAAGCAGGGCCAGAACTGTATAGAGCTTTATAGGTCAAAACCAGCACTTTGAATTGAGCCCGGAAGTGGACAGGCAGCCAGTGGAGCTGACACAACAGGGGGGGTGGTATGCTCCCTTTATGTAGCTCCTGTTAATAATCGGCTGCCATCAGTTGGACTAATTGCAGTTTCCAAACCATCTTCAAAGGCAGCCCCATGTAGAGCACATTGCAGTAATCTATTCGGGATGTGACCAGAGCGTGGACAACCGTAGCCAGATCAGACTTCGCAAGGTACGGGCGCAGCTGGTGCACGAGTAAAATCAATTCTCCAAAAGTGGCTCAAAAACATCGATAATTGAAGCATTTTACACTGACTATCCCAAACAGGGCAGGATTCTAAAACTTATTTTATATTCCTCTACAATGGAATCAATTTGCAAGAGTTGCCGGAGCCCTTGAGATTATATAGGTGGCTGATTTATTTCTATTTAAGACAGACATTCCATTTTTTAAAAAGTTCAACATATTATATGATTAGTAAACAGGCAAAATGCTCACAAGGTCAGTGTAAAATCGTGTAACCGTCTATGGCCCCTTCCAGACAGCTGAATAAAATTATCTGCTTTGAACAGGAATATATGGCAGTGTGGATTTAGATAACCAAGTTCAAAGCAGATATTGCGGGACTTCTTACCTTGGTATTCTGGGTTATATGGCTGTGTGGAAAAACCCTATGTTTGATCAAGAGCAATGAGAGATGAGCAATGGGTCGTCAGAGTTGGAGAGAGACACAGAAATATGAAAGAAAGAAGCTAGATCTGCTTTAAAACAACAATGCACACAAGCCTTTTACAATTTCCAGAAGGGTTTTAATAACCTAGAAAAAATGGAGAAACTCATTAACTTAATTAAAGGAAAAGCAAAGGAAAAGTTCAAATAAGTATGGGATTTACTGAGAAAAATTACAGAGGTAATTGTTAGGCTTTGGTAGCTAATTAAAATAATATACAAGTAAAAGTTAAAATAGTTAAAAGGATAAAATATAATATTTATAATAATATCCAGCAACAATATAATATTATACAATACTAATATTATGAATGATGTATTAGTATTGTGCTAATAATATACTATGTTTTTATGTAGATTTGACTTGTAAGCTGCTCTGAGTCCCCTTTGGGGTGAGAAGGGCGGCATATAAATTTCGTAAATAAATAAATGTTAAATATTCATGTCATGTCTTGCCGTTGTATTGTCACCGATCTGATGGGTTTTATTGTTGGGAGCGGGGTTTTAGTGATTTAGAATGTTGTTTTATCTGTTTTATGTGTTTTTATCTGTTTTTATCTGGTTTTAATGACTCTGGGCGGAGAGAACGGTCTACTAAATCGAATAAATCAATCAATCAATAAATAAATGTGTATTAATAACACAGAGGAGACAAATGTGGTGGATATTACATGACTTGCAAGTCATTGAAGTTCCCTTGATAGTCATGTAGTTATAGTACAGTATACTCTCAGTTAACAGGCATCCATAAATTTAATTTCCATATTAAAAATAGGCCTAATTTATACTTTGTTTTTGTTGTTATTTGTATCAATGTGAATAACAACATAAAGAGACTCATAACTGCTCTCTATACCATACCCAACACTATACCATGCTCTGCATTAGCTTGGTATAAATATTGAAATACAGTCATTAGAAGCATATTAAGACCAATAAAGACACATTTAATTTCGGGTCTCACACTTTTACTGTTTTACTGAATTATTTAAAAAACCAACAGCTTTTTTATTTAAAGTATTAAACTATGTAACAAAATGTGAAAAACATTTCTGTTCCTGGTTTGAAAGTGTTATTTCCTGTTTAATTGTGCAGTGCTTACTTTGAAAGTACACATTACACAAAAACCCTTCTGCTAGAAACATCTTATTCTCCATTCACGTCCAGTGTTTATTTATTTTAAAAACCTTAATATATGACATTTGGCCTGGGTACTACAGTAAGTAAACTTTGTGTACTTTCTGTTTATGTGTTTTATTGATTGTGTTGTTTTTATTGCTGCTATGTTGTTTTTTATTGCTGTGTTGTTGGGCTTGGCCTCATGTAAGCCGCACCGAGTCCCTTCTGGGAGATGGTGGCGGGGTATAAATAAAGTTTAATAATAATAATAGTAGTAGTAGTAGTAGTTCTACTTCAGAAACTTCATTTTGTGGCTGCCACAAACTAGGGTGATTTGGTTGAGACTTGAGGAAATATTCCTTGAAAACACATAGCAAAAATGTGCTGCAGGATATTCCTCAAAAACATGGGGCAAACTTTCCCCATGTTTTTATGATACAACCAATTAGGAAATGACATTTATAACCCAGGAACAAAAGTAGTATTGCATAATGTTATTGGGTTGATTGAGAGTTTTGGCTTTTGTTTAATAGTTTCAGCTGTTAGGTTTGATATCTCTTTTGGTTGTTAGAGGTATCAGGCTGGATCTACACTGCCCTATACCCCAGGATCTGATTCCAGATTATCTGATTTGAACTGAATTCTATGAGTCTACACTGTATTCCAGAATCTGATCCCAGATTTTCTCCTTATCCCAGATTATCTGGCAGTGTAGACTCATAGAATTCAGTTCAAAATCGAAATAATGTTTTTATAATTTTTACTGGGATCATGTGTTTTACTGTTGCTGTGATCCGCCCGAGCCTGGAATATAAAACTGAATAATAAATAAATAAATAAATAATCTGAGATCAGATTCTGGAATATAGGGCACCGTATTTCAGCCTCAGATCTTACAAACAGTTTTGTAGTATTACCTAAGTCATATCATAATTAACAATAATCACATCATAATTAAAAATAATCATTATAATTAAATATATTTAATTATTACATAAATAATCATAATTAACAATAACCATATCATAATTAGAAACAATCACATCATAATTAAAAATCATTATAATTAAATATAATTAAAATAATATATATTTAATTATCATATAAATAATCATTATAAATTAAAAACAATCACATCATAATTAAAATAATCATTCTAATGAAATATAATTTAATTATCATAATCATAATTAACAATAACCATATCATAATTCGAAACAATGATTAATCATAATTATCATTGAAATATAATTAAAATAATATAATTTAATTATCATATATTTTGATCCAGGTAATTATATTATAAAACTGTAATTATGATATGATCCAGGTGATATTATAAAACTGCTTGTAGGATCTGAGGCTGGATCTACACTGTCCTATATCTCAGGATCTGATCCCAGATTATCTGGCAGTGTAGACTCATAGAATTCAGCTCAAATCAGATAATCTGGGATCAGATTCTGGGACCCAGCCTCAGATCTTAGAAGCAGTTTTTGTAGTATTACCAGCCTCAGCTAAATCTTAGAAACAAAGGGTGGTAATAAATTTTTGATGGAAAGAGGTGAGAATTACAAGGTTCAGTTTTAGGATCTTTTTAATTTATTCATAAATGATCTGGATGTAGAAGTAAATTGTGAGGTAGCAAAGTTTGCAGATGACACTAAACTGTTCAGGGTAGTTAAAAATGAAACTGATTGTAAAGAGCTCCAGAAAGATCTCTAATTGAGTGAATGGGCAACAAAGTGGCAAATGCATTTTAACCTAAACAAGTGTAAAGTCATGCACATCGGGGCAAAGAACCCCAAATACACTTATCAACTGATGGGGTCAAAGCTTTCTGAGACAAACCAGGAAAGGGATCTTGGGGTTTTGGTGGACAGCTCAATGAAGATGTCAACCCAGTGCGCTGCAGCAGCGAAAAAGCAAATTCTATGCTTGGCATGATCAGGAAGGGAATCGAAAATAGGTCGGCAAATGTTGTATTGCCTCTCTACAAAATGGTGAGGCCAGATCTGGAGTACTGTGTACAATAACCTGGTCACCGCACCTCAAGAAGGATATAACGGAACTGGAAAAGGTACAGAAAAGGGCAACAAGAATGATCCAAGGGATGGAGCGGCTCCCTTATGAAACCAGGTTGCAATTGGTCTTTTCAGCCTTGAAAGACGGCATTTAAGAGGTGACTTGAAAGTGTATAAAATCATGCATGGGATAGAAAAGGTGAATAAAGAAAACATATTTTCTTTGTCACAAAACACTAGGACTAGGGGCACTCCTGAAGCTCCAAAAAGGTTAGGACTAATAAAGGGAAATATTTCTTCACCCAGAGGGTCATTGGGTTATGGAACTCACTTCCAGAGGAGGTTGTGACAGCTGTCAGCCTGGACAGCTTCAAGGCAGGATTAGACAGATTCATGGATACCAAGGGAATCAGTAGTTACTGAAATGGACATCCAAGTGCCACCTCTGTGTTGATGGAGGCAGGCAGGATTTCCCCGGGGACTGGTTGTGGGGGGTCGGGAGCAGGTGAGGGTTTTGCCCTCCTTTCTGCTAGAGATCCCTGTGTACAACTAGTGGGCCACTGTGTGACACAGAATGCTGGACTAGATGGGCTGAGGCCCGATTCAGCATGGCTCTTCTTATGTTCTTATGTTCTTATGTAACAGTAACCATATCATAATTAAAAATAATCAGTATAATTAAATATAATTAAAATAATCTATATTTAATTATCATGTAAATAATCATAATTAACAATAACGGTATCATAATTAAAAATAATCATTATCATGAAATATAATTAAAATAATATATATTTAATTATCATATAAATAATCATAATTAACAATAACCATATCATAATTAAAAACAATCACATCATAATTAAAAATCATTATAATGAAATATAATTAAAATAATATATATTTAATTATCATATAATTTTAATTATGATATGATTATCATAATTATCATTATCAAAATTGTAATTATGATATGATCCAGGTGATATTATAAAACTGCTTGTAGGATCTGAGGCTGGATCTACACTGTCCTATATATATATATATATATATATATATATATATATATATATATCAGGACCTGATCCCAGATTATCTGTTTATCCCAGATTATCTATCAGGATTTTGATTGGGGGGGGCTGAGTTTGGTTCGGGGGGCTGAGACTGGGTGGAAGAGGGTCTACCCTAGCAAACCTTTTGTATTGTTATCCCAATAACCCCATTAATGTGGGATATAATGAGCATGGTGATCAGATCATGTTATGAATCATAACAGTTTAAATAATGTACCAGTAAGGCCTTTTTACAGACCATGGATGGACCTGAGCCCCCCCAGATGCCTATCTGGCGGTGTAGACTCATAGAATTCAGTTCAAATCAGATCATCTGGAATCAGATCCTGGGGTATAGGGCAGTGTAGACCCAGCCTGATACCTCTAACAACCAAAAGAGACATAAATATGCATATACATACATCTCTCTCTCAGAAGCAAGCAAGCCCAGGAGAAAAGATAAGGAGGGAAACTTGGAGAGAAGAGAGAGGAGATCTTGAGGCAGAAGGAGCTCCTGAAAGAGGGAGGAAGGCGAGGGGGGGAAGGAGGGAAAAGCCCTTACCTTTGCAGGAGCTGATCCCAAAGGCTAGGAGGAAGAGGAGCAGCCCCCAAGGGGTGCCCGAGCCGAGGGGCATCTTCTTGGGGCGGCAAAGGCTTCTCCCGCCCTCCTCCGAGGCTGCCAAGGAAGGCTGGGGTCGCCAACAAGCGCCCGCCCGGCTTTGCATGGCTCTTGGGTGGGCGCCTCTCTGCTTTCCTCCCGGCTTTGAAACTCCCAGCCACGCAGAGCGGACTTTTAAATCTCCCGGACAGGAAGGGGGGGGGGGGGAGCGGGGCAGAGCTTGGCTCAGAGTCAGGCACTGTCAGAAAGGCAACTGTCTGAACCTGGTCTCACACACACACACACCCTCCAAAGAGTTTTCCTATTTCTCATCTTATTCAGCCACCAGCTCTAGGTAGTAGTTTGTAGGGAAAGTAGGGTTGCCACTTTTTGATATAAGAAATAAGGGACATTTATGTGATTTTTCACAAAAATAAGGGACACTTCATAAAAACTTGAAACTCAAACATTAGGTATACATAGTTTTACTAACAGAATAAGATAATGATTGAAACTCACAAAAGAAACTGACTTCTACCCTCTTAACAGTACACGGTATGTTTCTGCATGTTTTGTCATGCAGAAAAAACATTATCAGAACTACCTTATTTTCTCCATCTGTATTTAGTCCTTGACTTTGCTGACTTTAAAAGTGCACTGTCTAAACATTAAAATAAAATAAAATTTATAAGACAGTACATCTTCATTATTATGTTAATAGTTAATGGTATAGTATAGTATGGGATACACAGCATTGTATAGTATTGGGGTACACAGCTAGACCTATTTTAAGAGTAACTCTCTTTTTTAAAAAATTATTTTTTATTCATTCAAACAACAACAAAAAACAGAACATCAAAACATACCAACATAGACCTAGACATACATTTAAACATAAAAGCATAACCCCCTCCCGTTACCCCCCGCCCACCACCACCCCTCTCACCTACACATAAACATTTCCCCTGTAGTCCTCCTTGTCCGTGTTGCAGAGGTTCAATACTTCCTTACACCATTGCACAGGGGGGTCGGCCTTGCTTCCCCTTCCTGTGGTCAAGACTTAGTTGTCCTATAATGTCATCCCTGTATTGGTTTAGATCATATTAGTTTATATTTCTTCAATTTGAGGTAATCAATATATTTATTCCAGTCCGTTCTATTTTCAAAAACCCTGTTTTGCGCTACTTTCTGTGTCAGCAGATCCATGTTCATTATATCATACACTTTTTTTAACCAGTCCTGGTATGTTGGCACTTCTTTCAGCTTCCAAAATCTGGCCAAACTTATTCTTGCCGCGGCGGCCAGGTAAAAGAAATTTTTTTCATCATTTTTGTCTAACTCAAAATCCAATGTCCCCAGTAAAAAGTACTCTGGTTTGAACTCACATTTTTTCCCCAGGATATCTTTTGTCCTCTTGAATATCTCCCACCAATATTTCTTTACCACCTTAGATTCCCACCACACATGGGAGTAGGTACCTACATTTACTCCACATTTCCAACATTTCGCACTCAATTTACCTTTACTGAACTTCGCGAGCTTTTCTGGAGTTAAATACCACATGTAGAATACCTTATACCAGTTTTCTTTTATCTCGACAGCATAGGTATATTTTAATTTTTTGCCCCACACTTCTTCCCATTTACACAAATCTATAGTATGTCCCACCAGTCTGGCCCACTTTATCATTACCTCCTTGATCAGGTTTTCCTCCGTATCCCAACCAAGTAGTAGTTGGTAGGATTTCTGTATGATTTTGGTATCACTTTTTACTATTTTGGACCAGCTCGAGTCTGTTATTTCAAACCCCTTCTTCCGGTCTTGTTTATAGTTCTCCTTAATTTGCCAGTAGTGGAACCACGATAAACTGGGTTCCACTCTCTGCATCTCTTCGAGCGACAACAAGTCCACTTCCCGCCCTTTGATCTTTAATATATTTTTATAGGTTAACCATCTTTCCCTTGGGATTTCCCTCTTATGGTCTGCCTCGTTCGGGGAAAACCACAGGGGAGTTTTATTACATAACCTTTCTTTGTATTTGTCCCACACATTGATAAGGGCAGCCCTTATAAAGTGGTTTCTAAAACCTTTTTCTATTTTAGCCTTATCCCTCCAAAGATAGCTATGCCATCCCGGTAGAGGTCTTCTCCTTCCAGAGCCAGAAGTTTCTTTTTTTGTCAATGTTGCCCATTCTCTCACCCACCCCAGTACTGCTGCTTCGTAGTAGATTTGAAAATCCGGCAATGCCATTTCTCCTCTTGTGATGTTATCTTTCAATTGTTGATAACCTATCCTAGGTCTCTTGTTCACCCAGACAAATTTTATTATGTCCTTTCTCCAACCATCCAGCATAACTTTTGTCCTTAAGATTGGGATTGTTTGAAACAAAAATAATATTTCTGGTAGCACAGACATTTTAATCAGGGCTATCCTGCCCATCATCGAAAGTTGCAGCTTGCTCCACTTTTCCAACTTTAGTCTTATTTCCCTCCATTTTTTTCATAATTGTTTTGGAGTAGGTGGGCATTACTTCCTGTCAGGAAGACTCCCAAGTACCGGACCATCTTTTCTATCTTAATTCCTGTGACTTTTAAGAGTAACTCTCAAGCAACCAGGAACTATCTTTATCCAACATGATCTAACATTCCCCTTGGGTAACGGTTAATTGAGTCTACTGTACTTTGAAAAAGTCCTGTATCGCCCCTTCCTTCCAACAGGGACGCAGGCGGGCACACACTCGCAAGCGCGCAACTGTCAGTCTGCCCTGCGAGTTGGAATCCCTGGGCAGGCATTGCCGTGGAAACCACAGCACGCACCTTCCTCTGGTCAACCCCGCCCAGTCCTGCCCTGTTAGTCAAGAATAAGGGACAGGGCCTGAAAAAATGGGACACAAATTTTAGGGCCGAAATAAGGGACATCCCTTAGAATAAGGGACATATGGCAACACTAAGGGAAAGGGACTATATGGCTTTTTTTTAAACCACATGTGAGGGTTTTCTTTTTCCTTCTCCCAAACCTTGCCTCAGAATATGAAGACTTCCACGTATCTCAACCCCTGCCACCAAATGCGAGGGCTTGCATTTATCCCACCCACACCTACCAAATATGAAGGCTTCCTCTGTCCCCAACCAAGTTACCGCATGTGAGGGCTTCCATTTATCCCAATGCAGCTACCAAGAATGAGGGCTTTTGTCACCCAACCAAATGTGAAGGCTTCCATTTCTCCCAACCAAACCACCAAATATGAGGGCTTCCATTTATCCCAGCCAAGCTACCAAATCTTGGACTCTCGACTGACGATGGAGACGCAAATCTCTGCCGTCAATTGAGTTGCCTTTTTCCACCTTCGTCAGGCGAGGAAGCTGGCTCCCTACCTCTCCCGCCACGACCTAGCCACAGTGGTCCAAGCCACGGTCATCTCGAGACTGGACTACTGTAATGCTCTCTACGTTGGCCTTCCTTTGTCGGTGATCCGGAAATTGAAGCTGGTCCAGAATGCGGCGGCTAGACTCCTGGTTGGCGTTTCGGCGACCGCCCATATAACACCTGTTCTGCAGGAGCTGCACTGGCTACCAGTGGAACACCGGATCACCTTCAAAGTGTTGGTTTTGACCTTCAAGGCGTTAAACGGTCTGGGGCCAGCATACCTTAGGGACCGCCTTATCCCATACTGTCCCGCTAGGTCACTACGTTCTGAGGTGGGTCAACTATTGGAGGTGCCCGGTGTCAAAATGTATCATCTGACGGCCACAAGGTGGAGGGCCTTTTCAATAACCGCCCCGATATTGTGGAACGCACTGCCTTCCGGAGTCCGAGTTCTCACTGACTTAGTTGCATTCCGGAAGGCGTGCAAAACCCTCCTGTTCCGGCAGGCCTTTGGGTATTAATTGATAAGATGGGTAGGCACCTGCCTTCCGTGCTCTGCATACCACATTGATGTTTTACTATGTTTTTATTGTGTTGAGTGTTTGTGATGTTTTTATGATGTTTTTATATTGTTTTTAATCTTGAATTTAGTGTAAGTTGCCCTGAGCCACCCGGGAGTGGCAACTCACAAGATTAAATAATAAATAAATAAATAAATCTGAAGGCTTCCATTTAAACCAGTGTTTCCCAACCAGTGTGCCGTGAGCGACCATCAGGTGTGCCGTGGGAATTTGGAACCTCCAAGACCCTTTCTTCCCCCTCCTGCCGAACACTTTTTCTTCTCCACTCGGGCTCCCTTCTTCCCAGCCTCTCTCTGCTTGCTTTGCCTCGCTTTGCTCATGCTGCCGCTTCTGCGGGAAGGGGGAGGGGGGAAGACGTGACCTGTGCGCGCACTACTGCGCAGACTCGGCCCACGTCTTCCTCCCTCCCCTCCACAGTGCTCTCTGGATATAGGTGAACTACAACTCCAAAACTCAAGGCCAATGCCCACCAAACTCTTATAGTATTTTCTCTTGGTTATGGGAGTTCTGTGTGGGAAGTTTGATTCCATTCCATCATTGGTGGAGTTCAGAATGCTCTTTGATTGCGGGTGAACTATAAGTCCCAGTTGTTGAGCAAGACCTTTGTGCCATTCCTGCCAGGATATCCATGTTGTGTTCATCGAAACAGGCCCAAGTTTCACACTGAGTGTATAAATACATTAAAAAACATATTAACTATATGTATTAGTGTGTTAGAGTGTCATTTTGTGTCATTTTGGTTGGTGGTGTGCCCCAGGATTTTGGAAATGTAAAAAATGTGCCACAGCTCAAAAAAGGTTTAAAAACACTGATTTAAGCCAACCAAACTACCTCATGTGAGGGCTTCCATTTTATCCAGCATACGGTTACCAAATCTGAGGGCTTCCATTTATCCCAACTACAACTACCAAATGTGAGGGCTTCCATTTATCCCAAGCATATTATCTACTAAATGTGAGGGCTTCCATTTATCCCAAATACAGCTACCAAATCTGAGGGCTTCCATTTACTCTAGGCACAGCTACTAAATATGTGAGCTTCCATTTATCCCAAGCACAGCTACCCAATATGAGGGCTTCCACTTCTCCCAACATTGCCACCAATTGTGAAGGCTTCCACTTCTCCCAAACAGTGCCGCCAAGCACTCGGGCTTCCACTTCTCCCTGCCTTTGCCACCAAATGTGAGAATCTTCTTCTGTCCCATCTGAGGAGACTTCCTAGAAGCCCTTGTGGTTCTGTGTGAGGTTTTATTTATCTTCTTTTTCTACTGGATACCCCACTGCCACCATAGACACCTTGTCTGAACTTGGCTTTCATGCAAAAAGATGTATTTATCAGAAATCGAACATGAGATTAGATTTGTTTTTAATGCATCAAAATGACATACCTCTCATACACAGATGTGCTAGTCACAAAAGACTGGTGGGACCAATCAGAGTCTTAACAAGGAGATCCTTGTTAAGACTCTGATTGGTCCCACCAGTCTTTTGTGACTAGCACATGTTGTGTAGGAAGCATAGAACAAGGTGATGAAATCCTTGGGTGGCAGAACAGACCTCAGTTCTTCAATTTGGGGCACTGAAATGACTCTTCCGTGCCCCAAGAGAGAATGTGCACTAGGAAGAATGATTCCATTTCTCTCCCAGTTCAATTCTGTGGTGGTTTTCTGCTTGCAAGGTGATTCCTTTTCCAGGGATGAACATTTCAAAGATGTCATTCTGAAACGATCCAGAAGGCTATTGCATTATTCAATGCTATGTGTAGACCAGACTTCCCAAGCAGGTGGTAGAGATGCTCCGGGTGAGAAATTTCTTCCATTTCTATATTCATTTGCTTCAG
Source organism: Anolis apletophallus (assembly GCA_030556195.1). Lineage (NCBI taxonomy): Eukaryota > Metazoa > Chordata > Lepidosauria > Squamata > Anolidae > Anolis > Anolis apletophallus. The sequence goes on from JARBWK010000012.1 coordinate 23,823,917, forward strand.
GGATTTCCTCTTAAAATCATATCATACCAGCATAGACAATTGTAAAAACTGCTAAGAGCTGCAGACTAGCAGTGTGTGTATGGACTCCATAGCTTACTCCTGATTTACTATATTTCTATTCATAAAGGCTTCTTGTGTGTGCATATTCTGGCCTCCCCATACCAGTTGTTCTCCAGGTTTGTTGGACTAGAGTGGTGGTTCCCAACCTTTGGTCATCCAGTTGTTCTATACTACAACTCCCAGAAATCCCAGCCAGCTTACAAGCTGTTAGGAATGGTAGGAGCTGAAATCCAAAATACCCGAAGGTCCAAAGGTTGGGAACCACTAGACTAGAGCTTCCCTAAATTGCAGTCATCTAGGGAGCTATCTGGGGGCTTCTGGGAATTGATGTTCAAGATAAATATGAAGAAGATTTTCAAACAATCCTTTCCTGTTATGGATATAAACTTTCTGGTGCTGTATGCAAACACCTATATGCCTCTACAATGGAGACATTAGGATTTTAATTGGGAAAAGACAGGAAGAAACACTGAAATCTCTTGCACAACTCTGCAGTCCTTCCTATAATTCTCTCTGGCCCATTTTACAGCTTTTATTGAACTTTTTCTTTAAAAAAATCTTTTGATGTCACATCTAGTTTAGCCCTAAGCAAGTTGTGGGTGTAGGTTGCATTGAACATAGTGAGACATATTTCTAAAAACAGACATAGGTTTGGGATGCATGAAAAGTACCTTTAGGGAAGGTTTGCAAAGAGGAAGCATCTGTAATTACATGTGAAAAGTTATATATTCACACACACGCCCCAACATTGGATCCTAACTTACTAAAGGAATTAAAAAGCATCACAGGGAAAGATAGTTTCCTGAGATCCCCATCAGTCATGACCAGTCGATATTGTTTACCTTGACTTTCAAAAGGCTTTTGACAAAGTCCCTCACCAAAGGCTCCTAAATAAGCTCTTCAGCCATGGAATCAGGGGACAGGTCTTGTCCTGGATTGGAACCTGGCTAAACTGTAGGAAACAAAGGGTGGTAATAAATGGACACTTCTCTGGATGGAAAGAGGTGAGAAGTGGCGTACCCCAAGGTTCAGTTTTAGGACCGTTACTTTTTAATTTATTCATAAATGATCTGGATGTAGAAGTAAATTGTGAGGTAGCAAAGTTTGCAGATGACACTACATTGTTCAGGGTAGTTAACAATGAAACTGACTGTAAAGAGCTCCAGAAAGATCTCTCGAAATTGAGTGAATGCGCAACAAAGTGGCAAATGCATTTTAACCTAAACAAGTGTAAAGTCATGCACATCGGGGCAAAGAACCCCAAACACACTTATCAACTGATGGGATCAAAGCTTTCTGAGACAAACCAGGAAAGGGATCTTGGGGTTTTGGTGGACAGCTCAATGAAGATGTCAACCCAGTGCGCTGCAGCAGTGAAAAAGCAAATTCTATGCTTGGCATGATCAGGAAGGGAATCGAAAATAGGTCAGCAAATGTTGTATTGCCTCTCTACAAATCTATGGTGAGGCCACATCTGGAGTATTGTGTACAATTCTGGTCACCGCACCTCAAGAAGGATATAACGGAACTGGAAAAGGTACAGAAAAGGGCAACAAAAATGATCCAAGGGATGGAGCGGCTCCCTTATGAAATCAGGTTGCAACGCCTTGGTATTTTCAGCCTTGAAAGACGGCGTTTAAGAGGTGACTTGATCGAAGTGTATAAAATCATGCATGGGATAGAAAAGGTGAATAAAGAAAAAATATTTTCTCTGTCACACAACACTAGGACTAGGGGGGCACTCCTAAAGCTCCAAGGTAGGAAAGTTAGGACTAATAAAGGGAAATATTTCTTCACCCAGAGGGTCATTGGGTTATGGAACTCACTTCCAGAGGAGGTTGTGACAGCTGTCAGCCTGGACAGCTTCAAGGCAGGATTAGACAGATTCATGTATACCAAGGGAATCAGTAGTTACTGAAATGGACATCCAAGTGCCACCTCTGTGTTGATGGAGGCAGGCAGGATTTCCCCGGGGACTGGTTGTGGGGGGTCGGGGGCAGGTGAGGGTTCTGCCCTCCTTTCTGCTAGAGATCCCTGTGTACAACTATTGGGCCACTGTGTGACACAGAATGCTGGACTAGATGGGCTGAGGCCCGATTCAGCATGGCTCTTCTTATGTTCTTATGTTCTTATGACTAATCAAAGTAGACATTAAACGCCTGGAGAAATAAGTCTGAGCTAGTTGGACTCAATATCGGTTTTACGGAATTAGCCAAAGTAAGGAAGTTGTTGTGAGCCCAAATTTTTGTAGTAACCAGAGACTATGAGAGGCTACCAGGTTGGACTTAAGCAATGAACCAGAAAATCCCAAATCGAAAACATCTAAGATTCCCAAATCTGAAATTATTATGGCTCCTAAGCAATTGTAGCCTTAAAATCCATTTCCATTGTGAGGCAAGCATGCCACTAAGCCAGAGTGACAACATGAGATGGCAAAGTTGTAGATGTCAGGCCAAAGGACTTACTTTAAGGCTTTGCATTCTATGTTTACCTGCTGAAAAGTGTCAAATTCAATGAATAGGAAAGGACTTCTGTTGATGCAGTTGCATTCACTAGAGACGCTGTCCAGGGTCCTGAAAAGCTTGCGGCTCTGTTTTTGGGAAACTGATTTCAGGGAAGAGGACAGCCAGCATGATGTAGTTCAGTGGTTCCCAAACTTTTTGGCCTACCGCCCCCTTTCCAGAAAAAAAATTTACTCAGCGCCCCCCTAGATATAATTTTTTTAATTTTTTAAAATAGCAATTAAACAGAAAGATATATGTATTAATGCAGTGGTTATCAACCTTTCTAATGCCGTGGCACACAAACTCCCATGACCAGCAGAAAATACACTGGTGGAGTTATGAGAAAATAGCCCAAGATATATAGTAGTGTTAAGGACTTACTTTAAAATTGAAATGACTTTCTGTGCCCCCTCTGGCCTGCATGCATGGCATGGGGGAGTGGCAGAGGGTGCTTCACGCGCCCCCTGGGTGTTGCTATTCATGCTATTGGGGAGACTGCCGGAATGGTGTGCAGGGGGCACCGGAGGAGGGCTTCGCTGGCCCCGCAGCTTGCAGGGACAGGGAGGGGAGGGAGACGGCGGGCCCTCCATTCTCTCCCCGCTGCCTTTTTGTGCCCTGTAGCCATTGGGGAGGGATAGGGTGGAAGTGAGCCCTTCGTTCTCTCTCCCCCTCCCTCCCTACTGGCCACAGGGCACAAAAAGGCAGTGGGGATAGAATGGAGGGTCCACTGCCTCCTCTCCCCTTCCCCGCAAGCTGCGGGGCCAGTGAAGCGCCTAAAGCGGCACAAAAAGCAACGGGGTTGCCAGCCATTTTGGAGGGGGCGATGCCAACCAAGGTGGCCTTCACTGCCCCCTGAATCGCTCCACACCCCCCCCAGGGGGTGCTACCACCCACTTTGGGAATTACGGATGCAGTCATTTTGTATTACACAAGGATACTGGGGATCAGATTTCAAATCCTCGCTCAACCATGGAAACCTACTGGGTGATCTTAGGGAGGTCACACTCTCTGAGCTTCAGAGGAAGGCAAACTACTCTGAATAAATCTTACCAAGAAAAACATCATAATAGGTTTACTTAATGGTTGCCATAAGTCAGAAATTACTAGAAGGAACACAACAATAGCAGCAATTTTCAAAGAGGAAAAAAACTGTCAAAACCACCTTGGAGTATGCCTTGTTTAATTTATTATTATTTTATTTACAGCATTTCCCCCCACCCTTTTCAACCCCCGATGGGGGACTCAGAGCAGTTTAAGAAAGCCCTTTAAAATTCAAGGGGTCGTCATAAGTTGACAGGCTATTTGAAGATTAAACCCTGCCAGACTGTTTCCTGCCTGACATCCTAACCATGAGCTCTGCTTGGCCAGATGGCAAACACTGCTTTAACAGCCAAGAATATACAAATATAAAGCCACCATTGCAAAAGAATTTACACAGAAATTTTCTAAGGCCCTTGTATAGCTTCTCTTCCAATGTATATTGGAAAGCAAACTAGTTTTTAGTTGAAATTGTCTGCTAATATGTTAGGAAGGCATATGTTTCCTTTCACACATATCACCTCCTGCATATGTTAATTAATAGCTTTTTGATGCATTCACATACTTTTATGTATGAAGAAGAACAGACTTTTAATATATATTTCATGATCCTGGTGCATTTACAGCCTAGCTGGAAAATATCTTAATGCACTAGGAATCATTTTAGAATAATAGAAACAATAGGAAAAGCAGTGCAACAACGCACAAGGGGAAAAAACTAAAGGAAGAAGATAAATGACAGAGGAATTAATAAAAGTACATTTTTGTTAACTTGTACGTTCCCCAAAAAAAGGACCAAAAAAAGTTGAAGGCACTGGATTCTACCTGATTTTAAAGTTAAGCAGGGCCAGCCCTAGTTAGTACTTGAATGGAAAACTGTCAATGGAAACCGGATGCTGGAGGCATATTTTGAAGGAAGAACTGACATTGGTTCCTTCTCTAGAAAACACTGTGAAAATAATAATTTGACAGACACATACACTCATGTACATACTCAGTATTATTTTTACCAGTATACTATTTCATTTTAATTAATTTTGGGGATCACCGTAAATTAAATTTGACTTGCTATTATCTAATAACAACATCTGCAACAGTTAATTTTGTAACTGTATATAATTTAGTCTTCAGAGTCTGTTTCTTATTTGTTTGTTTGTTTTTTAGGGATATGTGCTACAGTTCATCATTATTTGATTGTTCAGCTGGGCCATTTCCCAATGTAAAATCATGTACAAAACATGTATATCAGGGGTGAGCTTGATTCTGGAGTAGCATCACATTATTTCATTTTTTTAATTAATTTCTTTATTGACGATTTTTCAATACATAGCTTAAAAGTTGGGTAAAGCATCGGGGTGGGGAAGATCTGGGGTGGATAGATGGGGAGGAATGGGGAAGGCTGGGGATGGGAAGGGGATGACCGGGGAAGAGTAAACAGTGCGGAAGGAGGGGGAAGAACAGGGGGGGGCTAGAAGTAGAAGAATTTGAAAGTCTATGATGGATGACTCCCAGTCCAGTTGCAGGGTCAACAATTATCTTGAAAGGAAACATTTCCAAACTGGTTCTTTCTTCGCCTCCTCTTTTCATATAAAAAACAAGATTTCAGACTCCTTTTCTCTCTTCAGTTGGTTTTCTCTTCAGAGCTTATTAATTTTAAATATGTCATCACCTGATTCCAATTGATCCATTTTTCCGGTTTCTGATCAGTCACTCTATTTTTGAGCATATCCAAATCGATTATCTCCCTCAGTTTCCCTAACCATTCCTCAATCTTCGGTACGGTGTTAGTTTTCCAATTCCTTGCTATCTCTATTCGAGCTGCGGCAGCCAAACAGAAAAGAATCTTGTCATCATTGCTCATTGCATCACATTATTTCAGTGTCTTCTAGAGTGAACTAATCTCTTGGCTATCTTCGCAAATGATGATTCAGGAAGGACTCATCCCACACTTTCTACAAGCGCGTTGATGACTAAGGAGGTTGGATGTGTCCTTCGAGCCTGTGCATTGGACTCTTCTGGTGGAGCGCAGAATGCACAGAACTGGCCTCACCCTTTAAACCAAAGGTTTGTCTGCCGGGGCCTAGCAAGCTGGGATGGTGGCAGCGAGGTCCTCAGGTCATAGGTTTGGTTTGAGTTTCCTTCTCTAGATGGTTGACCTTACAGGGTTAGACGAGCACCATCTGCCCGGGTTTGAAATCAGTTTTGCTTCTCCTAGGATGGTTGCCAAAAGGCTACAGAGCCCATCCTGCCCTTTGACGCTCTTTGTCAGACCCTTCAGTTGTGACCTGTCTGGAACTACAGAGTCACTATTTGGCGTGACTGGAAATGATGTCACATTATTTGCTGGTTGCATTTGGACCATTACACAGGTTGTTGTTTCATGGACAATACCTCTAAAAGCCTGTTTTAAAAATATATTTTTACACTATATTTTACTAAAACTCTTTAACATACTAGTAACTCCCCTCCCCCCAATATTTCTATTTAATCAGCTCAAAATATCTCATATTTGAGGTTCAGTTTCAACCAGGATCAGCAATTTCAAGGCTTACTCTAATATATATATATATATATATATATATATATATATATATATACACACATACACACACACACACACACATACACACACACACACACACTAGCTGAACCCGGCACACGTTGCTGTGCCCTATTTAGGTGATGTGAGAAAGTCTGGGTATGTAAGTTGTGGAAATGATGTGAGCATGTTTGTTGTGTGTATATATATGTGTGTGTATGTGTGTTTATAGTTGTATGTGTGTATGGTTTTTTGGGGGTATGTGTGTATGTGTGTGTGCAGGTATTGGTTTGTGTTTATTTGTGTGTGTGTATATGTGTGTGTGTATGTGTGTGTGTATATATAGTTCTTGGTATGTGTGTATATATTTGTGTGTATTTATCTGTGGGTTTTTTGTGTTTGAGTACGTGTATATATATGTGTGTTTGTGTATGTATATGTATGTATGTGTATATATGGAGAGGTGCTGATATGTGTGTGTATATATGTGGATGTAGTAGTGTGTATGTGTATGTATAGGTGTGTAGATATATGTGTTTGTATGTGGTTGTGTATTTATATGTGTTTGTATGTGTGTGTATGTATGTGTATGTATTAGTGTGGATGTGTATGTATAGGTGTGTAGATATATGTGTTTGTATGTGGTTGTGTATTTATATGTGTTTGTATGTTTGTGTTTATATGTTGTTGTGTATATATATGTGTGTGTGTGTGTAGAGGAGGAGGCCGAAGAGGAGGGCGAAGGGGAACCGCTCGATCTCCCTCCCCCACGGCCCTCTCCTCAGGCAGCAGAGGAGAGGCGGTTGAGGGCTCTCCTACGCCGGCCGCCGCCTCCCTTCTGCTGGCCGAAGAGGAGGCCGCAGGGAGAGACGGTGCGGCTCCCCCTCGGCCCTCCTTTGGCCAGCGGAGGGAGGGGGGGTAGCGGCGGAGAGCCCTTTGCCGCCTCTCTTCCGCTGCCCGAAGAGGAGGCCGAAGGGGAACCGGGCAACCCCTCTCCCTGCGGCCTCCTCCTCGGGCAGCGGAAGAGAGGCGGCAGAGGGCTCTCCGCCGCTGCCCGCCGCCTCCCTTCCGCTGGCCGAAGAGGAGGCCGCAGGGAGAGAGACGGCGCGGCTTCCCCCCCCGGCCCCATCCCCGGGTAGCGGAAGGGAGGCGGTGGGCGGCGGAGGAGAGCCCTCTGCCGCTTCTCTTCCGCTGCCCGAAGAGGAGGTGAAGGGAACTGGCGATCTCGTTCCCTGCAGCCTCCTCCCCGGCCAGCGGAAGAGAGGCGGCGGAGGAGAGCGAGAAGGGGGCGGAAGAGCCGGGCACGGCGCCGTCGCCGGCAGCGTAATGAAGGCTCACCCCTCGCCCCCGCCTCCCTTTGGCTTCTGCTGCCGGGATCTGCTCCCCCACTGTGTCCTCCCTCGCCAGGTGTAGAGTGGCCGCTCGTGTTCGGGAGTGGTGTAGAGCCGGTGAAGGAGGTCGAGAAGGCTGCGGAAGAGGTGTGTGTGCATGTTGTTGTTTATGTGGGGTAGTGGGTAGTTATGGAGGGGGGTTGTGGATTGTGGTTTGCTGGGATGTGGTTTGAAGTTGCGCATGCTCGGTACTGTGATGTTTTGTTGGCGGCCATTTTGTGTGTGCGGTGTTTTGCGCATGCGTAGTTATGTTGTGTTTCGGTGGATGTTTTGGGGGTGTTGTGTGTTGTTTCGGGGTGTTTTCGTGGGTGGAGTATGGACCTAGTGGTATGGATGAGTAGCCCTGTGTTTTTCGTGTGTGTGGGGAATGTAGTTTTGGCGTGCATTTGCCTCGTTGCACGACCACTTCCCTTTTATATATATATATATATATATATATATATTCGGTTTTATATTCCGCTCCTCCCTGCAGGCTCAGGGCAGATCACAACATACAATAAAAACACCAGAGTGTAACAATGATTAAAATAACAGGAATTACAAATTCCTTAAAACTCATAGACATGATCATGCAAGTACATTTCTGATTTAACTAAAAGCAAGTCTAAAAAGGGCGGTACTCAGTTAGTGGCATCTGTATCCAATTATATAAATCTTTCCTTCCATCTAATAGTAAATCTGTGTTGTTAAAATGCACACAGTTAATAAGGCAGAAAACAATGCATTGCTTTCTAAGTAAACAAAAAATACCTTTTTTCCAACCTGTAAATTGTCTTGTAAGACAAGAGGAAGGTAGAGAACCACAGAGAGGTTTCAAGTATGACAAGAGAACATGGCTCGTTGTGTTTTGTTGCCCTTTGTAAGGTGCATTATAATAATTTTCAGATCTCCAGGAATCATAAAACTGTCAGAGAGAGTGGGCAGAAGATTCTTGGTCTTGCAGTTGCAGCATTTGTTTCTTTCCATGACAGAATTTCATTGACAGGGTAGGCGCGACTCATTACTTCAAGATTTTAAAGATGTTGTAATTCTCAAGAAGTGAATGCCCTGAAATGTCATGACCTTTTGTAGAAGAGTAAGAAAAACCATCCAAAAGGATGTAACATCCATAAGGACACAAGGGAGAACAAGAACAACGGGAGAACTCTGGAAGTGCTCTTTTTTAAAAAAATAATAATAACGTAGGTTTTCCCCAGTGTTTTCATATGTGGGTGTGGCAAAATATTGGGCTAAGAGAAAACCACTATGCACTTTGTTCTTGTCAAAATGCATACAAATTGAATTTGTATACAATTTCTGGATAAAAGAACAAATTTATTTTGCATATAAAAAAAACCTGCAGTAAGTCAGAGTTTCACCTATAAGCCTTGTTAGATTCTATTCCAATAAAGAGGAACATGTATTTTAAAACTCTCCATATATTTAATTATATAGTGGAATTACAATAGTACTGCTATTATCACTGCTGTTGCAAAATAGTTGCAGTACTGAATTTCCTCAATTCTAAGATGCACTTTCCCACATGTAAACATATCTAAAAACTGGGTGCATCTTAGAATCTCTGGATATATATATATATATATATATATATATATATATATATATTTCTGATGGTGGTACTAAAATCAATGAAATATGGTGATCTCTTTCTGCCTTATGATGCACATAGACTCCTTACTGTTATATGGGCAGGGCATAAGGTTACGGCCTGTGCTTGATGGGGTTACACTCCCCCTGAAGGTGCAGGTTCGCAGTTTGGGAGTGATCATGGACTCATCGCTGAGCCTGGAACCCCAGTTAAAACTTGTGCATCAGCTGCGCCCGTACTTTGGGAGGTCTGACTTGGCCATGGTGGTCCACATTCTGGTTGCATCCTGTATAGACTACTGCAATGCTCTCTATGTGGGGTTGCCTCTGAAGACTGCTCGGAAGTTGCAATTAGTCCAATACTCGGCAGCCAGATTACTAACAGGAGCGGGGTACAGGGAGCACAGAACTCCTTTGTTGCACCAGCTCCACTGGCTGCCAATTAGCTTCCGAGCACAATTCAAAGTGCTGGTTTTAACCAACAAAACTTTATACGGTTCTGGCCCTGTTTACCTGTCCGAACGGATTCTCCCCTATGAACCATCAAGGACATTAAGATCCTCCGGAGAGGTCCTGCTCTCGGTCCCACCATCTTCGCAAGTGCGCCTGGTGGGGATGAGAGACAGGGCCTTCTCTGTGGTGGCCCCACAGCTGTGGAACGATCTCCCAAGTCATGTTAGATCTGCCCCCTCCCTGTTGTCCTTCAGGAGGTGGGTGAAGATTTGGAAGACTTGGATGTGGAATGAAGCTTTCCCAGAATAGGCTGAGATTGATTACAGTTTGAAATGAGTGACGTGTATGTATGTATCTTGGCGTTTTATGTTTTATGTGTTGTTGTAACATGTTTTTAAATTTGTATAGCATTGAATTTTGATGTAAGCTGGTCTGAGCCCCTCTATGAAGGTGAGAAGGTCGGGGTAAATTTTTTAAAATAAATAAATAAATATGCTGTTAGATATGCCCACCTACTAAAATGTAAATGTTTAAAAACCTTTCATCTCTAGAAGAAACGGCTGAAGTAATGGATGCTCAGGCTTTGTGCTGCAGAGAATGGAAACAAGCCCACCAGTTTGGGAAATTGTCTTGTCTTTCAGCCCAGTGTACATGAAGACTTGAAAATCCTCACAAACTGGTAAGTCAAGAGAGCCGAAATTGCCAACTGTTAAGAATGTCCAGAACAGTCCCGGCCTTTTCCAGTAGCCTTGGTAGCCTTGGCAGCTGAAAACAAAAGGAAACAATGGAAGGAAACAGAAGGGACAGTGTTTGATCATAATGAGAGCTGAAATGAATTATATCACGTCACTTGATGAGCCTGCAGCCCATCTGAGTGACAACACAGGCTGTATGGGTTTGCGACTTGTATGATGCTGAAGTGAGGTCTCTACGTAGATGGCTGCGTAACTTACAACGGTATCTGCTTACCAAGAATAACCTACACTTTCCATTATCTATTCTTTATGAATTACTCTCGTTGTGTGTGTGTGAATTGGTCTTGTGTATAAGGCCCCAGCTGGGCTTTAGATCTGATTCAAGCAAGTGGCATGGCTTCTGAAGTTTAAGGGATTGGCTTAGAAATCAGAATTCTTTCCTGTAAATTCCATTTCCCAGCAATTTGCTGCCTGTTCAGATTGTAAACAGTCAATTTTCTGCTCAATTTTCAAAAGTACAGTATATCCACCTAGTTTCCTTGGGATTCAGCTCACCTATGAATACATTTCCAAAGGGGAGGAAAGAAACGTATGTCCAACACACTATCCACAGTTGCTAAATTGAGCCTCCATTATACCTCTGATTGCTATACTTTTAATGCAGATGAAAAATTGAGAGAGTTTTCTAGTCCTTTCAAAAGTATCTACCTTGCTACTGTAGGAAACAGCATGCTGGAATACACAAAACTTCCATGATCCTACTAAAGTTACTTCCATGCAGGTATCTAAATGTGTTGAAAATACTTTATTCATGTCACAATGCGGGTCCTGGCCCTGCCCCGTAATCACACACACACGGACAAATGTCAATTAACTATTTATTAAGCAAAAGGGAATGCAGGTGAAAAGGATAAAAAGTTCAATCAAGGAGCAATGTCAATTAGTCCAAGGCAATTAGCAATCAAGGTTCATAAAGCAAATCCAAAAAGCAGGGAATCTCTCAAAAGCAAGGTCCATAAAAACAAGGCAAGGTAATCCAAAAGCAAGGAAGTTTCTCAAACAAACTTGGTCCGTGAAACAAGGCAAGGCAATCCAAAGTTCATGGAAGTAAACAAAGTCTCTTGGCAGTACTTGGCAAGGTGAGCCCAAACTATGGCTTCCAGGGAGCAGGAGACCACCGATGTGTCTCTCCAGCAAAGATGTGGCCGCCAAACTGAGGAACTTTCCCACCGGGTGTATAATTAAGTCCCACCCTTGTGGGTCCAACGCTTCTCCACTCCCCATCTCCAATCTTTGCGTGTAGCCACAATATTGCTCCTACGGTCGAAACAACTCTCGGCCTCAGCACCATCTGGCCCGTTATCATCCTGGGAACCCGGCACTGCCTCAGCTTCCATGCCCTCCTTGGCAGCTGGCAAAACAAGCGCTCTTGAGAACCGAAACCTCCCGGTCTCTCATATTCGCAATCCGAGCCAGAATCTGGTTGACCTTCATCATCCAAATAAGCAGAAGGCCAGGTGTCTTCCCATTGCAAACTGTCTGTCAGTGAAGCATACCCATCGGCCCCTTCGTCTCCTCCATCTTGGTCCAAAGCAATCGGGACCCCCGGGGTGGCGCCCCCCCGGCTGGAATGGAGGCTGGAGTGCCACAATTCATCCTAGAAAGTAGCAGAAGAAACTCCATATTGGAGCTGACTGAAAACATGGCTCTATCTGGCTGGTAGATTCAAAGTGCAGTACCAAGATGTGATGAATTCCCAACCTGGGAGGCTTGGTAAAGTCTGAAAAATTAGGCCCAAGAAATTGGCAGCCATTTTAGATAGTTGCCTGGGGGGCATCCATCTTGGATCTCATTTCCAAAAGGGCGGGTGCCTAAGGGTAAGCCTGGAGGGAAATTAGGGGAGTTAGGATTGGCTGGTAGAGAAGGGGACAGGGCCTAACTTAGAAAAAAAATGACTTGAAAGGGGGCATTTAAAAAACCCTGTCAGAGTCTGTCCGTTGAGTCAAGCAGTCGTTTGGAGAGAGTGTAAGAGAGGGTGTGAGTCTGGTGGTGTCCAGTGGTTTTTAAAGAGGGGTTCTGGCCAGAAGATTATTCCAGCTTTATCACAGTTTTGATTTTGTTTGGGGGTTTCCAATAAAACCCCGATTAAACCTCCCTCCCTTTATACAAGAGATCTCCCTTCTAAAGAAGAGAAGAACTTACATAGTTAATACAGTGCTGATGACTTCTATGATTGTTGTTGATGTTATTTTTCTTTGCTTTCCGAGTAGTATATCTTCTTAGAGGAACTGGGAAAGACAAATAGTGAAATGCATATAGCAATTTATCCCTGTGCTTGAATATTTGGTCTGTCTGATTTTCATGTTTTGATTTTTATTGCCTCTTTGAAAGCAACTAGTTGTTTTGAAACTACAAAGTCGAGGTCTCATCAAGGCAGACTTTATATTTTCACATCTGGGATAGCTGTGCTTTAAAAAAAAGTCCTCCAAAAGCATTGTAAATAACTTGTATATTCCAAATCTCATGTTTCTTACAGGAAAACAAAAACTTGATCAGGTAAACAATGCGGTCTTATCAGTATTTCATTTACTTTGCAAATATAATTATTATGAGAGAACTTTAAGATGGAAACCTGCAAATGAATGGTAAATTTGTTCAAATGGGTCCCATTTTTGGTGTGCAGAATTCACAACTTTCCTTGATGCAAGGGCTAATTTTAAAGTTTCTTCAAAGTGCACTTCAGCCGCAACCAGAATAAAGTACACTCTCCAAAAGAAATGGCAACCTAAAGTAATCAGTCATCTCTGATTAGTAAGAAAAGGAGTATTATCCACTTGATAGTCTCTTTGAAATTTTCTGTAAGTGGTTTTTGCATTTTGTCATAATGAAACCAGATGAAGGACATTACAATCCACTAGGAAGTTCTTCAAGGCAAGTTTTACTGACATTAATGGGAGCTGAGCAAGAGTTCAGACGGCAGAAACATAATACATTGATTTTGCTGAGCTTGCAGTTTCCATTACATTTCTATTGTCTCCTGTATGGACCATTAGGGAATCAATGAAGACTGTCCACAGACGAGGAATACACAAATACACATATACATAAGCTAAATAAGTGTACTCTATCCTTAAAAAAGAAACAGCAATGTGAAAGTATGCCCTCAGTTTGTTGGGATGCAAGACAACTATTGCTAATGGTGCTTTTGCTAAGGTCAACCCCCACTCTCTTCCTTAGACATGCTGTATCCAAAAAAGCACTGAACTGTGCTCTGAAGAGAAAAACAACTAATTATGTTCTGTCTGGTTATTTCAGAGTCTGCATAGAACTACTTCATTATTTGTAAACTTGATGTACCATACTATGCTCTTGCATTCTTCCCTGATGGCAATGTAGTTTCGTAAATTGTTGCAGTGCAGCCCATTAAAAAGTATAATGGAATGTCCCCTAGTATTACTACATTTTTACCCTTCACCCAGAATTGGTGGACATTGAGGATATCTAATACAAAATAAGCTCAGATTCCCATTTATAATTAAATGGAAGTTCCATTGAACTGATTTTTTTGAGAAAACATATTTTTAGAAACAAATTATAAAGCATAACAAGTACTCATTATGATATTTTAAATTTTCTGTTTTCTAAAACTGGGGGAGAAGAGAGTGTAAAACACAGACTGGCACAGAGTTCTTTTTCTTGTAAAGCAGTGGTTCCCAACCTTTTTTTGACCAGGGACCACTTGACCAGGAACCACATAACCAGGGACCGCTTTGACCAGGGACACTTGACCAGGGACTACTTTGACCAGGAATCACATAACCAGGGACTGCTTTGACCAGGGACTACTTTGACCAGGAATCACATAACCAGGGACTGCTTTGACCAGGGACCACTTGACCAGGGACCACTTTGACCAGGAACCACATAACCAGGGACCGCTTTGACCAGGGACCACTTGACCAGGGACTACTTTGACCAGGAATCACATAACCAGGGACCGCTTTGACCAGGGACTACTTTGACCAGGAATCACATAACCACGGACCGCTTTGACCAGGGACTACTTTGACTAGGAATCACATAACCAGGGACCGCTTTGACCAGGGACTACTTTGACCAGGAATCACATAACCAGGGACCGCTTTGACCAGGGACTACTTTGACTAGGAATCACATAACCAGGGACCGCTTTGACCAGGGACTACTTTGACTAGGAATCACATAACCAGGGACCGCTTTGACCAGGGACCACTTTGACCAGGAATCACATAACCACGGACCGCTTTGACCAGGGACTACTTTGACTAGGAATCACATAACCAGGGACCGCTTTGACCAGGGACTACTTTGACTAGGAATCACATAACCAGGGACCGCATTGACCAGGGACTACTTTGAACAGGAACCACATATCCAGGGACTGCTTTGACCAGGGACCACTTTGACCAGGAATCACATAACCAGGGACTGCTTTGACCAGGGACCACTTTGACCAGGAATCACATAACCAGGGACCGCTTTGACCAGGGACCACTTTGACCAGGAATCACATAACCAGGAACCACATAACCAGGAACTGCTTTGACCAGGGACCACTTTGATCATGAATCACATAACCAGGGACCACTTTGACCAGGGACTACTTTGACCAGGAATCACATAACCAGGGACCGCTTTGACCAGGGACCACTTTGATCATGAATCACATAACCAGGGACCGCTTTGACCAGGGACTACTTTGACCAGGAATCACATAACCAGGGACCGCTTTGACCAGGGACTACTTTGACCAGGAATCACATAACCAGGGATCGCTTTGACCAGGGACCACTTTGACCAGGAATCACATAACCAGGAACCACATAACCAGGGACTGCTTTGACCAGGGACCACTTTGATCATGAATCACATAACCAGGGACCACTTTGACCAGGGACACTTGACCAGGGACCACTTTGACCAGGAACCACATAACCAGGGACCGCTTTGAGCAGGGACCACTTTGACCAGGGACACTTGACCAGGGACTACTTGACCAGGGACTACTTTGACTTGATCAGGGACCACTTTCCAACATTAGTAACAAAATGGTTATGAATCCATTGTTGGTCAACTTTAGATGCGGTTTGGGGTGCTGATTCAGAAAATTCCATTGGATAGACCACATCAGCTATAGTTTCTGATACAGAATATATGTCATGGCCAGCGACAGGGGGAAAGTAGAAGGCAGTGCTAAAGGCAGTGCTAAAATAAAATTTAAAAAAAGGAAGGAGGCTTGTGGACCAGATTTTTGCCCTCGTGGCCTGCTGGCAGTTGTTAGAACCAGTTTTTCAAAATAATTTTTTCTTTTTATTCATTCCATTACAAGGAATAAAATGTGCTACCCATTGTGCTCCCCACAACCACTGTTGTAAAGACATATCTTTTTGTTGCTTTTTCAAAAGCTTTGAGAATATTGTTTTTAATTTGTACTTTGGTAACTTTTATACTTTTTTAATTCCTTTGTATTCTACACAGTTCTGGTCTACATGTTTTACCTGTTGTCCTAATATGTTACACTAATCTTATCTTTTCTCCCATGTCATTGATGAGGAAAGCCCCATCGAAAAGATGTTTAACTGATCAGTTCTACACAGTTCTGGTCCCTTGAACTCTTGGTCCCAGGCCCTGCTCTTGGTCCCACCCTTTTCGCAGACGTGATTGGCGGGGATGAGAGACAGGGCCTTCTCAGTGGTGTCTCCTCAGCTTTGGAACGCTCTTCCTAGTGACATTAGATCTGCCCCCTCCCTCCTGTCATTTCGTAAGAAAGTTAAGACTTGGCTGTTTGACCAGGCATTTGCAGATGAAGCGTAACTACTTAAATTGATACCTAAGGAAAAATGACGACGAAATGGAAATCTAGTTTAATAATGAGACACTGAGATTGTATTTTTAAAATTTTTAATTGCTAAATTTGTGTTTATATGGTTGTTTTATTAATTGTTGATGTATTTTTATCTGTGGGCAGTTCTTGCCACATGTACTGAGAGGCTGAGAGGGGTGGTATAAATATATAGTAAATAAGTAAATAATAAAATACACAGTGCGTGCAGTGCTGGTATTGGGGGAATTAAATAAACAATGATTTCCCCCAAATAGTAATACTAAAGTAATGTGAATATTCAGCCTAATAAAATAAAATCTATGCATTTTTCTCACTGGGGAAATAAGCAAATACAGGTTGAGCATCTCTTATTCAGAATTCTGAAATTTGGTTTGGTTCCCTGCTCAGCCATGGAAACCTGCTGGGCAACCTTGGGTGAATCAGACTTAAATTCCCAGGAAACACCAGGATAGGTTCAACCTCAAGATTGCCATACGTTGGAAATTGCTTGAAGACACACTACTACAACAAAAAAAGTCCTAATTAGCAGCCTGGCCAGAGCATTTTGGACCAGTTGAAATTTCCAAACAGTTTTCAAAGACAGCCTCACATAGAGTGTGTTACAGTAACCCAAACAGGATGTAATCAAGGCATGTGTCACCATAGGCAGATCTGATATCTCATGTTTCAGGTGCAGCATGAGCCAGTATTAACTGTATTTATTTATCACATTTCTATACCACCCCTCTCAGCCCGAAGGCGACTCAGGGCGGTTTACACAAGGCAGTCTCTGCCCTCCAATCAAAACACGAGCAAAACAAACCAAACAATAACCATATTACACAACAATTAGCAATTAAAACAGACATACTGTACAAAGACACTCCTAGCCACTGCTGAAACCAGGCATTCAGGATCAAATTTGAGTCGAGGAGTATGCATGCACAAACTGCAAATCTGAGGCTCCGGCTACACTACCAGATTGAACTGGATTATATGGCAGTATAGACTCATACAATCCAGTTCAATGTAGTTCAGTCTGCATTATATGAGTCTACACTGAATATTTAATGCAGTTCAAAAAGATTTCAGCAGAAGTCTAACCCCTTTCCATACAAATTGTCCTTTGAACTGTCTTTCAACTGACAAGGAGCATCTCTATCTTGTCTGCATTAAGCTTATTTATTTATTTATTTATTTATTTATTTATTTATTTATTTATTGGTTTGACTTAATATACCGCTCTCTCTGGAGCCCAGAGCGGTTTACAGAGTTAATAGATAAAACACATGAAATGCAATAAAATACAATAAGACCAATTTAAAACCCCCAGTTAAAATCAATTCCAGCAAACTGGGATGGCAGTAGAAATATGCTGGCAGTGGCACAACAGGATGCTGATAATACTCATTAGTTATGGGCCAAATGCCTGTCTAAATAGCCAGGTTTTTACGGCTCTGTGGAACGGCATTAATTCAATATGTTTCTCTGATCCAGTCATAACCAGAGCGGTCTACGCTCTGGTTACATCTGGTTACATCTTGGATAGATTACTGCAACGCACTCTATGTGGGGCTGCCTTTGAAGACTGTTCAGAAACTTCAACTAGTATTTTTTTTAAAAAAATGTTTTATTGGTTTTCCCCCCACTCCCATCCTCCCCTCCTTTTACATACAGTTTATACATCAAACTACAAAGGTTACATTTGAAATATCAGTCTCAGTCTTAATTTTTCTACACACTCTTAACACATTTTCTAAATAATTTCTAACTGGTTCCCACATCCTCTTTATTATGGAAACTTCAACTAGTCCAACAGGCGGCAGCCAGGTTACTCACTGGAGCAACATACAGGGAGCATACCACTCCTCTATTGTGTCAGCTCCACTGGCCCTCTGTCCAATTCCGAGCACAATTCAAAGTGCTGGTTTTGACCTTTAAAGCCCTAAACGGTTCTGGGCCAGCTTACTTGTCTGAATGTATCTCCCCTTATGTCCCACCTCGAAATTTACGATCCTCCGGGAGGCCCTGCTCTCGGTCCCACCTTCATCGCAAACACGTTTGGTGGGGATGAGGGACAGGGCATTTTCGGTGGTGGCCCCTCGCCTGTGAATCTCGCTCCCCAGCGAAATTAGGTCAACGTCTTCCCTCCTTTCCTTTAGGAAAAAGTTGAAGATGTGGCTATGGGACAAGGTGTTTGGTTAGATATTGGGAGCAGACAAACAATAAAACAATGACAGTGTTGAAAATGGACTGTGACTGGCTTTGAACAGATTTTAGACTACAGAACTTCGACTTTGTAGATTTGTGTATTTTAACTATGTGTATTTGTAATTGGTTTTTAATCTGTTTAATGTATTTTTTATGGTGCAGTTGGTTGTTTTAATGATTGTATATGTATCACTGCCTGTTGTTAGCCGCCTTGAGTCCCCCTTCGGGGGTGGAGAAGGGCGAGTTATAAATAATTTAAATAAATAAATAAATAAATAAATATTGAATCTTAATGCAGACATTGGTTTAACACAGAGACAACCTCCCTGGAATTGGATGGAAAGCAGTAACAGATTTGGGTGTCATGAACATACTGGTGATGCTCAGATCTACAACTCTAGAATTACATTATTTTATAAAAACAATCATTTCCTGGATCATTTATATGGTGTGAGCTGTAGAATATATTGCTGTTGTAGAATACTGGGAGCTGGAGTCCAACAACATGTGGAAGGCTGTAGGATTACTACCATGAGCCTAGACCAAATTGTTATTCCCAACAGAGTAGATCCGTTGAATCAATGTAGAGCTGGGGAGGTATGGCCACATGGTCAACGGGACCCATTTTGTACTGCCTCAAGATCCTCCCAAATTTTAAAAACCATCACTCCTTATGGCTTAAAATGCTGGGCTTTGCTCTTTCTAAAACCCCAAGACATTCACATATCTTAAAAACAAACAAAAAATTCCCAACTTGGCTGAGCAACAGTGGAAAACACAATTAAGCATACCAGTATAAACTGCAGGAAATGTGTGGCAATGAAAAATGCCCCCCCCCCCCAATTTTCACTCCGAAGTCAATGAAATGTACATGAGCGTGGACTTACCAAGTTCCCATTTATTTATTTTTATTTACTTACTTCATTTCAATTCCGCCCTTCTCACTCCACAGAGGACTCAGGGCAGATTACAATGTACACATTACATTTAGACACACAAACACACAAGACAGACAGAGACAATTTAACATCTGGCCACCAGAGGGAGCTGTCGCACTCCTTCATTCCTCAGCGTGTTTTCTGGAGATCTTTTTTATGGCCTCGTAAATCAGTTAAATTTAGCCTCCCTGCTAAGTGGTACCTTAATTTCCTACTTGGCAGATGCAACTGTCTTTCAGGTTGCAAAGGTCGACAATAGGCTACACAATAGGTCAAGAGCCCACCTCGACCTGGGCAGGCCTCGAACTCATGACCTTCTGGTCAGTAGAGATCTTATGCAGCTGACACCCAGTCATCTGCACCACATTCAATGTTTCTATTCTTGTTGGGAAAGGATACCACTATTAGTTAATAAATGTACTTACTGGCCATTTCTCACTCTCTTTCATCTCTGAGTCCACAAGGTTACTTACAATGATCTTATAAAAATGTGTACACAATCCATAAGGCATTTTTGGTTAAGAAAGAAAAGAAAAGAAAATATCCCATAATATTTTCAGACCATGGCCTCTTGGAAGCTTTAAGGACAAATTATGTAATATGAAAAGGAGCTATAACAATTTTGTTGTATATTTCTGAATGTTTTCTGCAGCTGTGTTAATTCCAATGTGCTTCCAATTTTAGATATTATGTTGTTATTGTAATTACAAAATGATACTAAAGGATACTTTAACACTCTAGGGAGGCCTGCGGAAACCAGCAAGCCCTGCTTTTATAATGTTTGACTTGTCGGGCAACTTTATATAGTGAAGTAATTAGCATATTGAACATAATTTATTCTCAGCCATTCTAACTTCCTGTCCAACTTGTAAAAGGCATAAACACAAGCACCTATGTTTTGGCGCTTCTCCAAAATCTAGGAATTATCCACACAGATTTTGAGGTGTCTCTTTTGTGCTTGTGCTGTATATTTTTCCAGCATGTGTGCAATAGAACTGGAACAGATAAAAAACATCATAAATATAATCATTGCAAGACATAGGATCTCGTCACATGGAGCTTGAGAAGTGTGGGGGATGGTCTCTCTAGCGAAGGAAATTGTACCTTTTGAAATTGTCCCATTTCAAGTTCTGTTTTCCCATCACACGTGTTTCCTTCTTCAGTTTTCCCCCTGATGTTGCCCACGTTCGAACCATCACATGCAGAATCCTTTTTTCTGCCCTCTTCAATTTACTTTTTTTAATCAAGGAAAACTTCAATATCAAAAGCCGAGATTACTATGGACCTCATCTCATTTGGGGGTGGGGGAGAAGCGGGGGAAATTTAAACCCTTTTGCTATGATAAGTTTTTCCAGTGCCTTCCTTCCCTTTATTAGACCAATATAATTTTAAACCCTTTTGCCATGATCCTCTCCTTCTAGGCTTTCCTTCCCTCCAATTAGGGCCGGATCTTGCAGTAAGCAAGGTAGGCATGCGCTTACCACTCGCCCCATTCAGGGGCGCATCTTAGTTGTCCCCGAGCCCCCTCCGACTTCCCGCTGCCACCGGCCGGTCCGCACAATGTCCGCCTCCATGCAGACTCCAAGCACGAGCAGCGTAGCCTGAGGTCCGGAGGAGCCGGAGGAAGGGAGGAGAAGAAGGGCAGAGCGCAGAGGGAAGGAGGGGCGAGAGAATGAGCGACAGCCACCACCCACAGCCAGCAAGGTCACCCAAAGCGGCCGGGGCCCGTTCCCACTTCCGCCAGTTGCCTGGGTGATGGCTCCCATGCCTTTTCCGCTGCCGACATGACGTCGCACATGCCATTTCCCCTACCATTTCAGTGGGAACGAGAGGGGGCATGGCTCTGCCCCTGGGCCACAGCGATGATGATGCCACGCTGACCACTGGGCACGCATGCGCACCCTTCACGAGGCGGAAGACTGAGAAGGATGGAGAGCGAGGGGGTGGAGAGCAAGGGTCAGAGAGCGAGGGGGCACCAAAATAAGGTTTGCTTACTATTTTAAATTACCGTAGTCCGGCCCAGCCTCCAATACACCAGTGTTATGTTGAAAAGCTAGCAAGAGCGCAATTTTGAGCCTAGATTACTTTAAAGAAGAAAATGCAGTGAAAGCAAAGTGGTGAGGAACACCCATTCTTCCACATCAACATGGGTGAATCTGTCAGATCCCATCACATGTGTTTTTCAGTGTTAGCGATGATTCTGTTGTGCACCAAGGGCTCAGAACATGATTTCTCATCCATGTTCTGAACTCTCTCCTTTCAGCATGCTTCAGCTCCATTTCAAGGATGAAAGGCAACAGATGATGGCCAGAAGTGGGCAAATGTCATCTGATGGACTCTGTGCCACTTTGTCCTTAAAATGGACCTAAAGAGTCCTACAATTAGAAAAACGCTCCATGTGATGAGGTCCATAGTTGAACATGCTACCACTTCATGTGGGATGCCAAAGAAAATGAGGGACAGTGTGAATTAGTGTGTTTTTCACCTCTGAAAATCCCATGTTGCCTTGATATTGCAGTTATTTGTGTCTGTTGGGGACTATTTAATCAAATTGGGGTGGTGGGATGGGATGTGGCCATTCTGTTTTACTTTATTGGCTGTCAATAATAATAATAATACTGAATTGGAATTTTTAAGAAGTTATATTGAGATTGCCGTAAACACTAAATGTTAGAATATTCTATTTCCGACAAAGATGATTTATAGATACTCTGTTTTATATACCCTTTCTTAGGCACGGTTAGGACACAATGTGAAATGAAATGAAGAATGAAAATAAGTCACGGGCTGCATAACACACCAAGATTGTACCCTCTCCTCTCCCCCCTGTCTTTGTCTGGAGCACTCCCCCTTTTGTTACCCCTTATGTTCCCTACCCTTTCCCCAGCCTCCCCTACAACCCCCCTACCCCCTCCCTTCCCTGTGAAACCCCTTCCCCTTCCACACGTGCCATGTAATGTATTTTATGTTTCTTTTAAACCTTTGAAAATCCTAATAAAGACTATTTATATAAAATAATAATAATAATACTTTATTTATACCCTGCCACCATCTCCCCAAGGGGACTCGGGGCGGCTTACATGAGGCCAAGCTCAATATTATTATTATAATTATTATATTAATATTATTGTGTTGTCACATAATAACAACACAACAGCAAATAATAAAACAATACAATCAATATAACTTACACAATAACCATAAGAGAACATGTCAGCAGTGAAGGGGGTAACCTATTTTGAGACCTGTTGTGAGCAATTTGCCTCTTTGGTTGAAACACACTTCCCCTGCCCCTGGGTATGAATAATTTGTGTTTAAATCTTATTTATCACACTTCAATCTAGATATTAACAAAACTCCTGCTGTACAATACATTAAAAATACAAAATGAAACAATAAGATAATGGAGCAACAGCCAAAGAAGCAATTAAAATGCACACATATTTAAGATAAAACTACCAGCAGATAATAAAATATTTTGTATAAAACAGAATAAAATTAGCCATAGGTTTCCCAACCACAGGACACATACAGGACACACTCTATGTGGAGGAACTTGTCAGTTCTATTGTTTACATTACAGGTTTAGATTCTGGGACTGCTGGAGAGAACTTTAAAGAAGCAGACTTTTAAAGAAGAAGGTTTTTAAGATCACATCAGGGGATACTGTGGTTTTATATGGATTGTTTTTAATACTAATTATGTTTAATGTTGTTTTAATATACTGTATGTATATTTATATATTTTAAATTGTATGCTGATGTTTTTATGTTAAGCCGCTTTGAGTCTCCTGTGAGAGAGAAAAAGCAGGATGTAAATAATAATAATAATAAGACATCTTTACCCTATGTTATATCCATGTGCAGTGGAAAACTCAAAAATCATTATTCAGTATCCAGCTCTTGTTGTACATAAATTGGCAAATCTGGATATTTTTTTCTTCAAAGGGAAAAATGAATAATTAACATACTTAGCAGAGAGTGCACTGAAGGAGCAAAAGAACTATCCTATTCTCCCCCTGGATGTTTATGGATGGAGAGTGGAGTGTGGTATAAAAGAGACACCGCAACGATGCTGGATAGCTTTAGGATATCTTAATCCCAGTGGGATGGGAGTTGTAGTGCAAGGTTCCAAAAGACAACCAATTCCCTTCAGAGTCAGTAAATAATAAAGAACATTTTCTCAATTAAACCATTTTTCATGGACAAAACTGCATGGGGGCAAATCTATGCTGTTTCTCCTTAGGACATGTTTAAAAGGGGGAGTTTTTGTCATTGAGCTGGAGATGCATTCAACTGGTAGCCACTGCCAGGACTTGGTGTTAACATGTTACAAGTGATATAGTTCCCTATAATGAGTTATTTATTTATTTATGTATTACTACACTTCTATACCACCCCTCTCAGCCCGAAGGCAACTCGAGGCAGTTTACATGGCAGTCACTGCCCTCCAGATAAAATACAATTAAAACAGTTAAAACACTAACCATATAAAACAACTAGCAATTAACAATTAAAACATAAAAATACAATCCATAGTGTCTCATTATAATCTCTTTCCATCACATCACCTTCATTCCGTAGGTCCAATTAAACATTAATATTTCGTCTGCAACAGCCTGCTCAAACAGCCAGGTCTTGACTTTCTTACGAAATGTCAGGAGGGAGGAGGCTGATCTGATGTCACTAGGAAGGGCGTTCCGAAGCTGAGGAGCCACCACTGAAAAGGCCCTGCCTCTCTTCCCCGCCAATCGCGTCTGCGAGGAAGGTGGGACCGAGAGCAGGGCCTCTCCTGGTGATCTCAAACATCTTGATGGTTCATAGGGAGAGATGCGTTCGGGCAGGTAAGTTGGACCAGAACCATTCAGGGTTTTAAAGGTTAAAGCCAGCAGTTTGAATTGTGCCCGGTAGCAAACTGGCAGCCAGTGGAGCTGGCACAACAGGGGAGTTGTACGCTCTCTGAATGCCGCTCCTGTTATCAACCGAGCTGCTGTCCATTGGACCAGTTGAAGCTTCCAAACAGTCTTCAAAGGCTATCATCTAAGGCTGAGAGAGTGTGGCTTCCCCTAAGACACCCAAAATGTTTTGTGGCTAAGCCAAGGATTCAAATCTATGTATCTTGGACTACCAATCAGACCATTACAGTATACAATCCTGCCTCTCAAGTGAACCATAGCCTGTTCAATGAATGCAAGTGTACTGTTGTTACCTCTCCGTTGGCACCCCCTTGTTGTAGGGGAGAGGCTTGCGTACCCTAATGAAGTTGTGAGCTATGCTGGCGGTGGCATAATAGCCACCGGTAGGACCTCTCATGCCACACAGGTCACAACCGAAGGGTCTGACAAAGAGCGTCAATGGGCAGGATGGGCTCTCTAGCCTTTTGGCAACCATCCTAAGAGAAGGAAAACTCTGATTTCAAACCCGGGCAGATGGTGCTCGTTTAACCCTGTAAGGTCAACCATCTAGAGAAGGAAACTTGAACCAAACCTACGACCCGAGGACCTCGCTGCCACCGTCCCAACTTGTTAGGCCCCGGCAGGCGAACCTTTGGTTTAAAGCAGGGGTGGGCAATTACCGGCCCTCCGGGTGTTTTGGACTTCAACTCCCAGAAACCCTAGCTAGTTTACCAGCTGTTAGGATTTCTGGGAGTTGAAGTCCAAAACACCTGGAGGGCTGGTAATTGCCCACCCCTGGTTTAAAGGGTGAGGCCAGTTCTGTGCACGCTGCGCTCGACCAGAAAAATCCATTGCACAGGCTCGAAGGACACATCCAACCTCCTTAGTCATCAACACACTTGTAGAAAGCGTGGGATGAGTCCTTCCTGAATCTTTGTTCGCGAAGAAAAAGCCAAGGCTGTTGTTGCAAAGCACTTCTAAGAGTAAGTGGTCTCTTTCATAAGGGCAGCAAGAAACTGGCTTAGTAGGAGGAGGGGAAAAGCCAGATGCTTTTGCTGAGGAAGAAGATAAGGGGAGCTGAATTTCATCCATAAAGCTGAGATTTCTTTTGCATTTGTGCCCTCAGATTATTTTTGAAATTTAAGCCTTTTATGATTTGTCTGTAGCTATAGTTGTCAGATTTGTCACTTCAGCAATGGAAAAGGGAGGAAAGATTCTAGGGATTAGGGTGAAACAAATGAAAAGACAGAGCAATAAACCACTACAGATGTTCTATTAGAGAAAACATGCATTGAAACTGCTTGCCAAAGACCTCTGGAGAGCACATTAAACTCCACAGATCGAGGTATACCAGAACTCACTGGCAACAGGGTGATAATACAGGAGCTTGTCATCCTTCTGCTGTGATTGTGATAAGTGTGACATGCATATGCATTTTGTCCACATGTAAAGTAATAAATACTCTAGTAGATGACTGATCCATTACTACCAGTTACTCAACGACCATCATTAATACCGAACCTGTCATCTCATCACTATACCCATAAGTTATATATTTATCTGGCTATTCACACACACAGTGTGTTTATAAACACCTGTTCCTAGGCACTTCACTCCATGCAACTGAGGAAGTTGATGTAGAGCAGGGGTGCTCACACTTTTTCAGCATGCGAGCTACTTATAAAACAACCAAGTCAAAATGATCTACCTACCCACTACTCAGAGAGCCATAAAAGCAAAATATTTGGAAATTTATTTCAGTGAGAGCCATATAATATATTTTAAGACTGAATTCAACTAAATGTGAGTATAATAAGCCCCTGAATTTATTCATAATAATGATGATAATATTCATTCAGCCTCTGCTAATAATAATAATAGTAGTAATAACAACAATAGGTTCCTAGAGTAGGAGACCTCCCAGGGCCATCCAGTCCAACCTCCTTCTGCCATAAGGGAAAAACACAATCAAAGCATTCCTCACAGATGCCATTCAGCCTCTGATAACAACAACAACAACAACAACAACGGGTTCCTAGAATAGGAGGAGACCTCCAAGGGCCATCCAGTCCAACCTCCTTCTGTGCCTGGGCGGTGTCGGGAGCCTGTGGGGCAGGACTGAGCCTACCTCCCGCCCTGCCTGTGCTCTACCAGGATGCCCTACGCTATCTACCAGTAGATCGCGATCTACCTAATGAGCACCCGTGATGTAGAGTATGAAAGCTTATGTTGCCAACTTTGTTCTCCGTGTTTATTTCTAAGGGTCGTCTGTCCCACATTCATACACAAAAGGATATGATATTATCTGGCTTGGGAGCTTGCTGGAGGGACTTTTTGTTAATTGTACAGCGATCTCTGTTCCCAGGAGCTTATGCAGAAAGGGGCATTGGAAGAGCGGCTGACTTCAGGATATACAGTATTTGATACAAGTTTGTTTATTTATCGTGTCAGGAGCGAACCAAACAGTTGTGTTGCATTAAAACAAACAAACAAACAAAACACAAAGTTTGCAGACTTGGTATTCTATTAAATGTCCTTTGACCAGTAGCTGGCCACTTGGAGTGCCTCTGGTATTGCTATAAGGAGGTTGTGCATGTGCATGTGGCAGGGCTCAGGTTGCATTGCAGTAGGTGGTCTGTGGTTTGCTCTTCTCCACACTCACATGTTGGGGATTCCACTTTGTAACCCCATTTCTTAAGGTTTATACAAGTTTATACATTTAGAAATTGATACAGTACACAAGCAATACAAGTTACATAAGAAATATCAATTTTATACATTTTAACGAGTTTAGATTCAATTTAGTTTTGGGTACAGTTGCTGCTGGGTCCTTCCAGAGCTTCCATTGGCTTCAATATTGTGAAACTTTGAAAGAGCTGAAAATGTTTAAAAATCATATCTCTTGCTTGAAATCTGCTTATTGATCACAAACTTTTGTGGAGGGGGGTGCCGTGGCTCGACAACCCCCCCCCCCCCAACTTTTATTAACAAACTAGTAATATCATTCCAGATATTTTGGACTTAGTTTTTACCATTAACAATGCTGGCAAAGAGTGATGAGAAATGATGTTCTAAGACATTTATTTGGCTATGTCCCTTCTACCTAAACCATCTGCCTATCCCTTACTTTTGGTTGGCAGACCAAATCAGCCACTAGAAGAAAGTAACAAGGTATTATGGAATCATAGCAACAGAGTTGACCTTTTCATTAGGTTGATAGCAGGCATGTAGCCGGGGGCTAAGGGGCTTCAGCCCCCGAAATTCTCAGGGTGGTCCGCGAAAAGGCCTTACTGGTACATTATTTAAACTGTTATGTTTATTCATATCATGATCTGATCACCATGCTCATTATATCCCACATTAATGGGGTTATTGGGATAACAATACAAAAGATTTGCTAGGGTAGACCCTCTTCCACCCAGTCTCAGCCCCCCCGAACCAAACTCAGCCCCCTCCAAAACAAAATCCTGGCTACGGCCCTGGTTGATAGAAATGGTCACCTTAAGTTGCAGAGCTCTGGAAGCAGTGAATTACTATTCCAATATTTTGCAGGACTTCCGCCACTATTGCCTTGTAATCCAGCTTCTATTCTCCCTCATCATGCCCTCTATTATCTCATTTTACATTGTCCTGTGCCTCCTTCCCTTACTGTTTGTATCTTGAAGATTTGGCTCCCATTTTCTATGCCTTCTCTCCTTGCCTTCCATATATGTAAAGCTATACACTAGTGTTTTAAGACTACTTTTTGGAGTTTTAAAACAGTATTTTAATGTGTTTTTAAATGCTTTTATTTTTGTATTTTTGAAATTGGTTTTTATTTGTTCATCATGTTGTGGGTTGGGAGAGGATACAAAAATACTAAAAAGAAGGAGAAAGTCTCAAGAGGTGCCTTTTACTAATGGAGGCAAATAGTAAAATAAAAGGACTTTTAAAAGAATTTAATCTAAAGTCTGTTCTGCATGAAGCAGTTTTGCGGTCTTGAGAAAAAATAATAATTTGCCTCCACATAATTATCTCTTTTTCAGTGCCATTTGCATCTTGAGAATACCACACTTGTAGCTTGAGTGTGACTTTCCTTATTGCCATAGCACTCTTACACCACTTTGAGTAAAAAGCTGTTTTTCACATCTACTTTCATATCTAGAGTGTACAATTAGATTATACATTGGGGAGGTCTAAGAATATATCTGACCAGCCTACTCGTCATCACAATATGTTAGCAGTTCCTTTAAAAAAAGAGAGAATACCCTATAGACATCGACACATAGGTGATTCATTAGGTACCATTCCATTATCTGGGCAGAGGCCACAAGTGGGCGCAGGAGAGAGAAGGACAGTCCATTTTAGGGGGGGGAGTTGAAGGAAGAAAACAATTTTCCCTGTTTTCACTGGTTATTCCCCTTCTTCACTTCCCATGTCATAAATATTTTCACAATGGGGACATGGGGTGGGGGTGGGGAATAACAGGAAAACAGGGGAAAATGGTTCTCGTCCTTCAACCCACCCTCCACCCCCATAAAATGGACTATCCTTCCCTCTCTAGCGCCCACTTGTGGTCTCCACCTGGATAATGAAACGGTACCATTCATTATTAAGGAAATAATAATGCAAGCAGAACGCGATATTTCATTTTCTCTCAGTAAATTGTACAGAGATTCTTTGCTCCTCTCAAGGTGGAGGAGATTATTTATTTATTTTATTTCAGGATTTTACCCCGCTCTTCTCAACCCCCGAGGGGGGACTCAGAGTGGCTTACAGTAAGGTGCAATTCGACGCCCACACAGTAACAATATAAGACCCCAGAACCCTTCAACAATTAAAATACATTAAAATACATTAAAATACAATTACCTAAACATCATACGCATTCATTCCAGATTAAAACAATGTTCTGTCCATAAAAGCATTGGCCCTTTTCATCCACTTTCCATTAAAATCCCATCTAAAGTGCTGCCTTGTGCTGGTGTGCAAACGCCTGGTCCCACAGCCAGGATTTTACTTTTTTTCCTGAATGCCAGGAGGGATGAGGTGGATCGTACATCGATAGGGAGCGCATTCCACAGGTGGGGAGCCACCACCAAGAAGGCCCTATTCCTCATCCCCACCAGCCACATTTGAAAAGTAGGCGGGAGCGAGAGCAGGGCCTCCCCGGATGATCTTAGATTACAAGGTGGGATGTAGCGGCTGATGCGTTCAGACAGGTAAACTGGACCAGAACCGTATAGAGCTTTAAAGGTCAAAACCAGCACTTTGAATTGAGCTCGGAAGTGGACAGGCAGCCAGTGGAGTTGACACAACAGGGGGGTGGTATGCTCCCTGTATGTAGCTCCCATTAGTAATCTGGCTGCTGCCCGCTGGACTAATTGCAATTTCAGAACTGTCTTCAAAGGCAGCCCCACGTAGAGTGCATTGCAGTAATCTATTCGGGATTACCATGCCCCTGTGTCATTTCCCTTTAGTTTAGTGGGACCAGTACAAGAAACTTCCCAGGGGATCACGGCTATTGTTTCCAGTACACAGTACTACAACTGGGAAGACTTGGCAAAAGGGTATTTACAATTGTATTGCATATTGATATAGATATGCTCAGTGGTCATACATTTCCGTGTTGGAAGTCCATTTATGGCAGTTTTTTATATAAAGAAGGAAAAGCTGGAATTACATATGGATGGGATGTACACAAGATTAATGGTAAGAAATTCCCATTGAAAAAAACAGTACCTATGATTATAATGAAGTGCAACATACTTAAAAGGGGTCAAATTCCATGGCTTTCTATCAAAATTCACAGGGTCTTGGATATTGAGAAGGACAAAGGAACAGATACAAGTTACCCACCCTTCCTTCTTCTTTACAATCAGACTATCATTCTGAATAGTATAGGTTTTGGTTTTCTGAACTGAAGGAGTGAGACTTTAACTGCCTAAATTAAAGCCTTCCTCCCTTGTTACAGGCAATACTATCTTCCATTCAGCACCACCCTCTCATCATCCCACCCCTATTTTTTTCCCCATCTTTAGTCTTATCTCAAAAAGGCTGATATTCTGTCCATGACATACAGAAGTACCCATCTACTGTACACCCTCATGCCTGTTGTGGAGATTGTTATTCTCTTCCTTTCCTCTGCAGTGGTTCCCCACAGAATGATTCACAATTTTGCATCAATAGCCTCTCTCTATGGGCAATCAATGGAGAGGAGGAGATTGGAGACATGTCTTATTATAACCCCAGAGGCAAAATGATGATATCACCCAGTGAAACCTCTGGAGGACCCCAACAGATATTGGCAGATGATACCATAATTCTACATCAAATTATGGGTACATATCTAGATGCTTCTCTGTTCTCCCTCATTCTTCACTGAGACTGAGAAGCCATTGGGGAAGGCTATTATCAGTGAAAAGGCGTTTCCTGGGGCTGGTGAGAAGTAAACCATCGTGTAATTCCACCTATGGAAACTTTTAACTGTGTTTGTGTCACCTAACGGACCATGCCATCAGATAAGGAGGGCCTTTTGGCGGGCTCTGGACTGGATCCTCCCTGATACTTTCCTGGCCTTTGATTGGATGGTCAATGCAGAAAGGGACTCAGCAGGGGGCGGGCCAGGGAGGGCTTTTGAAGGACTGGACCGGGAAACCTTTAGTCTATCTTTGCTTAGCCTGGAGTAAGGACCCATTAAATGATCTATCTTCCAACCCAGCTTGGAGTGACTTTGGTTTATTGGACCCCCCCTTTCCGGAGCATTACAGTTTGGTGATGTAAGATCTTGACCATGGTATGTAAAGTGGGGAAAATGTAATAGTTCTACGATAGTTTTACCATTGTTAAAAATTCCAGTCTGTGTTAGCCATAGCAGAATAATCAATACCTTTATAAAGAGAATAAGGAAAGGCTGTTTTTTAGAGTAGAAATAAACAACTAACAATATTTTGGCATTTTCATGAGTTTAGACACCCTCCTATCATTCCTTATCTTAAAGCCAAACAGGACACAAATCCCAGTATGAGCTCCCTTTCTTTCTTGCTGGGAACAATAGTAGGGACAGATCTGGCACCTCCTTCCTTTTGGTGTCATTTGTCACTTGATATTATATGAGGATTCCATTGATTCATATGGTGAAAAACACTTGAAGATGCAACCATTCTTGGAGCAGACTTTCCAGAAACTTAACAATGTGTGACCCAACTACTACCGATAGAGATACGAGAAGCCATCACTTTGTCTTCTCGTACATTGGAGAAGGCAGAGTGATGCTTTCTTGACCTCCCTAAGACAACTTAATGGGGAGAAATATTTGAGCATTTTTCTTTTCCCCAAATGCATCTACTTCAGTATAGGTTTTATCACCTTTTCAGGAACTGAAGACAGTGGTCAACTTCAGAAGAGCATATGTATAAGTGACAATCAGTGACCTGGAACCTGTCTATTCCTATATTTTAACATTTTAATATTTTAAAATTTTAATATTTTAGTATTGTAAATGCCTAGCTGTGTAAGTCGCCCAGAGCACATTTGTGGAGGGCGACTCATAAATAATAAAATTAGTTAGTTAGTTAGTAGTTAGTAACTTGGAATCAGATCCAATTTTGGGGGTGGGGTGTCTTGTCTAGTGCCTTTATCTCTTAATGGCTTCAGCAAAGCTTTGGAAACTTGTTCTTTGGACTATAATACACTGAACTTTGCAACAAGTGCAGCCATTGGATGTGCTGACTAAGGGGCCCTAGGACTTGTAATATGAAAAGTAACTTTTTTAATATCTCAAATTCAATTCTTGGTGGATGGGTTGGTTGGGTGATGTCATTGAAGAGTTACCCACTATCTTCTGTCTTTGTCTATTCCTAGCCATCACTGAGGGCTTTGCTCTTGTAAAAGATAAAGCAAGGGGGTCAAACTGGGATTCTTCAGGCGAGAGGGGATGGAGATGATGGCAAACAGATGGTGGTGTGAAGCAGAACCGGGAGTTCTAGAACTCCAAGTACCAGTTAACCTTACCAACGCTGCCCGAACGTGCGGATACTTGGATGAGGGAAAACACGTGACAACTGTGAAGTAGGGTGAAAAACAAAAAGGTTTATTTGCTATCACCAGCTGGTGGGTGTTCGCCAGCAGAACACAGCTGCAGATAGGGGCAAAAGACCCCGATACATCTCATACAAAGATATTTATACCTCAATGGAGTCCATCCAGTTAAACCCACCCCTTCTTTATGGTTAAAACAATCATAATTGGCTGGTGATTTCTGTTGTTACATGGCATTTCATTAATCCAATAGACACTGCATAAATCATTTACATCATTTCTCTGTCATCACTAAATGAGAACAATAGCCATCTATAAGGTAATTCTTTTCTCACAGTGCAAGCTATCAATGTGGAGCCTCTATGTACTTTTACTTGCAACATTAGTTCCGGGCTTCCTGCCAGCAGAGAAGGTAGGACTTTTGCCATGCGCACTGGTGTTTTCCATTCACATTAAGAATCCCATTTACTTTCATAGCTCAAACTGCACTGTATTCCCACTCATCTAGCATATATGGTATAAATTGGCACAGAATGGATTAAAATGCATTTAATCAGGGTGTTAGTCTTCTATAGCATGTGCCTGATTGATTCCAGACACCAAAACCCTCTTTTCAGAGTTGACGCAAGTAGCATCACTCTCTGACTGTACTTTTATGCTCGGAAAAGTACCAAACCTGCTTCATTCCAGGATTTCTCTTTTGTGGGAAACC
>JARBWK010000012.1:23856920-23905231 GCA_030556195.1 Anolis apletophallus
TGAAGGTAAAGGTTGCCTTCAGCCTCCACATTATCAGCAGTGCTGCTTCAGATAAGTACAAGGGATGTATCTTTTCTACCCTCTCACATTGGCCACCATGATGGCATTTGCTAGTAAACTAATAATGCTCAAGTACACTATAAAATCCAAGAAGCTCTGAAATTCCTGTCAACTTCATAATGAGCCTGTAGAAAACAAGATTCACGGTTTCTCAGAAGCATGATGCTCAGCTTCTTGTTTTTTCATCTTTACTAACCAATTATAAACCATTTTAGGAAATACATGACAGTTAGGTGGCACATTCAAAATGTTAATTTCTTTGCTTATTACTTTTAGCCACCACTTTTTATTTTTTGAATTTAGAAATAGAAGTAGTTGCTTGTATGTCAATATGCGGAGAAAAGGAAGCTGAAAAAACCAGAAGGTCATCTGGATTTCTCAGCTGGAGATCTGTGACTGGATCTCCCAAGTGTCTTACAAAAAAGCAACTAAAGAAGGGTGGTTCAGGACCATGATGCTGGTGGGTGAGTGAGGATTAATTCTGCCCTCCTGTGCCATTTTCCCATTGGAAAACATCCACCAAACAAACATCCATCTGCCTCCCTAGGGAAATGCGGACAATCAATGAATTATTTATTCTGCCCACTTTATTTGAAATGCAGCTTGAAATTCTAGGTAGCAAACAAGCCGCTGAAAAGCAGAATATAGACTTTATAATGGTCTATGTTTAGATTATTAAACAAAAACCAGTCCAGCAAATTGTTTTGAAGTCAGCTCAGGCCCCTTCTTCACTGCCATATACAAAATCCAAATTATGTGCTTTGTATTGGGTTATATGGCAGTGTAGACTTGTATAATCCACTTCTGAGCTCATAATATGGATTATCTGATTTGCTAATCAAGATTATATGGCCATGTAGAAGGGCCTAAAATAGGAGTCAGAGAAGGTGGAAAGGTCGGAGTTAAATTCTTAGAACATCTAAAAACAGTGGTTCTCAACTTGTCAGTGGTCCCTTGTGGGATGTTTTGGCCTACAACTCCCAGAAAACCTCACAGCTGGTGAGCTGGTTGGGATTTCTGGGAGTTGTAGGCCCAAAACACCTGGGGACCCACAGGTTGAGAACCACTGATCTAGAAGGTCCAGGAAACACTAGACGGTAGTGGGGACACTTACAGCTGGTTCCATTTTGGCCCTCAGTCAGAAGTCAGACTTTCCCTCAACTTTAGGTAACACAGAGCAAGGCTGATTGTTAAGGTGCTCTTGTCCTGCATTATCTTGAATCAGCCCCGTATTGCATTTCGCTGCCACAGTGCTGATTGTTATCTACACCAGTGTTTCCCTTTTAATATTAAAAAAATCCGGGGGCACACCACCAACTAAAATGACACAAAATGACACTCTAACATAGTAAAGAATGGCTGGGGGATGGTGGCCTGCTGGGAGCAGCTGCTGGGAGTGCCGAAGCCGGGGGGAGGGGGCGGAGCCAGGCCACGCCATACCCCGCCCCCTCCCTCGGCTTCAGCTCTCCCACAGCTGCTCCAGCCTTGAGGGGCAATGCCAAGCCAGCGGTGGCAGGGCCCACACAATGCTGGCTTGGCACTGCCCCCAAGGCTGGAGCAGCTGCTGGGAGTGCCGAAGCCAGGGAGGGGGGCGGGCCATGCCCGCCCCCCTCCCTTCAGCTCTCCCACAGAGGAGGAGCATGGACAGGCTTCAGTGGGTGGGGCTCCTCCTCCGCGCGGCTTCAGCAACCAAGTCATGGCAGGAGTCATGGCGGATTGGAGGCTGGCTGGGAAACGGCTGAAGGAGGCGGCACCCCGGCCCCTTCTTTTTCTTCGCCGCCGCCTGGCCCTTCCTCCTCCTCCCCCAAGCAGCAGGAGTTCGGCAGGAGGAGGGGGGAAGGAAGGGGGCAGAGAGCTTTTCTCACGGCACAGCAGGAGATCCGCATCACAGTGGTTGGGAAACACTGATCTACACCAGTGGTTCTTAACCAGTAGGTCCCCAGGTATTTTGGCCTACAACTCCCAGAAATCCCAGTCAGTTTACTAGTTGTTAGAATTTCTGGGAGTTGGAGGCCAAAACATCTGGGGGCCCACATGTTGAGAACCACTGATCCTCACCAACCTAAGTTGTCAATGCAGATGGAGCCTAAGATAAACCTACTTTTGGTTTTTGGTCCAGGATTGCAGAAACAGATAAAGGGAGGATAGTTCTTGAGACTTGACAGGTGTGGTTTGCCTGTTCAATTCAGCTTGGTGGGTCTCAGATTTTGTAGGTCTGGTAGGACCTTGCTAAAAGTTTATCCAGCCAAGAACTCTTTCAAATCACAATAGCAAACAGAATATTGCACGCAATCTAGTTTGTTTGTAGTATATTGGAATTAAACTGGATTTAGACAGAATTATTTCCAACCGTTGTAGTTTAAATGCTCTTAGATAACTGTGTGTTGGATCATGTTTGCGCTCACACTACATTTTCTCATTTGCCTGAACTCTTAAGGGAACCGCTGAAGAAAACAACCTCCAGCCAAAACAATAGTCTGAATCATAGATATTGCCCTTAACCTCCATCATCAGGTCATTCCAAGAACTATTCTCCCATTGGACCATAAAACTTGTAAACCAAAGAAGCCTGAAGTTAGTAATTATCTTTTACATAGCTTTTTTTTGTAGGGTGGATTTTCAGCATATAGAATTATTCTTTTTCCATCCTAGATTTTCCTTTTCCATAGTTTAGATATGCTTTATAGTGCAATTACGTAACAATATTCAAAGAAACTAAGTTGTGGTGATGGTGGTGTGTCTTCAAATCAGCTCTGACTTATGGAACCCTATCTTGGGGTCTTCTTGACAAGATTCATTCAGGGAAGGTTTGCCATTGTCTTCCTCATAGCCTGAAAAAATGTGACTTGCCCAAGGTCATCCAATGGACTTCCATGGTTGAAGAGGGATCCAACCCCTTAGGTGTTTTAGACTAGTCTACTACTCAAAGCACCAGCTGGTCACACTGGCTAGGATTTCAGGGAGATACTCCAAAACAAACCTATTTCCATACCGTATGTACACATTAGTTGGAATTCAGGGGTATCCATACTTTAGTCCAAATAGAGCTCTAGAGGAACTGTCTCAAAGCACCATATCACACTGACTCTTGTTGGATTTTGAAGAGCCACAAGTTTGACTCACCAAGTACAGAGTGAAAGAAAAACGCAACTAGGCTTTTAGCAAAGAAAATGTTTTTAAGGAAAAACACAAAAACAGAAACTTTTTGTGTTTTTAGGCTTTAGCAACATACAAGAAAAATACAGCCACAAATTAGTTTCAAAATAACTTGCTTGTAGAACTCCTTCTTCTAAGGCATACAAAGTTACTCACATTGTGAGCTGTAGTATATGCAGCATCTCTTAGCCAAGGTACCTTTGCTCAGCTTTGAGTTTGAGTACTGCTGCAGTGCTTCTTTCTCAGCTTCTCTTCAGCTCCAACAATACTGCTCCAGCTTCTTCTTACACCTACTCTGTCCTCTGAGATATAAACAAAATATTTCCATACCGTATGTACACATTAGATGGAGTATTCATCAAAAGTATCCATACTGTAATGTCGGTCAAATGCATACGTACTAGAGGAAGTATGTCATAAAAGGTAAAGTTTATATTGCTTAGTTTCTCTTCTAATAATTGCATTTAGTTGAAGGACTCTACTTGTAAATGCAGTTCAACCCCTGTGAAACCTGTGTGTCCATGGAGATATGTCCCCGGATTTCATGTGGATATGCAAAATAGTGGATAATAGCAAATCCTATTGTAATGAGGGACTTCTGGCCCCAAGATACTATGGAGTCATACCAAAGGACCTAGAAAATCCCTAGGGAGGATATATTTTGTCAGATGTGGAGAAATGAAACCATGGATACCACTTTTGCAGATATAAGGGTTATACTGTCATTTCCTTTTC
Source organism: Anolis apletophallus (assembly GCA_030556195.1). Classification (NCBI taxonomy): domain Eukaryota; kingdom Metazoa; phylum Chordata; class Lepidosauria; order Squamata; family Anolidae; genus Anolis; species Anolis apletophallus. Next base: position 23,860,872 of record JARBWK010000012.1, read on the forward strand.
TTCAGTTCTGAAGCTGGAGATGATGGCTTGAGAGGCATCTCAAGTGATCTCTTCTTGGCACAGATATAAAGGGCAACCAGACACGGGATCAAATTATGCAGCTAGAAGAAGAAATGGGGGTTCAAGGCAAATGATGGAAAGTTCTTTCCTGTTTTCTTGGTGATTCCAGGCCCACTGAAACCTCGCCATCTTTCCTGCTGTCCTCTGGATTCATTCCAGTTCTCCAGCACCCTTGCTTAAGATTGAACTCCATTAATATTATTGTTCTTCCTTTTCTGTTACTTTACATAGAATTTGAGAAAAGATAGAACCACTCAAGATCCCAATTATTTGCAGCGTTCAGGCCATACTTGAGGCAACAGTTTTAATTTATTTAGAAATTATAAAGAGTAATTACAGATATAGCAATACATTTATAACAGTAATTGTATTTTTGCTATGTGCTACACATTGCTTATGTTTACAATTCCCTTTTTTCCCATTTTGTTAGGAATTATGAAACATGTTTGATAACTCCTGAAGAAATAAAGCAGCCTTTTAGAAAACGCAGCATATTATTTACCATTAGACAAGAAAGATCATCTAACAGAAATTGTCTAAAATGTAACCTTTTAAATTAATATAATAATAATACTTTGATAAAATTGCTATTTTTAAGAGGAAAAATGAGAAGGGAAATGATGAATAATGAATCTCCAGATGGAGATAATTGATCAGTGGAGAATGCCTCCTGGAAGCATGATAAATTACGGAAACAGATTCACAACAATTCAGTATTAGGACTACAATACTATGAGTCAATGGTTACTCACACTCAGCTGGAGTGAGAGTCCTAGTGTTGTTGTTGTTGTTGTTCCAGTCCTATGACTACTATTTTGAAGGGAATTCAATAATGGTGCACAAGGGAAACAGGCATCCAAATCTACATATTGTTTGGGAAAGTCCAGCAAAATGTCACTCAAATTATCACCAAACAGATTAAAGGTTTCTGCAAAGGCCACAATAGGAAATGGAAAATTACTCTTTGGGACTGCAGTCCCCAGAATCACTCTGCCTTCATGGCCACTATGAAATTCTATGAATTCTACTCAGCAAAAAGTAACCTTTCCAAGCTCTATAATCCCCAATTTAAGAGCCAATGTCTTTGCATATCCAAGAGTTTATTTATGTAAATTCCTATATCATTCCTCGGCTCCCTAAACTGCTGCATGCTGATTAAACTTAAGTCTCAAATAAGAGCCCTCCTTGAATGTTGCTTCCAGACCTATGTGTTCGTGGCTGTATTCAAAATGGGGGAATCACAGCAGAGCATATTCTCAAACTCCTTACCAAGCTAAAATTAGAGAATTTGTGACAATTAAATTGCTACATAACCAATACTGTATTATACTATGGAGGGAACAATCCTCTCTTTGAAGATTTGTTTTGGAAGAAGCATGGGAAAGTAGCAGATCACCTGGAGTTGCATATCAAGAGCAGATCATTCTGAGTAGACACTTAGGTTACTATCCTTCTTAGACAAAAATCAATAAACCTTCCAGTTAAACCAATAGTTTCCCTAATCACTTCTTGAACTAGTCAAACTATGGTAGGACACCTAAAAGTTTGTTGTTTTTCATAACTGCTAAGCCTGATTTCAACATGACGCTGAGACTGTAATTGTATGTTTTTAATTGTTAATTTGTTATTATATGGGGTTTTTTTGGGGGAGGTTGCCTTGTTGCTTGTGTTGTATTGAGGGCAGAGACTGCCTGTGTAAATGTCACAATGCAAGGACTCGGCCGGCCCCTTAATCACACACACAGAGACGGTAATCAGCTAACTATTTATTGAATAATAAAGAACAGGTGAAAAGGTCCATAAAAATATTGAAAAGTTCAATCCAAGAAAAGAGTCCGTAGTAATCCAAAACAATGGCTTGGCGAAAGCTTGGTAAAAGGCTTGGCAAAGGCTTGGCAAAAGCTTGGCAAAGGCTCCGCAAGCAATGAGGATCAAGGAACAAGACAAGGTTCAATCAGGGCTCAAGAAACTTCTTGGCAAGACACGAGCCGGCAACTTGGCTCCGTGGTCCTCTGCTCGCTTCACTCCGCGTAGAATAGAAGTGGCCAAGCTACTGAGGATCCGTTCCTACGGATCCTATACTTAATCCCCTTGGCGAGGTCCCCGACGCTCTAGGCTTCGGCACCAATCTGTGCTACGGGATCTCGCACTTCTCTGGCGCTCTAGGCTGCGGTGCCAACCCCTCCTGCTGGACTCGATGCTCTCTCTCCTATCGAAGCCCCGTCCTTGCCTCCCAGCACCTGGTTCGCTATCTTCATGAGAGCCAGACTCCTTTCTGCTTCCATGGGTTCATCCTCCAATGTTTCCCTGATTCTCTCCTGCGACCCGAAACCACCTGGCTTCTCATAACAATCGTCACTATCAACACTTTCTGAATCAGTCTGACCTTCCCAGTTATCGTAGCCGTCCGGCCATCCATCATCCCAAGCCAAGCTCTCAGTGGGAGAGGAAGGCCCAGCTAGCTCATTAACCCCTTCCTCCATTTCCTCATCATCTGCTGCTGGCTCCAATGCAAGTGGGACCCCCGGTGCTGCCCCCTGCCCCCCAGGCACAAAAGAGAACTGGGTTGCTACAGTAAACCGTCCCGAGTCGCCTTCGGGCTGAGAGGGGCGGTATAGAAACGTGACAAATAAATAAATAGTCTTCCCATCATTTTGGATCTAGGCAAAGAACCCATACATTTTCTGAATAAGGAAGTGCTTATTCTCATCAAGAGATTTTATTAAGGCACTAGCTGTACCCGGCCACGCGTTGCTGTGGCGTAGTCTGGTGCTCTAAGAATGTCTGCCTAGTTTAAATAGTATTGTTAGTAGCATAAAAAATAAGTATGTCTTCTATGTTTAGTATTGCATGTATAGATTTAATGTAAGTTGATGGCCATGTACACGGTGTTTTGACCAGTATTTTAAGCAGAAAATTTGAGACAAATAAATAAAAAATAAACACAAAAGGGGTTAAATTATATTTGAATACCTATATTCCACATTTTCAAAAATGTATGTCATATCTGAGCAGAAACTTGTGGTGGTTTACCCATGTGTTTGTCTGTATCTTCCCAAGGTTCTTTCCACATCTATCTATGTATATAATAAAAGTCAGTGTTTGCGGGCGGTGGGTGGGTGGTGCAACCGAGCGAATATGTGCCACCTTTTCGATTGGCTCCCACTGTGGGATAATTTGCATAAAGGACTCCCATTGGCCAGCCAACACGAACCAACACAAACCTCTAAAGTGCCAGAGGGGGGTAAGGAAAAGGCCTGAGGCAGTCAGGCATGGTGGGAGTTTAAGTCCAAAACACTTTGCAGCCCCCAACAATGAGACAACAAAACCAAACTTGGCACACAGAACCCCCAAGACCCACTTTACACCTTGGTGCAGTTTGAGGGAGGATGGACCATGGATTGGCCAGCATCCCAACATCCCAAATCTCAAAGGTGCCAGACAGAGTTCTTTACAAAAAGGCTTTCTTTACCTGATTTTACAAACTAGGCCTCAGCCTGAATTGACAGTAAGGCTTCCTCAACTTGATTTTTGGGACTAGGCCTCAGCCTGAATTGACAGCAAGGCATCCTCAACTTGATTTTCCTGACTAGGCCTCAGCCTGAATTGACAGTAAGGCTTCCTCAACTTGATTTCAAAGACTAGGCCTCAGCCTGAATTGATAGCAAGGCTTCCTCAACTTGATTCTCCTGACTAGGCCTCAGCCTGAATTGACAGTAAGGCTTCCTTAACTTGATTAGGCCTCCTGAGGCTTCCTCAACTTGATTCTCCTGAGGCAGGCCCCCAACAATGACAGAACAAGACTACAGTTGGCACACAGATTTCCCCCAAGACCCACTTTACATCCTGGTGCAGTTTGAAGGAGGGTGGACCATGGAGGATGGGACTTGCTGTACTTTCACTTACTTACTCTGACCAGCACGGGTGACTGACCTGGAACAAACTTGGCACACATAACCCCCATGATGCCCTTTACGTCCTGGTGCAGTTTGGGAAAGATGGACCACGGATTATAGGATTTGTAGTACTTCCAAATGCTTTGATTCCCAGAGACCACTGTGGCCCCCAACAAAGACAGATAAATATCAAACTTGGCACGCAGAGCCCCCATGACCCACTCTATGTCCTGGTGCAGTTTGGAGAAGAGCAGAGCATGGATGATGGGGCTTGAAGTACCTCCACTCACTTCCCGAGACCGCTGAGACCCTCATCCAATGACTGATCAAGACCAAATTTGGCACACAGAACCCCCTACATCCTGGTGCAATTTGGAGGATGATGGACCAGGGATTATGGGACTTGAAGTACCTTCACTCCCTTCCCGAAACCACTGCGAGCCAAATGAACAACTGATACGGACCAACCTTGGCACACAATGCCTTCCTCAAATAACCCGGGCAGCGCCGGGTCCCCAAGCTAGTAGCTGTATGAAATCCAAATTGAACAGGATTATATGGCAGTGTGGATCCAGATAATCCAGTTTAAAGCAGATATCCCTAGGGTGCTACCAATATGCCGATGACACCCAGCTCCTACTGAAACTGGAGCCTGGCGCAACTTTGGTGCCCGAAAACTTCACTCGAGGCCTAGAAGCAGTGACAAAATGGCTCCGCGCCCACAAACTTAAAATAAATCCATCAAAGACGGAGATCTTATGGCCGGGCCGCCCAGGACCGCCTTTCCCGCTGCCCCCCTTGGAAAGGGAACCGCTGATTCCATCCCCTCAGTAAAAAAGCCTTGGTGTTATCCTGGACTCCAAATTGTCGATGGAGGCCCAGGTTGCCTCCACGAGCAAAAGGGCCTTCTTCCACCTGCGCCAAGCGAGACAATTGGCGCCCTATCTTCCGACAGAAGCACTAGCTACAGTAATCCATGCCACGGTTACATCAAGGCTGGATTACTGTAACGCTTTGTATGTAGGTCTACCCGGTCACTAACCCGCAGGCTTTAGATTGTGTAGAACGCGCCGCCAGGCTTCTCACAGGAACATCGATGAGATGCCACATTACACCATCTCTGCAGCGCCTGCACTGGCTGCCCGTTGAGTATAGAGCCTTACACAAGACCTTGACCTTGGCTTTCAAAGCCCTACGGGGCCGGGCCCAACATACCTAAAAGACTGCTTGTTGATGCCTGCTTACTCAAGGACCCCGCGGCCAGCAAACAAGAACCTTCTTCACGTACCAGGCTTGAAAGAGGCCCACCTGGAGACCACGAGACGGAGATCGTTCTCCGTTGTGGCCCCCGTTCTTTGGAACTCGATGCCACCGGACCAGAGAGCCTCCCGACCTGCCCCAGTTCCTGACCGCCTGAAGACCTGGCTATTTAGGAAAGCCCATGGTTAATGCAGAACCAGGAACTCAAATACCGAGCCTGGCCCCTGCATTTAACCACTGAATATTTTAATCTAGTTTTAAATACTCTATTTTAATTGTGGAATTTGTTGTGTGTAAGTCGCCCGGAGCACTAACGTGGAGGGCGACTCAGAAATAATAAAGTCAGTCAGTCAGTCAGTCAGTCAGTCATATTGTGGATTATCTGCCTCGATATTCTGAGTTATATGGCTGTGTGGAAGGGCCCCAAGACACCCATTGACTTACAATGATCCCATGGATTGCATATGCTTTTCTTGGCCAAGGAATACTCAGTAGTAGTTTTGGCAGCTCCTTCTTCTGAAATATTGCCTTCAGTACTTAGTATTCATCAACAGTCTCCCATCAGAGTACTAACCATGTCCGGCTTTTCCAAGATCAGACAGAATTTGGTTCATTCGGGGTATTTAATAACTTTATTTTTTATAGCCCGCTTCCATCTCCCCGAAGAGACTGGAGGCAGCTTACATGGGGCAGAGCCCAATCAACAGAGTTAGACTTATTCAATACCTACCAGTCACTAAACCTGGTCTAGAATGCTTTGCAAGGTGTAGTCCAATAAGTTTGGTCTTGTAAGTAATCCATGCCTGTTGCATATTGTATCTTTCCTGGATGATTCTCTTTGTGGGATAGCTGCTCAGGATTTCTAGTATGATCTGCTTAGATTTTGCAGGCGCTGCTTTAAAAAAAGTCTTTTGGGAATAAATATGCACTCGGCACCTTCACTAATCTGTGGGAAGGAGAAAATAGCCAAGATAAATTTAGAAAGTTTGCACTACTATTATAATTCATACTTTATTGTCTATGCACATAAATACATCTCCTGAACTGTATATTTACAACATGTTTAAAGAATAAGGCATTAAAGAATATTTGAAAATCAAAGAATACTAATTGTACTGAAACTCAAGACCTTTTGTGAACATGATGGTTGCTTTGGAACATTGTAATGTATTTTCTGTGTTCAAATAAAATCACAGGCCTCTGCAGCAAAAACTTTGCTGTATCAGGAGCTACACATTGAGGCATGTACTCTTCCCATGTCTTCCTCTCCTGTGACCTCTACTGGCTATTCCAATCCACATTCAAACGTTTTATTGAAACTAGTCTTTATAATAGATACCCCGCAGGGCCGTAGCCAGGATTTTGATTGGGGGGCTGAGACTGGGCGGAAGAGGGTCTACCTAGCCAGGGCCGTAGCCAAGATTTTGATTCGGGGGGCTGAGTTTGGTTCGGGGGGGCTGAGACTGGGTGGAAGAGGGTCTACCCTAGCAAACCTTTTGTATTGTTATCCCAATAACCCCATGAAGGTGGGATATAATGAGCATGGTGATCAGATCATGATATGAATAAACATAACAGTTTAAATAATGTACCAGTAAGGCCTTTTCGCGGACCACGCTGAGAATTGTCGGGGGGGGGGGCTGAAGCCCCCTTAGCCCCCCCTGGCTACATGCCTGACTCTAGCAAACCTTTTGTATTGTTATCCCAATAACCCCATGAATGTGGGATATAATGAGCATGGTGATCAGATCATGATTTGAATAAACATAACAGTTTAAATAATGCACCAGTAAGGCCTTCTCGTGGACCACCCTGCGAATTTGGGGGGGGGCGGCTGAAGCCCCCTTAGCCCCCCCTGGCTACATGCCTGATACCCAGCATCATCTTTTAAGCAGGGTTCTGAAACCAAATTCTTGTTCCAACTGGTTATGATTGTTAAATCCAGTGTTCGCATCCAGTGTTATTTATTTTAAAATTTTAATATTTCACATTTGGCCCACCCAGAATGGTTTTAAACTGTCTGTTATTGCTTGTGTGTAAGTATATTGATTGTATTGTTGTATTATTTGCTGTTATGTTGTTATTATGTGTTGTTAGGCTTGGCCTCATGTAAGCCGCCCTGAGTCCCCTTAGGGAGATGGTGGCAGGGTATAAATAAATAATAATAATAATAATTATTATTATTATTATTAAATCCTGGCTAAGATAATCAGCTATAATGAAGCAATGCAGAACAGGCTGGAGACCTTCTGAGGCTGAGGACGTTCTCAGTGATTGCCCTTCGGCTATGGCACTCCCACCCTGGTGAGATTAGATCAGCCCCCTCCCTCCTGTCCTTCAGAAAGATGGTAAAAGCTTGGCTGTGGGACCAAGCCTTTGGGACAGTGCAATAATGACACAATAGGATCCCTTAACTAAAACCAGTTGTGGTTATCAGAATACTGGTGCCTCTTATTCTGTCCACGATGGATAGAAAATTGCTATGGTGTGAAACAATTAATATAAAGCAAAATTCCATCTATTGTAGTAAAATCCATATTCAAGTAATTTACTGCACGAATGTTGGCTAATAAGACAAAAGCAATTGTCTTTAAAATGGAGATGACTGATTTTAGTGTTTATGTATATTTATAGCTTATTTTATGTTCCAGCATTGAATGTTTGCTGTATATATGTTGTGCTCCGTCCTGAGTCCACTTCGGGGTGAGAAGGGTGGGATATAAATGTTTTAAATAAATAAACAAACAATTCATGCACTATATACCGTATTTTCTGGTGTATACAACTACTTTTTAACCCAAGAAAATCTTCTCAAAAGTCAGGGGTCATCTTATACGCGCAAATAGCCTTATACATGGGGGTAGCCTTATACGCGGAGTAGTCTTATACACGGGAATAGTCTTATACGCAGGGAGTCGTCTTAGAGAGCAGGTGCTGAAACTTCCAATCTGGATTGGAGAATCTGTGGTTGCCACATATGGTGGGGGGAGCTCAAAAATGGCAGTGGCCCCGTCCCTGCCGTATGCAGTGACTGTATGAAAGCATTAAGGGCAACGCTGTACAAGTACAGTAGAAGAAAATCCATTCATCAAGATTCGTGGACTTAATGCGGTCCCGATGGTGAGGTGAAGGGGCGCCTAAATGGGAAGTGAAGGGCAGAGCAAGCTGCAGGCGTCCGGGGTGCCCAGGCTATGGAAAAAAGAGATAGAGTGGCTCTGGACCCAGAAAAACACACCTCTTTTACTTGTCTGGCCCGCTCTTGTATCCTATTACCCTACCTCCTCCTCCTCTGCCTCTCAGATCTCGCTCCTGAAGACAGCAGTGAAGCGGTGCAGGTGCGCAGGTGCGAGATCTGAGAGGCAGAGAAGGAGGTACAGTAATAGGAAAATTACCATATTGGAATCAAATCTGATGCTTTAAAAATTTTTATTTGGTGTGTGTTGGAAGTGGGGTAGTCTTATACGGCGAGTATACTGTATCTCAAACTCTTTATTTTAACTGGAAAAGTCGGGGTCATCTTATACACCCAGTCGTCTTATATGCCGGAAAATACGGTAACTTTAAGTACAAGTCTAGAAATTTTAGTTTAAAAAAAATGACCCCAAAAATCTGGGTGTATTTATCCATGGGTCAATAGAAGTACTGTATCTTTAATACATAAGGGAACAATTCCCTTCTCTGAGTAAATTGACAAAACAACAACAAAACTTTATTACGGTCACTGACCAGCACAAAGCAGGGACAAAAAACAAAACCTTCGTTCTTTCTGGGACAACCTAAAGAAAGCGAGTAAATACACTAGCGATGATATAAGAAAGTGGTGCAACACACATACAACATTTCTACCCAGTCATGGGCACATTTTTTCAGTTTATGTCACAATGTGTTTTAGCAATTCACAGTTCATCAGCAATAAGCATGAATATATTTAATTGGTAACGTCATATGCATGCTTGGATGGATTCTTTAACATGCCCTGTCTTGTTTGAATGAACTGTGCAGTTTTTAAGCAATGCAGATACACTGGGATGTTGTGTGGTTTCTGGGCTGTATGGCTGTGTTCTAGCAGCATTTACTCCTGACATTTCCCCTGCATTCATATGAACTGAACCAACACCTTTCACCTTTTCCCCCCTGATAATTAATATTATCTCAACCTTTTCTGGAGAGTAAAGTTTCTTTTTGCAGTTGGAAGTTGCCTACAACTTCATCCACAAATTAACATTATATCAAAAACCTCAGTAAGGCAGATGAAAAAAATTACTTCCACTGTTCAGAATAATTTCTTACCAAGCTTAGTTGAAGAGCACAGTCTTTATCCATTATATCTGCCAATCCCTATAATGACAAGTATACAGTTTAAGAAAAAAGCTATACATGATTCTTCCCTGTAAACAATCCTTCAGATAAATGTACCATGCTAATGGGCAGTGTAGCCCTCTAGAACAGTGTTTCTCAACCAGTGTGCCGAGGCACACTAGTGTGCTGTGAGCGATCATCAGGTGTGCCGTGGGAAATTGGAACCTCCAGGAAAGGGGGAGTCTAGTGTGTTGAAGTATAAAAACCCTAAGAAACCTACCTCGATAAAGACACAAAATTACGAACACCCCCCTCCCCACCCATTGTCTACTTGGTCTCTCCCTCTCTGTGCATTGGGAAGGCCCACCTCCCTAGCATGTCCCCCCCAAATTCCTCAAAATGATTATACTGTTACATGAGGGCCAGCACGGTCAAGTCAGACACGGCGATGCTCTCTCGGAGTCCTTTCTAATAACTAATGGAGTGAAACAAGGTTGCGTTCTTGCACCAACCCTATTTACAATCTTTTGATTGATTGATTGATTGATTGATTTTATTATTTGTGAGTCGCCCTCCACGTCAGTGCTCCGGGCGACTTACACATAAAACACATAAAAGAGTTCAATAGTTAAAAGCTAAAAGAATAGGAAAATTAATTAAAATAGTTCCAGTAACCCATCTTCTTCAGCATGATGCTCCAAAGGGCTACGGCAGACCTCAAAGAAGATGGCATATATATACGCTATCATACTGATGGTAGCTTGTTCAACTTAAGCCGTCTGAGGGCTCGCACTAAGACTCTAAACTATCTAGTCTGTGAGCTGCATTTTGCTGACGATGCTGCCCTTGTCGCCCATTCAGAAGCAGCCCTGCAGCACCTCACGTCCTGCTTTGCAGCAGCTGCAGACCTGTTTGGGCTGGAAGTCAGCCTGAAGAAAACAGAAGTTCTCTACCAGCCCACACCACAGGTCATCATCCCCATGTCAGCATAGGCAAATCTGTGCTTAAGTCCGTTCAGGAGTTCACCTACCTGGGAAGCATCATCTCTTCAGATGCCAAGATTGACAAAGAGATAGATTAGCAAAGGCATATCGTGCATTCAGAAGGCTTCACAAAAGAGTCTGGAGCAACAAACACCTGAGGCAAAGCACCAAAATCAGTATGTACAGAGCTATCGTACTGTCTATTCTCCTATATGGGTCTGAAACATGGGTCATCTATCGCCAAGGCCTATGACTCCTCGAATGCTTTCATCAGCGCTGTATTCACACAATCTTAAATATACACTGGACTAATGTTGCTGTCCTTGAGCAAACAGGGATCACCAGCGTTGAGGCCATGCTATTGAAAACTCAGCTGCACTGGGCAAGGCACATCTCTAGGATGGAGGACCACCGCCTCCCAAAGATACTACTCTATGGTGAACTCGCCACGGGTCAGTGCAAGAGAGGCGCCCCCAAAAAGAGATATGAGGACTCCCTGAAACAACATCTCAGGCTCGGCCAGATTGATCACCAACAATGGTCCACCCTGGCCTCACATCGGGAGGCATGGAGACGCACTATCCACAATGCTGTGGCCTCTTTCGAGAAGAAACTCCGAACGGGTCTCGAAGAGAAACGACAACGCAGAAAGAACCGCAACTTGGAAGCAACATCACCCAAGGAGACTTTCTGCTGTGCTTTCTGCAACCGAACTTGCCTATCTCAGATTGGCCTTTTTAGTCATCAACGTGCGTGTAAAAAGCATGGGATGAGTCCTTCCTAAGAATCTTAGTTCGCGAAGTAATGCAGAGAGAGAGGTATGACAAACATTGAATGCCGATTATACAAAGACAGACAGTACATAAACAGAGGTAAGGGCTTCTCATCTTTTTCCATCTCCGGCATCTGGAGGCTGTGCTTGACTCTGGCCACAGGGGGTGCTGTTTCTCCATCTTCCATGCTGAGGAGCTTTGTTGTTTTTAGACTCCCTCTTGATCAAAATACCGACATGTCTGCCTTTTATTACCCCCCGCCTAAGCACTTGCATTACTTTTTTGTGAACTGCTAGGTGAGCAGAAGCTGGGCTGATGATTGAAAGCTCACCCCAACCCAGGTTTGAACTGTCAACGTTTTGATTGGCAAGATTTTCTGCACCTGGCATTTTAACCTGCTGTGCTAAAGTCCAGCACATAATCTCCAAAATCATAGTCGAATGCTCAATCCACTACAACATGTTGGCGTTCCTTGACCATTAATGAACACAATTTCTTCCTGTTGTGTTATAAATGTGATGTAAATATAAATGTGAATTGTGATGAGCTGGAAGTGATGCTTAATTTTCCCCCCACTCGCAGAATCCGCTTTGCTTTTCTAATCTTCAAGACTGGAAATAGGTGTACTAAAACACATAAGGCTGCTTCTGCATGGACATTTCCATAGGTATAAAAAGGGTAAGCATAGCCAGGGGCAGGATAGACTGTGAAGGGCAATGCATTCACAGAGCCTTTCCTACAAATCTATTTTCCTTCTAAATGTTAACTTTGGAAAAATATAGTTTGGGGAACACACATCCATGAGGGAATGTACAATTTTTGCCTGAAGTCAGTTGTGGAAGTTGCTCACATGAACACAGCAGGCACCACATGCCTAGCATTTTCTGCAACAGCAAATCTTCAGACTTGCCTAACTGAAACGATTTTAAAAAATACATTAGACTTTCCAGCTCAGTAGGCTTGTGTATCGTTGATACTCACAAAAATATCACTTTGCTCAAGAGTCCTAATCTTCAGGAACCGGGGAGTTAATGAAGCTTCCTGCAGTGAAAAGCAAAATGTAGCAAATGTAGTAACAGGCAAGCAATTGCCACATTAGGAAAGGTTAACAACCAGCACTTCATTTGGACTCTACTGGGAGGTCAGGAAATACAACCGTATTATAACCAAAAACACTGCATCAAAATTGTGTTCATTTATATTACTTACAATAATTAATAGGAAGGAAATGCCTTGTGAGTCAGCTAACGTAAGTAGCAGCCTTCGGGGAAGAGTACAATAGACCGCTGTAAATAAGTAAGATTCATCACATGTGTTCTCACACATGTTCCTGGTGCTTTAAAAACGAAGTCTGTTTCAAAGTAAATTGGCCCTTTATCTCTATGTCTGCGGGTTTAATATTTGTGGATTTGATTATTCACATATTTGATTGATTTGATCTCTAAAATAATCTCAAGGGCCCCTTCTGCACTGCCATATAATCCAGATTTTCAAAGCAGATAATCCATATTATCTGCTTTGAACTGGATTATATCAATTCAATCACTCAATTTTTATTACTTGCTTAGTCACACTCCACCAGCGGTGCTCTGGGCGATTTACAACATAAAACCAATAAAACACTTTAAAAGAATTACAAATTAAAACAACTTTGGCTCTGCCAAAGAGCCAAGTCTTCAGTATGACAGTAAAGCATCTCAGTTCGCACATGGCTCGGATGTCAGGTGGCAGAGAGTTCCACAGTTTTGGGGCGGAGGCTGAGAAAGTTCTCCGCCTAGTGATCTCCAGGCGGATTTCTCTAGGACCCGATATATGGAGGAGATTCTCTTGGGAAGATCGAGGTGACCACTGGGGTTGATGGGGGGGGGAGGCGGGCCTAAGGTACATCGGCCCCTGGCCGTACAAGGCCTTAAAGGTCAATACCAACACCTTGTAGGAGATCCGGAATTCTATCGGTTACCAATGCAGCTGACACAGGATAGGTGTTATATGACATCCCACAGGGATTCCTGTAAGGAGCCTAGCAGCTGCATTTTGAACTATACAAAGTTTCCAGGTCACTGACAAAGGAAGGCCAACATATAGAGCATTACAGTAGTCCAGTCTTGAGGTGACCATGGAATGGATCACTGTGGCTAAGGCCTCCCCGGAAAGTAGGGTGCCAGCCGCCTAGCCTGGCAAAGATGGTAAAACGCCTGTTTGCTGACGGCGGAGACCTGGGCCTCCATCGTCAGCAAGAGGTCCAAAATGACACCTAGGCTTTTCACGGTGGCAGATGGAACAAGAGGCTCACTGTCAAGGGTAGGCACAGGGGGGACATGCCACAGGATCTCCATCTTTGCCGGATTCACCCTCAGACTGTTAGCACGCAGCCATCCAGTCATGGCTTCAAGGCATAGAGTGAAATTATCAGGTACCAAAACTGCCCCGGTCTCCAAACACAGAAGGAGCTGGGTGTCATCAGCATACTGATAACACTCCAGTCCAAAACTCCATACAAGCTGAGCGAGCGGTCGAACATAGATGTTAAATAAAAGAGGGGAAAGGATAGCCCCTTGAGGTACCCCACAATAGAGGGGGCACCTCTCGGAGACTTGTCCCATCCACTCCACTCGCTGTCCCCGGTTCTGGAGAAATGAGCTGAACCAATTAAGGGCCAGCCCATGGACTCCGGACACGGCGAGGCAGTGTATCAGCAGATCATAGTTGACAGTATCAAACGCTGCAGTAAGATCAAGAAGCACTAGCAGCGCCGATCCGTCTCGGTAGAGCTGGCAACGGAGCTGGTCTGCGATGGCAACCAGAACAGTCTCGGTCCCATGCCCAGAATGGAAATCGGACTGGAAGGGGTCTAAGCTGGCTGTGTCCTCCAAGAATTGAGGACACAGTTGTCCGCTCAATTATCTTGCCAGAAATGAAAGATTCGAGACTGGGCTGTAACTGGCAGGAACCGAGGGGTCTAAGCTCGGCTTCTTCAGCAGGGGGCAGACTACTGCTTCTTTAAGCCCAGCTGGGAAAACTCCTTGCTCCTGGTGTACACTGCCAGATAATCCAGTTCAAAGTAGATAATTTGGATTTTATATGGTAGTGCAGAAGGAGCCTTGGTCAGCTTCTGCAAATATTGGCCAGTGATTCACATTGGAAGACTTAAATTTTCCCACAGAAGTGTTCTTTCAAGTATAAAAATATTTCTTTGTCCTTTCCCCACTTTTGTGGGGGGTCTTTGCCTCTAACCCCAACAACTTTGGAGGGTCGATTATGATCCAAATGCTTCACAAGAAAAGCTGAACTGGGTAATCTTTAAACATTCAAGTTAGGCAGATTTAGGTTGTATTTGAAAATACATCCTAAATCCTAGAAACTAGGATGCGGAACAATGGCTTCAAACTACAGGAAAAGAGATTTCGCCTGAACATTAGGAAGATTTTCCTAGTGGTGAGAGCTGTTCAGCAGTGGAACTCTCTGCCCCGGAGTGTGGTGGTGGCTCCTTCTTTGAGACTTTAGAGGCTGGATGACCATCAGTCGAAGGGTGCTTTGAATGTGTTTTTCTGTTTCTTGGCAGAGGGTTGGACTGGATAGCCCACAAGGTCTCTTCCAACTCTATGGTTCTATGATTCTCTGTGCTAACCTGGAAATCTGTTCCACTGAAGTCAATAGCTTTGTCAGGCAGTTGTGCATAACCTGCAACTGTTGTACAGGGGGCCCTTGATATCTGCTGGAGTTTGGTTCCAGATTTTCCCCATGGATACCAAAATCCATGGATGCTCAAGTCCCATTATGTACAACAATGTGGTGTCTCATTTTCCTAGGTTTCTTCTGCAAAGCTTGACTCTGGAGGACTGAAGGTTCCCATCCTGGTGCTACAGGGTTAAAGGACCACTTTCCTCTGATAGGATCTTCTCTATTTGTTTTCCAATATCCTGTTCCACAGTCTACCACCACCAACATGTGACTGGTATCACTGAGAAAGAGGACTTTTTTTGTTTGTGTCCTTCATGTTGCAGAACTCTTTGCCAAGATAAGCTTGTCATACCCCTTTGACAAGGTGTTTGGTATCAACTTGATACGAATACTTTTTCTGTGCTGTTGGTCTCCAGGTTTTCCTGCCGTGTCCATTTCTCTGCACTTTTGTTTTTCTTCAGTGGTCCATTTCATTGATTGGTTTGAGTGCCTATGAAATTGTTCATTGCTATATGCCAGGGGCATCATTTGGGATCGAATAGTGGGATATTTTTCTAAATAAACAGAAATAAAGAAATTCCCTCAGGCATAAAATATCTGATCGCATACACAAAAGAAAGAAAGGAAAAAGTGTCCTACCTGTGGCTTCTGTTTTTCAGATTTATAGCAAAGCGTCATTTTCTGTGTAGCTGAATCCATATCTTCATAACAATATATACAATCATAAAGAAAAGAATTGGTTTTAAAACATTTTGGAACTTGACATTTTTGAAAATCATGTATACAAATGCATGAGGGGTCAGTGTAGTTTAGTGGTGTGAGTGCTGGACAGTTACTCTGGACATGAAGGTTAAAATCAAGCAAATCTTGGGCAAATCACAATAAAGCCCTATATCAGGGGTGCTCATTAGGTAGATCACGATCTACTGGTAGATCGCGTAGGGCATCCTGGTAGATCACAGGCAGGGCGGGAGGAAGGCTCAGTCCCGCCCCGCAGGCTCCCGACGCCGCCCAGGTGCAGAAGGAGGTTGGACTGGATGGCCCTTGGAGGTCTCCTCCTATTCTAGGAACCCATTGTTATTATTATTATTATTATTATCAAAGGCTGAATGGCCATCTGTGAGGAATGTTTTGATTGTGTTTTTCCCTTATGGCAGAAGGAGGTTGGACTGGATGGCCCTTAGAGGTCTCCTTCTACTCTAGGAACCTATTGTTGTTGTTGCTACTATTAGTAGTAGTAGTAGTAGTAGTAGCAGAGGCTGAATCATTATTATTATGAATAAATTCAGGGGCTTATTATACTCACATTTAGTTGAATTCCATGTTAAAATATATGGCTCTCACTATAATAAATTTCCAAATATTTTGCTTTTATGGCTCTCTGAGAAGTGGGTAGGGAGATCATTTTGACTTGGTTGTTTTATAAGTAGCTCGCATGCTGAGAAAGTGTGAGCACCCCTGCCCTATATGTATATCTTAGAGCCCTTCCACACAGCCATATAACCCAGAATATCAAAGCAGAAAATCGCACAACATCTGCTTTGAACTGGGTTATCTGAGTCCACACTGCCATATATTCCAGTTCAAAGCAGATAATGTGGGATTTTATTCAGCTGTGTGGAAGGGGCCTAAAGTTCACTATAAGTTGGGAATGACTTGAAAATAGACAATAATACAAAGCCATAAAGCTCATTATATATCTAGGATATATCACCATTACTGCAAGTGCATGTCTTTGAAAAACAACCTATTTTGTTTCCACTTTTAAAACAAAATAAAATAATTTGCTTGTATCATGTAATGTACCGAAATCAGTTTGAGGATGTTTGCCAAACGTAGCTTAATTATAAATACAAGATAAATCAAGCAGGAAACAGAGTTGGCTCATTTTGGTTCCATTATTATGCCAATTCAGGCAGTGCGTGTAGGATTGGCTTCCTGTGCTTTAATGGCAAAGTCATTGTTCAAGCTATCATTCATATTCCTATGTCTGTGCACATGTAGTTGAAGATCTTTATTATCGACAGTAAATTCCTTATGGTTTTGAATTTTACACAGACGCACATATTGTAAGTAGATACATATCAGCAAGTCAAGGATTGCTACAACAGTTATCTTCCACATCTACCGCACATATTTATTCGTGTTATATGCCCACATTTTGATTCAGATGATAATCACAATACAAGGATTTCTTGGCAGGTTTTCTTCAGAGGAAGTTTGCCTTCCTCTCAAACTGAGAGTGGCTGTATCTACACTGCCATATAAAATCCAGATTATCTGCTTTGAACTGGATTATATGACAGTGTAGAACGGGTCTGCGAGGTATCACTTAACACTGCAGTATTTTCTTCGGAAAATAAAACCCATAATTAAAATAGTTGTCGAAGAAGTTAGACCAATAGAAAATAGTTTGATTTTTTTCTTTTGAAACACAACACTCTTCTCAGAAGTTCCCATTAGTAAACTGGCAGCTAAATTCCCAATGAGCCAATCCGTTCTGAAGTCTTACATTTATTTGTCTTTTTGGTGTTTCAGTAATTAACTAAAGTTGCGGTTTTCAGAATACTGATGCCTCTTATTCTATCCATGATGGATAGAAAATTAGTATGGTGTGAAACAATTAATATAAAACAAATTTCCATCTATTGTAGAACTCCGCTAGTAAAATCCATATTCAAGTAATTTACTGCATGGATGTTGGTTAATAAAACGAAAGCGATCACCATTCTGAGAGTCTGTTGTCTCGGAATCCAGCTTTGCAGCCTCGATGCAACGACCCTACAAATAAATAGAAATCTTTGTATCAATTTTATTTTGTTTCCTGAACTATAGACGTTATGTGTCAATTTTTAACTAATTTATGCCTTTTTGGACACTGTCCAAATAATTTAAATTGCTCCACACTGAGTTCAAAGCGCAAAAGTAGTTTGTACTCCACTGAGTAGAGAGGAGGGAAAAGGACAAAATCTTGCCTTTCCCAATAGATCCTGGCAAAAGCCAATTGCTGCCATTTCTCCTCATTACAGACTTAGGCCTCCTCTACACTGCCATATAAAATCCAGATTATCTGCTTTGAACTGGATTATATGGCAGTGTAGACTCATATAATCCAGTCCAAAGCAGATAATGTGCTTTGATAATCAGGATTATATGGCAGTGTAGAAGAGTCCTTAACCCCTCCAATTCAATGAATGAGGATTAACAACAGGGTTTAAATCTTAAATGTGTGTGTGTGTGTTGTAAGAGACACACATGACTCACTCTTTGGTGTGATCCTCTATGTCTCTTACATTAGTTTCAAAAATGAGTTACATCATCATGTCCAATATTCATTTGACTTGGAGCAAACGCTACCCCAACATGGCATTACTGTTATGTTAGCGTTCTTCAAAGTACTTACTGATTGGACAATAATTAAAGAGTATGAAGTCAGGCTGTCTGTTACAACAGTTGTACCTGTCCTGCATAAAATAAAAATTGAAATGATATCAGATTTTATACTCATTCTTAGATGCTCATGATTCATATTAAAATATTTTAATAGTGTGGTCAAATTTCAAGGAAGATTGTTTTGGTAGTCTTTGAGTTACTGATAGGGCTTTCATTGTCAAGGTAGAAAAGAATGCACCTCCCTCCTGTTTGCTAGCAGAATACACAAATCATCCAAACACTGTTTTCATTTTTCTCATGTCTGGTTTTTGCAGGCTCTGCTGAGACTAGCTGTATATGTTTTAATTGATTTCATCTTCAAATCCCACGCTCGGAAAAAGTAGGATATTAATACCATTAATAATAGCACAGCTTCCTCTCTTCCAATTTCACTTTGCCTGGATATGAAGATCAATTGAGCAAAATTTGGGCAACTTTAGTGTAAAAAAACCGGAACAAAATTAGTGTAAAACATAAAGCAATTTTTCAAAACCCAGGCGAAATTGTGATTTTTTTTTACATTTCCAGATATGTGGTATTTTAAATTTTGTTTTAGGTTTTACATTAATGTTCTTAACATTAGGCCTTTCAGATGTTTTCAACTTTAGCTCCAGGAGTCCTGACCTTGTTAATCTCATTGACTTCTGGGAGCCGAAGGGCACAGTAAAATACAGGCAATAAGCAGTTAAAAACAATTAAAAACAACAGCAGTACAGTAATTAATAACACAGTTAAAACAATGAACAGCACATCATCCTCAGAAGTTAAGCGCAATTTATTTTATTTATTTATTTTAATAGATGGCGGGGCATGGGCAGGACTTACTCACCAAAGGCCTGCTTAAACAGGTATGTTTTACAGGCCCGTCTAAACGGGAGCAAGTCCTTCATAGCCCGAGTTCCGGCCGGGAGGGCGTTCCACAGCGTAGGTGCTATGACAGAGAACGCCCTCCGGCGGGTAGCAGTCAGCCTTGCGAGTTTAGCTGAAGGTATCTCCAGGAGATTGGAGTCCTCAGACCGAAGTGATCTCGGAGGGCAATATGGGGTGAGACGGTCCCTCAAATACGCTGGCCCCAGGCCGTGTAAGGCCTTAAAGGTGAGGACCAACACTTTGAAGGTGATCCGGTGCTCAATTGCTCAATTTGAACTCCTGCCTTGGATTAGGAGAGACAGGAGGGTTACAGATAACCCAGCATTTACAGATTAGATAGGTTAGTGTGAAACAGAGACAAATCTGGTGTTCCCAGAAGCTGAAAGATAAACCAAGGGAACACAGGTATGAGAAAGAGTGATGTCATGGGCAAGAGGGAGTATTCTTAAGGAATTAGAGAAAATGTTCAGTGGGGAGATCAACGTTGGATTTTCATGGGTCAAGTTGCCTGTCTTGGGAGCTCTGAGTTAGGATCTGTTCTTGGATCTGTATCTTGTTCTGTTGTTTAATTTCCATGTCTCCTGTTTGGATTACAACTCTTGTTTCAAGTTTCAAGACTTTGGATTATGGTCATGTTCATGCTTTAAGCTTTTGGATATAATTCTAGTTTAAGTGCAACAACCCTTGGATCACAGTTTCTTGCTTTTGCCTTCAGTGATTTTTGGAATTTCTATTCAGAGTTGGTCATCGCTTTTTGTTAAGCTTCTGAAAATCTAGCTCATGGATGTAGTTTGAAACTGTTTTATATTAGATACTATTTTCTTAATAAATGCACCGTTCTTGTTCATCTGTGTGGTGTTTGGGTGCAAAAGGGGATCAAGTAGGCAGCTGGGCTGCAATACAATTGGGGGGAGAGAGAAAACCAGTGGATTGTTTAAAAAAATCACTCTGTTATGCATTGACCCTCATATGAGCACATGCGAATCTTCTTATATTTATATTTAGATATTTACATGTGCGCATATACAGTCCGGTGCATAATGGAGTGATTCCGCCAGATGTCCTCCATCCACACTCCATCTTGTTCAGATACAGAAGAAGCCTGTGAGGATGGCAGAGGACCAAATTCCAAGACTAACAGGTCTGTGTGGGGGCCTGCAGTCAGTTCCCGGGTTTTTTTTTTTTTACCTCTGATTTAAAATGTGGGTTTTGGCACTGCCTGGAAGCACCTTAAATACCTTTTTGCTTTAACTGATATACTCTTACTGCTTCTTGCTGAATATGTTTTCTCTGAAATATTGTCTTGATATAAAATAGTATACAGTTCCTTAAATAAAGATAAAGCAAAGGAATTTTATGCTGGAGATCAATAGCAAAGGATATATCTCCTAAATATGTATTAAGACTTCACTTTCAAAGTGAGAAATTTTAAGTAGTAACCAACTCAAAGGATCTTTGCATAGAAGAACAAGCAAATATTTGGTTTACTCTCTCTCTCTCTCTCTCTCTCTCTCTCTCTCTATATATATATATATATATATATATATACACACACACAGTATATTCCCGCTTTCTTAACTCTAAGTAAAAAGTAATTTGAACTTTTGGACCTGGTCATTAGAATGTCTCCATGCTCCTAAAAATTGCTATTGATCATTAATGGGCATGGGGGCACAGATATCTATTACTGACAACCTGTGAAATCGTTGCAAACTGCACCGAAGAAGAAAGTCTATTTTTTCTGGTGGCCATGTAGAGAATAGTGGATGTTTTCTGTTGACAAAAAGAAAATTATGTATGTGTTAGACTTGCTAATGAAACTTCTGGTCTCCAATTGAAATATGTGAGATTATACTTAGAAGGGACAGCCTTAGTGGAACCAAAACACTTCTAGTCTGGATAGAATCACACCCCCCCAAAGGAATACATTTATAGCTTAAGGATACTTCAAGATCCAACCAGGTTACTGCATTCCCAGGTGGCAGCTGTGAGTGCATTTAAGCATTTTGGCTGATACCTGCAGTCAGTGCTGATATACAAAAGACTTGGGTTTTGTAACTTAACAGGCTGCTTACTGCAGTTTAAAATACTGTATCAAAGCACTATCCTGACACCTGTGGGTTAAAGAGAAAATGTACATGATCAAAGCAATTGTAAAAAAATTAAGACAATAAACAGAACACTGTAGTTTTATGTTATAGGGGAAACAAAGGAATTATGTGCTTGAATGGTTCTGAGTTGAGATTGAATAAATTATATATTTTAAAAAGCACTATCCTTAAGAAGCGAGTATGAGTGTGATTTATTTCTTAAGCCTAATAAGTATATATGTTAGTTTTGCTGTCTTTTTCAGGCTATAATGGACTGTGTATCTGAATAAAATATTTAAAGCCTAGTTGCATTTTATAGCTGAAAACTAAGCTCACATAATTCAGAAATCGATTTAAGAGTTATTCACACCATCAACACTTTCATCCCTTCCCCCCAAGTTTTAAGAGCTGTTTCCTTGCTCCATTTGTGTGTGTGTGTGTGTGTGTGTGTGTGTGTGTGTGTGTGTGTGGGTCAGGAGCAACTTGAGTAACTGCAATTCGCTTCTGATGTGAAATAATTGGCCATCTGCAAGGACGTTGCCCAGGGGATGCCAGGATGTTTTGATGTTTTACCATCCTTGTGGGAGGCTTCTCTCATGTCCCCGCATGGGGACCGGAGCTGACAGAGGGAGCTCATCTGTGCTCTCCTCAGATCCAAACCTGCAACCTGTTGGGCCTGTACAACATTTAATGGATTTGGATTGGCATTTATTTGATTTGGGTTGGCAGCAATGCAGTTTGCCAGTTTCCAAAGTTGCCCAGTCCTGCTTTAAAGTGAATACAGCAGCTGATTACTAAATAAATGTACTTTATTTCAGCTCTGAGTTCATATATCAGATCTCCATCTTCTGAATAAAGAAATACAATTTCTCCTCCCCTTTGCATCTAGTAGTTCATCTAATTGAGTCTTTCCTTCTAATGTCCCAATGTTATTTTATTAGGTAGTGCCTCACACCATCTAGTGGGCAGCTTTGTAACAAGAACAGATTACTTTCAGACATTAGAAATCACTGCTTTTCCCCATAAAATAAGATACATAGGCTGGCATCTTGGTAGGCATTAAGATTGTCAATTATTTATATTTGTATGATTATATTGTATGATTATTTATAGTAAACTGTAATGTTGCACAACAATTGCATTCTCAGGAAAGAGGCAGAGGCGAAGCTATATCTCCAGGACTATTACACTAATGAAACTACTGGAATGATTATTGAAGCATGTGTCCAATGGGGCAAGGTCATCAAAGTGCTTTGTGATAGACACAAAAATGCTATGGAATTATCATGCAATAGACACTTGCTCAACAGAACACCATGTTGGCTGTCCCAATATACACTATTACAATTAAATAGAAGAATTGTGTGCCATGTCAGGAATGTACTTACGAAATCATAAAGTTATGAATCATAGCCCATGATCCAAGATCTCAGCCTACATAATTAAGATTGTGTCACTTAGATAGTAGTCAATATGTGATCTATACCAGGGCTATTCCCTGGACCAGTGCTGGCCCATGTGCCATTGGCTGACATTCCACAGAAAGTTTCCATGGGAAAAAACCTATGTATTTTCTTTCTTTCCTGGAAACTATCTGCAGGCTGACAAATGGTTCAAGCCTTCCATTTTAAATACATTTTCAGCCTTGTTGTAGACAAAGTTTTAAAATGAGAATGCCGGATTCCTGTTGCACTCTAACCTGGAATCCACCTTTACACTCAACTCACACAGGAGTCCAATAATATTAACTAAACAGTTTACTGAGAAAAGCAAATATAAAAAGCCAAAAACACAAAAAGTAAAATGAAAAGCAATGTCCAAAAAGCAAAGGGAAAAGGGCATTCAAGAGGCACAGTTCTGTTCAATAGTAGTAATGTATAAGAAAAAGCCAGGAATCAAAACACAGATATAAAACAAGAATCATAAATCCAAAATCAGGAATACAGTAATTCTTCAAAACATGTATCCATAAACATGAATACTAGACTTCCCTAAAAGACCCTAAAAGACCTAAACTTAAATGTGAACGTGGAACAAGAACCAAGATCAACACGGTAACACAGCATTGCCTGATCTGAGTTTTAAAAAACCAATCTGTTAATGTCTTTGGCCTCTGTTCCATTGCTTCATGACTTTTCCACCCTGTTGTTTCTCATGAAGGCATTGGGGCCTCTGCAACTTGGCACCCTCCTCCCTAAAATTGAACCTCAAATTCCTACTAACTGCAGGTGTGCGCTCAGGGGAAACCTCTCTCTCTCCCAACTCCTTATCTTCTGTTGCTAAGGAACAACCAGGGTAAAGGTTCTCCCTATCGTCAGATGCCAGTCAGCTTGGCTCTTTAGCTGTTTCACTCTCAGGCCCTTTCTCTCAGGAGAATCCTAATCTAAAATCCCCTCATTTCCCTCACTGGAAAACCCATCAGTTTTCACTCATCTTCAGCATCTGGCCAAACTACAACAATTCCTGAGGTATAAGGATCAGGGAACCAAAGGAAGAGATAATTAGTTAAATCCATTGGGTAATGTCATCCTTCCATTCAGAGAAGTCTCTTGGATCCAGCAGACACTTCCATGAAAAATAGGAGAGGGCAACAATTTCTTTAAAGTTGTTTTTAAATTATTCCTGTATTCCAGACATTTCAGGTTAATGAAACTATGAAGTATTGGCTCTTGCAATATCACCAGGCCCCTCTCTTTCTGACATCACAAGGAGCCATCCTTATATCTTAGGTTTTGTCGCTGAAATCAAGGGCCTGGGATTGTTCTGACCTGACAATCGTAGTACGTAGAAACACTGCAATTACTGGTTCAGACCAAGATGTAACAAGGTCTATCTGCTGATGGAGCTTTTTTCCATCAGAGAGGCAAGGAGGAGGTATGATTCTCCCCTTTTTCCTGGTACAGCTCTTTGATGTTCCAAAACCTGCTCCATAGATGATTTACAAGCAGTGCAAAGGACTGCGAGGAAGACAGTTGTGTGAGACGCTAGTACGATGTTGGGTTCAAACTTTTGATCGAGACTTGTGTAATTATGATTTTCTCCTTGACATTCAAGAACTGTACAGTGGCCATACTTCTATTTGGTGATCTAGCCACATCATGAACTGAAGCATTGCACCTACAACTTAAAGCAAGAGTGATCTTTAGATTGTAGAAAGTGGGATTACAGATTACTTGTAATATGTGATCTCAATTTTTTATTCTTCAGTGCAAACCATTCCTGTGCATGGTTTGTGTGTGCACTTAATGATTGACTCCATCCATGAGCCACTATTTTGCTCCAGGTTTTTGTTATTGGATCTCAATGTCCTAGGTTTAAAAACAGATTCTTGTTTTTTTACCCAAAACATTTATTCCCTATGTCTGAAGTTGTTTTAAAGGTTAAAATAGTTACCTTAAAAACTGATACATTGCATGGTGTTGTTCACCTCGTATTTTGGCTAGAATACATTTAAAATCCTGTTAAATGAAAAATAATGAGTATAAGTAAAGAGGATTTTCACTTCTGTTAACTTCATCTCTGTGGTAGGGTAGGCCTTCCCTTTCGCAAGGCAGAATCTTCACTTTCCCAAATGTACCATAACTTTTTTTCAGTGAAAACAATAAATAATTCAAGTTAATGCCTGGAAGTTGGCACCGCTTGCAGCATGATGACTCAACCTCTTGCATCTTCATTCACTACACGTTCAGCTACAAAAGCTTGAAGTTATTAAAAATGCATGGAGAAGTTCTATAACTATTAACACTCTAATTCTTTAAACATTTGTTTCTCCATAAGCAATATTGGAAGTAGTATTGTTGTATTTCAGAACTTTTTTTTGTTTTGCCTACATCACTGGATATTATTGTTTTTCCACAGAGAATTAAATACTTGAAACACACTAAAAGATCATCTTGCTTTTCGGGTTTTGTAATACTGATTATGTAAATGGAGCTGTCTCCTGCACATTGCTGCCAGAGCATGTCCCATTTAAATAGAAATATGCAGTTTCTGATATAAAATTTAAAGAGAATGCTTAATACTTTAAAAATATCTAAAAAAAACCCATAGGCAACATCATACATAATTATTAGAGTTTGTGTTTGAGGCTGAACTCATTGTGAAAATCATGACTATGTACATGCTATTACATGTTATTACCGGGCTGCCCTACACACTAACAGTTTGATGCATTTTTGCTAGGTGCTAGCATTCTAAATTCTGCTACGTTTTAGCTTTCCTTTCATAAAGCTAATCTAGACATTTAATGGTTTGATTTAGATTATTTTCTGGCTTCATGGGAATTCTAGTGGCTTTTGAAGTGTCTTATGACCTCAAAACAAAGGGCGGATTTGGTGGCATATGCCAGCTCCACCCTACATCACCCACGGAGCCCAATGGCTCCCATCAAATGACCCTGGCATGGCTCCATGGTGATGTAAGGAGGAGCCGGCGCATGCCACAGCCACAGCAACCTTCTCTGTTGCCATAAGAAGCAATGGGGGGGGGAGTGACGCTTCCCCCCATAGGATCACCCTTAACTGGAGCTGGGCAATGCAGGGCATGGGGCACCGGGTCCCGTCGTCGTCCCGTCGTCGTCCCCCCCCCCCCACACACACACACCCAACAATGCAAGATGATTCCGGCAGCCATATGGCAAGGTTCTTAATCAACTGCAATAAAGTTTGCTGGCTTGACCAATGAATTAAATGATTATACTCTGTTATAATAATAAATTAATCAAGCAAGCAAACTTTATTGTAGTTGATTAAAAGCCCCATAACAAAATATTTTACAATGATATAATGAGGCACATTATATAAAAGCCATGTTAATGAGTCCTCTGCATAATGCACTGTAATTGCATTCAGAGTAATTACTAGACATGTGTGATACATTACAAATGGTTCTAAACCAATAGTTCTTAACCTGCAGGCTGCAGACCACCAATGGACCGCAAGGATGAAAATCTGGTCCACGAGCCTCCTTCCTCTTTCTTTCTTTCTTTCTTTCTTTATTTTATTTTACTTCTGCTCCTTTCACGCTGGCTACCACTCCTTCCATGTCGCTGAGCATGGCATATGTTCTGTATCAGAAACTAGAGCTGATGTGGTCTATTCAATGCAATTTTCTGAATCAGCACCCAAAGCTAATCTAAAGTTGACCAAAAACTAATTTGTAAACATTTTGGTCCTAATGTTGGAGAATGGTCCCTGGTCAAAGTTGTCCCTGGTCAAGTGGTCCCTGGTCAAAAAAAGGTTGGGAACCACTGTTCTAAAGGAGCCCCTGGTGGCGCAATGGGTTAAACCCTGTGCCGGCAGGACTGAAGACCGACAGGTCGCAGGTTCGAATTCGGGGAGAGCGTGGATGAGCTCCCTCCATCAGCTCCAGCTCTTCATATGGGGACATGAGAGAAGCCTCCCACAAGGATGGTAACACATCAAAGCATCCAGGTGTCCCCTGGGCAACGTCCTTGCAGACAGCCAATTCTCTCACACCAGAAGCGACTTGCAGTTTCTCAAGTCGTTCCTGACATGACTAAATGAATAAATAAATAAGAAGTGCCGGCACTTTGTTTCTAAAGTACTTCTGAATTTTGGGTGCTGAATATTTCCAAACTTTACGAAAATTATGAATATTAGTAAGTATTTTGTTAATGGCAGATGCGATTGTGCAATAGGGAAAACATCACTGCCAGTGGGGGAAATTCAGTGGCTTATCTCTCCCTCATTTTTTGAAGCAATCGTGATGAAACTTGCTGCACTGGTACAACACATCCGCCACTTTTGCCCACCAAATTTCAAAATGTTTAGATAATCCACTGATTTTTGGTGATTAAAAAAAATATGTACGAAGCTACAGGTAATGGCCTGTATTGATCAAGTTGTGGAATTTGGTGAAAAAGGAATGCCTTGACTGCAATATAGGGAAACTCAAACAAAGAGAGATCAGAGGGCTTTTTCAGGGGCAGCAGGTTTTGAATAGATGTTTCTTAAAAATATGAAAAGGATGACATGGAGAAGTTAAACAAACCAGAGACGTTTTAATTTATCCTAAGCAATATGAGCAGTGTAGTTACTATCTATGTTCCTACAACACAACAACACACTGTGGGGTTCTGTATATAACCAATATATTCAGGCTTGCATATAAGCTCAATCTTATTACTTTCCAATAACACAAAAGTATATCTATTACATATAAACGGCGCACAAACCAAAGGAAAATACCAGCGTCACTCACGATACAGTAAGTCCCTCTTCACAGAGTCTAATAGACTCAATAACATAGTCCCATTCTTTTGTGATGTATTCTTTGAGACCCAATGGTCAACTCAAAAATATATTTTATAATCCGCGGCCCGTTGGCCTCCGTTGTGAGTTCCAATGCGTATTAATCCACTAGTTCGTGGTTATCGCTGGGTAGTCCACCTACGGGTAATCCTTCTCCGGTTACCGACCCATTTCGTCTCAATCTCGTCAGGGTGGCCCCAATTATACAGAGATGCACAAAAGACTATATGTCTGAAATACAAACAATATACAATAGTATCCCATCTAAAAACAAGATAGTAACAAAGGGTAGGAGTATAATCTCAACACTTACCACCATAAATCATAAGTATGCTTAATAGCAATGCTGATGTCTCAGCTATGTATGAATCGCCCTCATGGCGCAGACCACAATCAGGTACATGCTATGGTTGAAAAGCTGCTTAAGTGCCTGAGCAGTGCAAGCAAATTAACATACAATAGAATGTGGCTTCCTAGGTTATTTAAAGCAGCAGGTCTGTTAGGCTTAGATTTTCATTGAGGCCTAATGGTTGCTCGCATTTACTGCGAATTATCCAGGTACGTTCACATTTAAGTAATGTAGTTTGGATGTCTGCATGTGGTGGTACTGTCACTTGTTGTAAACCCACAAATTTGAAGTCTGGTGCTGAGGCATGCACTGTTTTAAAATGTCTATACAAGAATGTGTCTTCATTTCCTGATAGAATGCGATTTTTATGTTCTCCCAATCTTTTCCTTAAAGATCTTTTCGTCATCCCGACATAATATTCGGACACGAGCAAAAAAGTAAATAAATTGATTTCTCAGAAGCGCAGGTGAAAAACTGATCTAGCTTAATGGGTGTGGCATTGCCGGGTATTGTTATGGTTTTCAATGGTGATACAAATTCACACATGCTGCAATGCCCACATGCAAAAGTCCCCGCTCTCAAGCTGCTTTTGGTCACCTTGTTTTTGCTGTGATCTGTCCTAACAAGACAGTCTCTAATATTTTCAGTTCTCTTAAAGGCTGGCATAGGTAGTTTTTCTAGGCCTTTGATATCAGATATCAGCGGCCAATGTTGTTTGACAATTGAATTACTTCCTTGCTTTTAGGAGTGTATGTTAAAGGCCATATGAGCCTATCTGTGGATGTTCTAGTTTTAGGTATCAATAAATCTGTTCTATCTATCTGGTCAGCCTTAGTTTTAGCTCGCATTATGATATCTTGCGGGTAGCATTTTTTTCTAAAGTTCTCCATAATCCTGTTGGCTTCACATTGGTAATCCATTTCTAATGTAGAATTTCTCTTCGCTCTGATTAACATCGAATATGGGAGATTATTTTTCAGTGCAGGTGGATGAAAGCTTTTATAATGTAACATCGCATTCTTAGCAGTGGGTTTAGTATACGGTTTTACTGCTAATTTATCTTGTTGTTTGTAGACAGTTACGTCCAGGAAATTCACTTCTCTTTCATTGTATATTGTATTAAATTGTATATCAGGATGCCAGCTAGATAGCCAGTGGTCACAGTCCTTCAAATTAGTGTTGGGGCATATGAGGAATAGCACGTCATCTATGAAGCGCCACCAGTGCGTAATATGGTCCGAAAATGACGTTTCCGCATTATTTTTGATAATAAATTTCTCTTCCAAAGATCTTACAAATATGTTCGCTATGGACGGCGCGGCCGGGACCCCATGGCCACGCCCCTTTTGGATATAGAAGTCTTCTTCAAATTTAAAATAATTATAGTCTGTTATGCAGTCAAATAACTCTAACAGAAAACCAGTTGGTGGATGCAGAGGCCTAATTCTATTATTTAATAGTTCCTCAATCGCTGTTCTTGCTTCCTGCAAAGGTACATTAGTATATAATGAAGAAATATCTGAGGTAGCTATGATGGTACCTTCTGATTTATTTATTTATTTATTTATTGGGGCTTCTTCGCCGCCGACTCCCGGGGGCTCGCGGCGGCTCACAGAGCCAGTGGCACAACGCCACAGGTTAAAACATAAAAACAGTTAAAAACAGTTAAAACAATTAAACAGCAAAATGCAATATAACAATTGAGCAGCAGGAGATATCACAGCCCAGAGAGTATAGACGAGGCCTACTCGCCGAAGGCCTGCCTAAACAAATGAGTTTTGCAGGCCCGTCTAAATGGCAGCAGATCTCTCAGGGCTCTGGCTTCGGCCGGGAGGGCGTTCCATAGTGTGGGAGCTATAATAGAGAACGCCCTCCGGCGGGTCGATGTTAGATGTGCCGACTTTACAGATGGTACTACCAACAGGTTGGCCTCTTCGGACCGAAGTGATCTCGCTGGGCAATATGGGGTGAGACGGTCCCTCAGATACGCTGGCCCCAGGCCGTGTATGGCCTTGAAGGTAAGAACCAGCACTTTGAAGGCGACCCGGTGCTCAATAGGCAGCCAGTGCAGATCCTGCAAAATTGGTGTTATACGGCATCCTGCTGGTGCCCCAGACAGGAGCCGGGCGGCAGTGTTCTGCACCAGCTTGAGCTTCGGATCGACGACATAGGCAGGCCAACGTAAAGCGCGTTACAGTAGTCTAGCCTTGAGATGACCGTGGCTTGATATTATAATGTTCTCTACTTTCTTGATTAGGTCCGTAGTATCTTTGATATAGGACGGAGTTTGTTGTACGAATGGCTCTAAAATATTGTCTAAGTACTTAGCAAGTGGTTCTAAAATTCCATTGTTGGCAGCTATGATTGGTCAGAGCGTTTGAGAGAGTAGTAAGTAAGGAAGTGCAGAAGATTGACTTCAGAAATACTCATACCAATATGCGACACCAAGATATATGTGAGCTTAGATCTTTAGGAAAAGACAGTACTATTATTTTCAAGAAAGAAGATAAAGGAGGGGAGTGGTCCTACAAAATTTGGATATGTACCAACAAGAAGTCAATAGACAATTACAAGATACTAAATATTATGTCCTATATCAAAGATACTACGGACCTAATCAAGAAAGTAGAGAACATTATAATATAAGAAGGTACCATCATAGCTACCTCAGATATTTCTTCATTATATACTAATGTACCTTTGCAGGAAGCAAGAACAGCGATTGAGGAACTATTAAATAATAGAATTAGGCCTCTGCATCCACCAACTGGTTTTCTGTTAGAGTTATTTGACTGCATAACAGACTATAATTATTTTAAATTTGAAGAAGACTTCTATATCCAAAAAAGGGCGTGGCCATGGGGTCCCGGCCGCGCCCGTCCATAGCGAACATATTTGTCAGATCTTTGGAAGAGAAATTTATTATCAAAAATAATGCGGAAACGTCATTTTCGGACCATATTACGCATTGGTGGCGCTTCATAGATGACGTGCTATTCCTCATACGCCCAACACTAATTTGAAGGACTGTGACCACTGGCTATCTAGCTGGCATCCTGATATACAATTTAATACAATATACAATGAAAGAGAAGTGAATTTCCTGGACGTAACTGTCTACAAACAACAAGATAAATTAGCAGTAAAACCGTATACTAAACCCACTGCTAAGAATGCGATGTTACATTATAAAAGCTTTCATCCACCTGCACTGAAAAATAATCTCCCATATTCGATGTTAATCAGAGCGAAGAGAAATTCTACATTAGAAATGGATTACCAATGTGAAGCCAACAGGATTATGGAGAACTTTATAAAAAAATGCTACCCGCAAGATATCATAATGCGAGCTAAAACTAAGGCTGACCAGATAGATAGAACAGATTTATTGATACCTAAAACTAGAACATCCACAGATAGGCTCATATGGCCTTTAACATACACTCCTAAAAGCAAGGAAGAGATTGAGACGAAACGGGTCGGTAACCGGAGAAGGATTACCCATAGGTGGACTACCCAGCGATAACCACGAACTAGTGGATTAATACACATTGGAACTCACAACGGAGGCCAACGGGCCGCGGATTATAAAATATATTTTTGAGTTGACCATTGGGTCTCAAAGAATACATCACAAAAGAATGGGACTATGTTATTGAGTCTATTAGACTTACTGTATCGTGAGTGACTCTGGTATTTTCCTTTGGTTTGTGCGCCGTTTATATGTAATAGATATACTTTTGTGTTATTGGAAAGTAATAAGATTGAGCTTATATGCAAGCCTGAATATATTGGTTATATACAGAACCCCACAGTGTGTTGTTGTGTTTTAATTTATCCGACCACAGATTTTAGAAACTGATATAGTGATTTACACAAAGTACAAACTTAATTTGTATTTCAAATTTTAAAAAAACTAACACCCAGCCTTTCAGACCCAGCCAGCAGTACACTTCAACCAAAGGAACCCCACTCTCACTGCCCAACAAAGGAGATTGCTTTTCACTCTCCACCTGCAACACTTTTTCTCTTTCTCTCCTTTTTCTTTCTCTCTCTGTCTCTCCCAACACTTTCTCACGTTCTCTCTTCTCTCTCTCTCCCAAAAATTGCTCTCACTCAATATCCTTCCTTCTCCCTTCTCCTCCCTGCCTTCCACCAGCAGTAGCCAGACACCCTCACCATTTCTTCCCCAGCAGCACTGAGGCTTGCTGCCCTGCGGTCAGGTTTTTAAAGGCTAATGGTGGCTGGACGTGCCAATAAACACTCCCCTTCTCCCCAACATAAGTCCTCATTGGCTGAGAGGCAAGCCTATGTTAGGCTTCACCTCCCAGGCAGCAGGTTTGATTGACTTGCACAGTTAGCGT
Organism: Anolis apletophallus; assembly: GCA_030556195.1. Lineage (NCBI taxonomy): Eukaryota > Metazoa > Chordata > Lepidosauria > Squamata > Anolidae > Anolis > Anolis apletophallus. The sequence goes on from JARBWK010000012.1 coordinate 23,893,201, forward strand.
AGTCATACATCCGAAGACAACTGAAGACTTCCAAGCAAGGGCTGCAAAAGCTTCAAATTCTAAATGAATTGGATTGGATTTGGCTAAATGATTGTTAATAGTGTTTTTAAAATGGATTTTAACTTAATGGTTTTATTTAATGTGGAATGTTGTGATATATTGTGTATTTATTCTGTATGTGTTGGCATCGAATCGTTGCCATTGTAAGTCACCCTGAGTCCCCCTTTGTGGATTGAGAAGGATGGGGTACAAATGTTGGAAATAAAAATAAATAAATAAATTTTGCAGTGGGCATGCGCATACGCGTGCCAGAACCCCATTCGGATGTGCTAATCTTCCGAATATGGATTCCAACTTCTGAGACTTTCACTTCAAATGCACAAGCCTACTAATTACACAAATATCTCTTACCAAACATCAAAATAACCCGACCTGCCTTCTGTGATATAATTATATTTTACAACTGAATCTTCCTATTTCTTTTTCATCAAAATGCACCGCCAAATATTTAATGGAGGAAATATGTTCCACTTCATGTCTACCTAACTACACCTAGGAAGCTGAGGAGACAGTGGTCACAGTAAGTGCCATCCCCTGTCTCCAGGCTGCCCAAGCCCAGGGAAAGGAGTATTGACATACAAACAGCCATGTCTGGTTCTGATTCAGAACTGTCAAAACTGTTGACACATGCCCAAAATGTGATTGAGTTCCAGAACTTCAGATTATCTTGAGGCACCCCCTGACTTTGGTTAATGTGGGACAAAGCTGCATTCAGCAACCCTTGCTGGGTATCAGAGCAAATCAGCCTCATGATCTCCCTACATCACCCATGTCTAGACATATGCTACCCCTGTACACCCCCATTGGTTTAAAATTTTTTTAATTTATTACATTTGGTCCTGCCATAGTGTTTTTAAATCTCTTCTGCGTTATTGCTCTTACTTATTATTATTATTTATTATTGTTTATTATTTATTTGTTCTTTGTTTGCTTGTTTTTGTTGGTGCATTGTTGTTATTTGTATTTGTATTTGATGGGCTTGGCCTCATGTAAGTCTCCCCAAGTCCCTTCAGGGAGATGGTGGTGGGGTATAAATAAAGTATTATTATTATTATTATCAGCCTCATGTTTCAGACTGGCCGGGGTGTCAGCTTGCCTAATGGCAAGTGGGCCTTCTTAAACATTAGACAATATGTTAAAAATGACCTTTTGGCAGCTTGAAAATATAATATTACTGTATGCAACTAAATGTTATGGTTTTTTTTACTATATTAATCAACAACTAATACAATCATTTTAATTATACTTTTCAATGAGGCTGACACATACATTATATAAATTTAATTTATTTCTTATAAAAGGTTGTGAGTTGCCCTATTTTATCCCCTGGCAACCAATATTTTCAGACTCAGTCGACTATTGATCAAGTGGACACCACAATGTCCATTCACCCCTGCACCACTTCATGTGTTGTGCTTAGAAGAGCCCTACGTTACAGTTTTTCAAGTGATAATATAATATGCTTACTAAAAGGTCAAGGTCTTTGGGAATTTTGCAGCAGACTTTAGTAATGTATTCTATTTGTTTAGATATGAGTTAATGCAGTTGAGAAACCAACATTTTCCATAAAGATTCAGGATAGTCAGCTCCATAAAGAGATGACTGTGCTTAATTCAGCTCTCTTACAAGAATCTGGGAAAATAAATACGAGTACAGACAGTGAAATAGTTCCTATATGAATAAAAATATATATTTAAGCAGGAGGAAGCTGCTGTCCAAAAAGAAAGAGATCTGAAAATATGTAATATTCACATTTTCTGACATTTATTTTAGGAAAGCATGCAATCCAAAAAGATTACAAATGCACTGTTTGAATGGTACACCTGGGATCTGACACAGTTATTCCCAAAGGTTAACTTTTGCTTCTCTAGCATAATGTTTCTTCTTCATTACTATTTACACACAGCACTTCTGCATGGGAATCCTCTAATGACAATCATTACAGGAATATATGGACACCGTGTTGTGCTAATGGACTTTAAATGCACCCACGTGCAAGATATAAAACCACCAATGTTCACTTCTGGTATCTTTAAATGCATCTTGGATCCAGGTCAGAATAGGATTAGAGAGAAATCCAAGTCTTATTCTCATCTGAAAGTTCCTTCTCAATCTTCTAGCAGTATTTTTCTATAGTAAAAACATATAATATTACACTTGAGAAGAAATCCAGTACTTCTGCAAGTGTGATATAACTCCCATTGAATCACATTTGACTAGAATAAGCCAGAACCACTAAATATTGTTTGAGTTAAATTTGATTAAATGGTTTCCCATGTTTTTGATAGCAATTCTACAATCCTTCTCTTTTGGGTATACTCACTGGTGCTAAGAGGGTGGCCTATCAATATTGTTGCATAGACCATCCTAAAAAATGCACTGACAAGAATTGTTTATTATTATTTATTGATTTATATTAATGATATTTTTATTATGCACTTCTTGGTTCTTTCCACCCATCTGTTCATTTGCAACAATCTGGTGAGACAGGTCAGGCAGACAGACATAATGCATGGCCTACGTTTCAGTTACACCTTCCTGCCTTGGTCATGTAACACTCAAAGTGGTAAGGAAAATAACAACAGACCCCCCACCCTCAAAGTTTCATTATTTCTCTTTTAAATGTAGAAGGGGTTCCAAAATCACATGACAGGAATTTTCATGCGATGACTCATAAAAGATTTGTAAACTACTTTAGTTAAGTGCCTCTAAACAACTTGACATCCAAATGTTTTGCAGAATATATATCCAGGATCCATCAGGCTCTGATTAATAGACAGCTATAAAACATACTACATCAATTTACTATCAATCCACTCTAATTATTAAATCACTCTCTCCCATCTTCAGAACAGTCTGAATAGCATGCAGTATTTACGCTGAGTTTACTTTAAGTGAAAACATGCCAATTCTCTGCTCCAAACCTAGGATTTACCCTGGGTTTGAGGTAACCGTGGGTAATAGGTCCTCTGTTTGGCCCCAGAATTATCAGTGATTCTTGAAAGGAAAATGGCAGCAATGGCCGGCTGTTTTAGAACCCTTCCACAAAGCCATAATCTACAATATCTGCTTTGAACTGGATTATCTGAGTCCACACTTCCATATAAGCCAGTTCAGCATGGATGCTTCTAAGCAAAAGAGGCCAGGCCACCTCTATGCAGATACCCTCACTGATTCACTTTGCAGCTTCATGGCTACTCCATGCTATTCAAGCTTGCTAATTGCAACATTCACACTTGCTTTAATAGACAAGGATTCTTTCTCCCACTCAGGACATTTCACAGATACACACACACACACATACACACACACACACACACACCACTTGCTTCACTGCCAATGAAACCTCTGAATATGCCACCCACAGATGCAGATGGAATGTTAAGAGAGAATGCTGCTGGAACATGGCCATACAGTCCGAAAAACTCACAGCAACCCATTATGAACTTTATTAACTAAATAACTAAATAAACAGGAATATCTATCAAGCGGAAGAAAAAAGTATTACAGGTACTATTAAGTAAATGTGAAGGTACCTGTTGGTTTTCATAACAACATCCCTGCAAGATGGCGACCGCTGTGGAGCTCCCTTTGGGTGAGCTCCGGCATGGCCTCTTTGATTTCTCTGATACATCAGGCCGATCCCGCCATTCCCTCCTCGAGGAGACGGCAGTCGATCGCCAGACCCAGGGGGTCACCTTTGGAGACCCACAGACACCGGAGAGTGTAATCTGGCTGGGAAAAGCATCAGAACTACCAAGGAGGACACCCATGACGCCCAAGACGTCCAGGAATGGCTGGGTTGTACGACCGGTAACGGCTTCAGGTGCGCGCTTCTTGAGAAGGTTTGGTAGGAGATCGCTGGGCAAAAGTTTGCCCCCACCATCCCTAACGACCCACTTGAAGGCAGAGCAACCCAGTCCCCTGAGATGCGTGGAGCCCCACGGAGCAGCTCCCCACGGAGGCCACGACGAGGGAGTCAGGACTGCATCGCCGACCAACCTGATTCCCATGCCTATACAGAATTGCTTGCAGAATACACCAAGCTCATGAACCATGTCAGGGAATTTGGCAACAGATTTGGTGGCCTGCTAGAGACATTAGTGATCCCTACAGCGCAGTTCCCGATCCTGAACCTGAGTCCAAACAGTCTGGTTGATCCCCCACGAGCCCTTCCCGCTGACCAAGAGTTCGCATGGGACCAGTCGTGGGACTTTCCCTCCAGCTCCCTGGAGGTCGATCGTGAGCTACTGGCCCCAAAAACCGATGACCGGCCAACAATTACCAAGAGACCTACTCTGGCTACTGGGGGCACACCAGCCGTCGCGGAGGATGAGGTCCCCACGACGACATTGAGCGCTGATGTCTACGACAACCCCCAGTTTACCCCCCCACCTCCCACTGAGGTTCCATCTGGAAACCCCGAGGACTCACTGTCGACTCACGGAGGTCCGCCAGCCCTGGCAGGTACGTCGTTTGTTGAGTTCGACATCGATGCCATCCTGGCCCCCCCTCGAGATGCTTCCAGGCGTCGGCATCGTGCTGGGAGAAGTTGGGGGAGCATTCTGGAGGAGGCGAGGCCCAACATGGCAGGTGTCCTTGATGATGCCCAGCCACTCCATGTGCTGGGACCCGGGGAAGAAGCAGCACCTGGAAGCAGTAGCTTGCCGGATGCCCCGGAAGTCCCGCCCCCGGAGGACTCTGTCCTGGATGATGCCCAGCCACTCCATGTGCCGGGTCCTGGTGAAGAAGCAGCACCCGGAAGGAGTAACCCGCCGGAAGCCCTTTGGAGGACTCTATCTTTAAGAACGACCCGGTCAAGGGGAAGCGTGGCCCCCGGAAGAGGAGGAGGCGACGCCGGAAGCGGAAGGAAGGCGAGCACCCCATCCCCCGCACTCCGGACCGGAGAACAGGCCCACCCCCCTGCCGGAGAGTCCGAAAGGACCGGGACCATAGAGCCAACACCTGTGCTGGCTCTCCAGTAGATGGACGTTCAACTACGAGAGCGGCAAGACCCCGGAAGACGTTCTTAACCAGGACGTTCTGGAGCTCCTGCTATAGGCAGTCGCAGCTCCAAAGGACCTGCCAGCCTCTCATGAAAGCTGTTGAGGACACCGTGCAAACGGATCGAGACCCCAAATGTGGACTCCCACGTGGGAGACGCTGGTCTCTGCCCTCCACTTGCATCCTAGTGCCAGCGATCTTGCTGGGCCCTCCCCACCTGCCCTCCTTCGATGGCGGGGTGGTGTCCCAGTAGGCATCGCTGCTGACTTCTTCCCTCCCTCCCCCTCCCCCACCCTTGTGTTTTTCCCATGTCCATTGTATTTTTGTGTTGTTTGGTGTTGCCACTGGGCACTCAAACTTTTGTAAACCGCTCCGAGCCTACGGGGAGTGGCGGTATACAAGTTTGACGTAATAAATAAATAAATAAATAAATAAATAGGGGGGCAGTGTCTGCTAGCGCTTCGAATTTGTAAGACTTCTGATAATTTCCGAGGAATTTTTGAAATTTTTTCATAAATAATTACGAAATTCGTTATGACTTCATTAATGTTTAAGATGTATGTTTAACACAGTTTGGATAGGGATTTCTTCCCTCCAGCTGAGAACTGGGACGAAACGGCACAGCACTACCCCGCCTCCTTCCTTTGGGCCCCTATTACCTCATAATGATGGGCTCGAGGGCTTCCTCACAGCACACACACATGCCATCCCAACACACACACGCCATCTCGCAGCCGATGCCCGAGCGCCACGGGGCTGGTGCTGGTCTCGATCTTCCTTGGGGAGTAGATCAGGGTCCTTATTCTCCCCCTCTTCTGCTTCACCATCCTGGAGGAAGGTTATTTATTTATTTATTTATTTATAAATTCGATTTGGTAGACCGCTCTCTCTGGAGCCCAGAGCGGTTTACAGCATAAAATCAATAAAACATCAGTAAACAGATAAAAGACGTATACCCAAAAGCCCCCCTCCCCACAAATGATCCCGGCAAGCAATAATACGCAGAGGCAATACATGGCAGGACGGTATGTTGGCAGCTGGCAACTAAGGAGGCATCAGTTGGGACCAAATGCCTGCCTGTATAGCCAAGTCTTCACAGACTTGCGGAAGGCCAACAAACCCCCTAGTGCTCGTATCTCCTCCGGCAGAGAATTCCAGAGGGTCGGAGCGGTTAGGGTCGTGCATGTTCGTTAACGCGGCTTTTGGCCCAGTTTTCTGGTGGAGGTAAAGATCCTCACCAAACTGGGTCTTTTACGCCCAGTTTGGCGAGGATCTCTTACCTCCACCAGAGTAATGGGCCAAAAGCCCATGGTTGAGAGTTCTATTAAAATGTCAGCCCACTGTGTTGCTGCTCTCAAAAGAAAAAGAGCAGATTCCAAAATGGGCATGATTACAAAAGGCATGAGAAGTGAAACCGCCAATATCGTAATGTCTCAAATATATGATGTGATTACATCTGGGATGATATAATGTTCTGGACATTTCATTTGGAAAGGCTGTTGTAGAGGTGGAACGGAAGCAGAGAAGAGCAACCAAAATGACCAATGGACAGGACCACAAGTCACCTAAACAGCTAAATTAGGGGATGTATAAAGAATATATTTCATATAATACTGGAAAGCAGATCATCCACCGATACTGAATGATGGAAGATTATGGACAAACCAAAATAAATACATAGCACACAGCCAATATGTGGAATTCATTGCTATAAGATCCTGTGATGGCTTGGAAGGTTTTAAAATGGGATGGTATAAATTCACAGAAGGTTGTGAATAGCACCTGTACATCCGTTTCTAGAGAAAACAAGTTGTAGTCATCTCTTGCAAGTGAGTTTCTCATAGGAAAATGGTTCGCCACTGCACGAACACAACGTTGGACTATCAATTCCTTGGTCTAACCCAGCATGGTAGGTGTTATGGACTTAAATCAAGCTAGAAATATGAAGAACATTTCCATGAAGTTGTTAAAAATAGGGAATATAGAAAAGCCTGCAGGAGCGCTCCACCTCGATTTGCCAAATCTTGCGATTAATGCCAGACCAGACCAGGAAACGGACCCACCATCGGTTGTAGTAGACCCCCGGCCCCTAGAGGAAGCCGGGGTGGGTCCTCAACAGATGGGAATGGAGCCAGATGATGATGATTATGAAGGTTTTTATAACTTCTGCCTGGGACTAGAGGCCGAGCTGAAGGCACAGAGGGCACTCAGGGAACCTGGGCCTCAATCGGACCTCCTTGCAATGGTACAATCCACATCACCAACACCTGGACTAGTAACCCTACAGCAGCTCCCGAATGGAATTCGATCAGCTGACGGAGCAATTCAAAAGGTTTGGTGAGCGACTGCAGTTGGTTTCTGCAACCCCCCAACCTACTCAATCCATCATGGCGACCGCGGACTGTGTTAAGGGAAACGATATCATCCCGGACCGTAGCCGAGCCTCCCCGGACCTCCTTTGGGACCATTCATGGGACCTACAGGCGGAGAATCGCCCAGAAACATCAATAGAGGACCTACCGTGGGTCGATGGGCCCGCAGAGGAGCCGGTGAGGGCGGTGGCGGAGCCAGGCCCCCCTCAGAGCTCCTCTGAAGGGATCAGAGGAGGGGATGCCCCCACAGCCGAGCTGCTTCTTCGGGATCAGCTGCCCGATTGCCCAGGCTGGGCTGGATCCTGGGTCCTGTCCCTGGTCCGCCTGTCGGGGCCTGGCGGGGCCGCGCCCAGAGCGGAGACCGGAGGATGAGGAATCCTTCAATGTGGAGCGAGTTCTGGAGCGGTGCGAAGGTTTCCGGCCGAGACGTCCATCGCTGTCGCTTCCAGCCAGAAGAGAGCTGGAGGCTCGAGCCAAGATGGCGCGTGGCCTTGAGGACGCGCTGGAGGAACACGCATCTCCCCCCCCCCATCAGAGTTGGGAGGAGAGACACCAAAGCGCAGGCGCACACGCCACCAGCGCCGCCGGAAAAGGAGAACTCCACGGATCACGCCCCCAGAGGACGAGCATGCTGATGGACCGGAAGCGCAGGAGGGTGAGATCCTGGCCCCCCGCCCTCGGGTGATGGGAGAGGGGAAAAGGAAACATCGCCGGAAGCGCCGCCGGAGATGCAGGCGGCACCAGGGCAGCCGCGGAAGTGATGTCACGCCACCAGCATCGACCCCTTCCGGCCTGGTCAGTGTGGCGCTGGAAGTCCCACTGTAATGATGTCGATTATTTGTGTGTAAATGTTGTGTGACATATGTTAAATGTATGTTGTTTTGTGTAGTTGGGGGAATATTATATGGATTGTTGCTGTGGGTGAAACAGAGGGGAGGCTTGGCAGAAGCTTTGAAGAGCTGTCGCCATGGCAACCAGGGCTAGAGGCTTTTAGAATGTTCAAGGTTTGAATTTTACAGTTGGAAAAGAGCGGTTGGAAGCCAACTGCCACAAGAGAGGGGGAGGAGTTCTGTTCTGAGTTAGTTGGTCCTGAGGACTGTAAGAGAACAGTTCAGTATTTTAGTTGGTCTTAAGGTCTGCAAGAGAGCAGTCCAGTTTTATGGGTGTAGAGACCCTAGTTAAAGTTGGAAAAGTCCAGGGGTTTATATAATATATCCCCATTGTGTTTTGTGTAACAGAATAAGTTTGTGCCTCTGAGGAAGTATAAAACCAACCAAGATTTTGTACCCATTTGTGTCACAATAAATTGTTTGCATTTTAAAAGGAAAACACCTCTCCTAATTCTTTTATTGGTGGTGGCCCTCAAGGTCAGTGGTCGGACAGATAAATGGTGGCAGCGTGGTCAAGTGGATACTGAGAAATTATAAATCTCTGCAGTTCCATGGTTAATAAAGGAGATAGTCTACCCTGCCTTAAGACGGAAGTGGCTGAGGTAACTTCAAGGTCCCTTTGCATTGAGGGTCAGCAGTTTGGATATAGAAAGATTGTCCAGTCTGAGGCCGGTCAACAAGGGGTTGTCACATATTGGCGGCAGAGCGGTGGGATCGTATAAGAAAACTGATCCAGTGCGAAAGCAAGGCTACCAGAAGAATTTGTTTAATTTCTCAGTTTAGTGACCAAAGTCGTGTGGTAGTAGGAACTTTATTAATTTAGTTTAAAGTTCTGAGGTAAAAGTTCGGCAAAATGACCACCCGGAGACAAACGAGGGCTTTGGAAGAAACAGGGCAGCCTGAGGTTCTGCAGGAAGGAGAAGACTCTGAAATTTCAGAATCAGAGTCAAGTAAAATGTCTGGAGAATGCCGGTTTAGGCTTGAGGTGATGAAACTAGAGATGCAAAGAGAAAGAGAAGAAAAGGAAAGAGAAGAGAAAGAAAAGGAGAGAGAGATGCAAAGAGAAGAGAAAGAAAAGGAGAGAGAGATGCAAAGAGAAATGGCCAGGTTGGAGTTAGAGAGAGAAAAGTTGAATGCCTCTCAGCGTGCCAGGCCAGTTCAAGAGGTACAGGCAGAAGTTTCTATAGACCAACTCCTGAGGAAATTCCCGAAGTATATAAAAGGGGATAGTGTGGAGAAATTTTTGGTTTCTTTTGAAAGATGTTGTTATGATTTTGAAATTGAAGAGGAGAGATGGATGACATATTTACGGCCACAGATCTGCGGTCAGTTGCTGAGATTTATAGCGATATGGCAGAACCGGACCACAAGGTTTACCAGAAGTTTAAACAACAGGTCCAACAGAAGCTTCAGTTGACGCCAGAACATTACAGAGTTAAGTTCAGGTCCTTGAAAAAGGAGAAAACCGAAAGTTTCTGTCAGCTAGCATCAAAGCAAAGCCAGTATTTTGATAGTTGGTTAAAAGGTGCTCAAATTACCAGTTTTCAGCAACTTAAGGATCTGATGATCCTGGAACAATTTTACCAAAATGTTCCCTCAGAGTATAAATGGTTGGTTCAGGAAAGGGGTCCTGGGACACCCAGTCAAGCAGCTCTTATGGTGGATAAGATGGTGACATTGAGAGAGGGAGTTTGTAGGGCTGAAGGCTACAAACCAGTGGAGAAACCTAAGAAATTATAACCCTGAGAAATTATAAATCTCTGCAGTTCCATGGTTAATAAAGGAGATAGTCTACCCTGCCATAAGACGGAAGTGGCTGAGGTAACTTCAAGGTCCCTTTGCATTGAGGGTCAGCAGTTTGGATATAGAAAGATTGTCCAGTCTGAGGCCGGTCAACAAGGGGTTGTCACACCCACCCCCCTCCATCGCACCAGGGGGGCAGGGACCCCAGCGCCACCTACAGGACGGAGGCTCCACAACAGCCACTTCAGACCTGGCTGCTGAGCTTCAACAGGACCATCTGAAGTTTAAACCACCATCTATCCAGCTACCAAAGGAGCTGAGGGATACAAGAGTCCCACCTACTCCTGATCCTGCCCAAGGAAAAGTTCTGGGTTGTGGTTCACCTTCAGTGGACCAGGGAGGAACTGCCTCTGGTAGGAGTAGGCCTGCCAAGTCATTGGAAACCGCAAAGGGACTGAGATTTAGATCCAGGACCTTCTGGGGACAGGGGTTTACCAGCTGGGGCCGCAGACACTCCACTGGCTCCACACCCATGGCTAGACCTACACCCCCTGATACAGGGTTGACTGTGGGCCTTAAACCATCACTGTCCCTGGACCTGAGACCGCCATGTATAGGACTACAATGAAACCCCATAGGAGATGAGGGAGGGATCTCTGCAAAGCTGCTTTTGCCATCAGGCCGCTTTTGCCAAAATAATGACGGACTAAATCAACATGCCCCTCCTTTTCGGAGGACGGGCAGAAGGCCAGACACTTAAATGAACTGTCAATGGACATTATGCAGGGCGGGAGATACCGGTGATCTCGGAAGGGGTAATTGGGACGGTAGACGTAGGCCTTATGAGAGAAGGAGGATGAGTCGCGAAAAGACTCGCCCTTCTGACCTCACGAGCTATCCCTAGGCACTCAGATGGGGAGATTCCAACTAACTCTCCTCCAACTCTGGTACTGGCGAACACTAGATCCGTGCGAAATAAATGGGTACCGTCAGGGACTTCCTCCTGGAAAAGAAGGTAGACCTAGCCTGTTTCACTGAAACATGGCTACAGGAGGGAGATGAGGTCCTCTTGCACGAGTTAGCATCTCCGGGGTTCACCGCCAGTTACCAGATGAGGACAGAGAGACGGGGAGGGGTGGCCATTCTCAGCCGAGACGCTTTTAATTCAGGACGATTCCGACCGCGAACATCCCAGGAATAGAGTGCGCGGGCATGGTGTGGGACCTTAGTGAGAGTGCAGCCTTCCTGCTGGTGTACCGAAGCACCCAACGCACCGGGCGGGAGTCTGCCTAAGCTGCTGGAGGTGGTCTCGGAGTGGGCATTGAGGTTTCCCAGGCTTATTGTTCTGGGGGGACTTCAATGTCACGCCCGATGCCCCCTCAACGGCAGCCATGGACCTAGTGTCCACCATGGAGACACTAGGACTCTCACTTTGTAAGACCGGTCCCACGCACCAGGCTGGGCACACCCTGGATGTAATGCTCCGGAAAGGGGGTTCCGATAAACCAAACTCACTCCAAGCAGATTGGAAGATAGATCATTTATTGGCTCCTTACTCCAGGCTGAACAAAGATAGACTAAAGAAAAGCCCGCGCAAACATTCCTCAAGAATCCCTCCCCGGCCCGCCCCCCGCTGGGTCCCTCCTTCCAAGGCTTGACCAAATGGCCAGTCCACATATCAAAGACCAGGAAGGTATCTGGCAGATCAAAGGGGATGAGCCTGGTGGTTTCCCGCTCGGCAGTGTCCATATCAATTGGCGCGATCGGCTTGGTCCGTTATGGCATGAAACGAACCAACCGAGCTGACATAGCGCCCCCCTCCGCAAGATGGTGACCTGCAAGGGAAAGAGTCAAGGGGAAGGAAAAAAGAGAAAGGGGATCAGGGCCCCGGCTTGTCCGGGAAAGCGGCGTGAAAAGCCTTAACTAGTCTTGGGGCGCTAACGTGGGGTGCCAACACCCACT
>JARBWK010000012.1:23905331-23929920 GCA_030556195.1 Anolis apletophallus
AAGGGGAGAGAGCAAGGGGGTGGAGGAGAGTTGAAGGAATGTGGAAAGAAGTTACTGAGGCGTTGAGAAAGGCAGCGCTCCTAAGTTTGTTTGAGATCACAAGCGGCAAGAAGGGGGAGTATGCAGAGGGGATTTGGTGTGGCTGTCCACAGAGAATTTAAAGTTAGGATACAAGTCAAAAAAGTTAAGTCCAAAATTCATAGGGCCTTTTAAGGTTGACAGAGTGGTGAATAAGGTATCATATACCCTCCTGTTGCCCAAGAGTTTGGGGGAAAGTGCACCCAACTTTTTCATTGCAGTTTTCTTAAAGTATGTGAGCCCATTTCCTCCACGGGATTGAATGATGTTTTGTTTCCCTCAGGGGAGGAGGAGGTGGAGGAGACCATTATGTCAGGTATGGGAACCTGAGCTTTGAGGAGATCATGTTCCCAACCTGTCATGAAACTGCAGCGACCTTTGGCCCAGTTCCTGGAGTGACCTTGGCCATGTGTGCTTGGAATTGCTGAATCAGCCTGGGAGTGGAGTAACTTCCAGGTGCCAGAGAGGGAAGTGAGGCAACTCCTCCTGGCATGGACATTGGACATTTGGACTCGTGACGTCACTCATGTGACCCTGGGGTCATGCCCCTATGGACTACTGGGATTGCTGATTCATCGGAGCATGATGACACCCTGCTTGGACATTGCATTGTGTAGGGGAGGGCTACCGGTATATAAGGTGTGTTTGGGTGGCGGGCCGGCGCTTTAGCTTCACAGGTGGTGTACCTTCAATAAAATCGTGTTGGACCAGAATGACGTCTGAGTGAGATCCCTACCGTCTATTGAGGAGTCATTACAAACACTCTAATTCTTTAAACATTTGTTTCTCCATAAGCAATATTGGAAGTAGTATTGTTGTATTTCAGAACTTTTTTTGGTTTTGCCTACATCACTGGATATTATTGTTTTTCCACAGAGAATTAAATACTTGAAACACACTAAAAGATCATCTTGCTTTTCGGGTTTTGTAATACTGATTATGTAAATGGAGCTGTCTCCTGCACATTGCTGCCAGAGCATGTCCCATTTAAATAGAAATATGCAGTTTCTGATATAAAATTTAAAGAGAATGCTTAATACTTTTAAAATATCTAAAACCCCCCATAGGCAACATCATACATAATTATTAGAGTTTGTGTTTGAGGCTGAACTCATTGTGAAAATCATGACTATGTACATGCTATTACATGTTATTACCGGGCTACCCTACACACTAACAGTTTGATGCATTTTTGCTAGGTGCTAGCATTCTAAATTCTGCTATGTTTTAGCTTTCCTTTCATAAAGCTAATCTAGACATTTAATGGTTTGATGTAGATTATTTTCTGGCTTCATGGAATTCTAGTGGCTTTTGAAGTGTCTTATGACCTCAAAACAAAGGGCGGTTGGTGGCATATGCCAGCTCCACCCCTACATCACCCACGAGCCCAATGGCTCCCCATCAAATGACCCTGGCATGGCTCCATGGTGATGTAAGGAGGAGCCGCGCATGCCACAGCCACAGCAACCTTCTCTGTTGCCATAAGAAGCAATGGGGGGGGGGAGTGACGCTTCCCCCCATAGGATCACCCTTAACTGGAGCTGGGCAATGCAGGGCATGGGGCACCGGGTCCCGTCGTCGTCCCGTCGTCGTCCCCCCCCCCCCACACACACACACCCAACAATGCAAGATGATTCCGGCAGCCATATGGCAAGGTTCTTAATCAACTGCAATAAAGTTTGCTGGCTTGACCAATGAATTAAATGATTATACTCTGTTATAATAATAAATTAATCAAGCAAGCAAACTTTATTGTAGTTGATTAAAAGCCCCATAACAAAATATTTTACAATGATATAATGAGGCACATTATATAAAAGCCATGTTAATGAGTCCTCTGCATAATGCACTGTAATTGCATTCAGAGTAATTACTAGACATGTGTGATACATTACAAATGGTTCTAAACCAATAGTTCTTAACCTGCAGGCTGCAGACCACCAATGGACCGCAAGGATGAAAATCTGGTCCACGAGCCTCCTTCCTCTTTCTTTCTTTCTTTCTTTTATTTATTTTATTTCTGCTCCTTTCACGCTGGCTACCACTCCTTCCATGTCGCTGAGCATGGCATATGTTCTGTATCAGAAACTAGAGCTGATGTGGTCTATTTAATGCAATTTTCTGAATCAGCACCCAAAGCTAATCTAAAGTTGACCAAAAACTAATTTGTAAACATTTTGGTCCTAATGTTGGAGAATGGTCCCTGGTCAAAGTTGTCCCTGGTCAAGTGGTCCCTGGTTTAAAAAAAAGGTTGGGAACCACTATTCTAAAGGAGCCCCTGGTGGCGCAGTGGGTTAAACCCTGTGCCGGCAGGACTGAAGACCGACAGGTCGCAGGTTCGAATTCGGGGAGAGCGTGGATGAGCTCCCTCCATCAGCTCCAGCTCCTCATATGGGGACATGAGAGAAGCATCCCACAAGGATGGTAACACATCAAAGCATCCAGGTGTCCCCTGGGCAACGTCCTTGCAGACAGCCAATTCTCTCACACTAGAAGCCACTTGCAGTTTCTCAAGTCGTTCCTGACATGACTAAATAAATAAATAAATAAGGAGTGCTGGCACTTTGTTTCTAAAGTACTTCTGAATGTTGGGTGCTGAATATTTCCAAACTTTACGAAAATTACGAATATTAGTAAGTATTTTGTTAATGGCGGATGCGATTGTGCAATAGGGAAAACATCACTGCCAGTGGGGAAAATTCAGTGGCTTATCTCTCCCTCATTTTTTGAAGCAATCGTGATGAAACTTGCTGCACTGGTACAACACATCCGCCGCTTTTGCCCACCAAATTTCAAAATGTTTAGATAATCCACTGATTTTTGGTGATTAAAAAAATATGTACGAAGCTACAGGTAATGGCCTCTATTGATCAAGTTGTGGAATTTGGTGAAAAAGGAATGCCTTGACTGCAATATAGGGAAACTCAAACAAAGAGAGATCAGAGGGCTTTTTCAGGGGCAGCAGGTTTTGATTTCATAAAAATATGAAAAGGATGACATGGAGAAGTTAAACAAACCAGAGACGTTTTAATTTATCCGACCACAGATTTTAGAAACTGATATAGTGATTTACACAAAGTACAAACTTAATTTGTATTTCAAATTTTAAAAAACTAACACCCAGCCTTTCAGACCCAGCCAGCAGTACACTTCAACCAAAGGAACCCCACTCTCACTGCCCAACAAAGGAGATTGCTTTTCACTCTCCACCTGCAACACTTTTTCTCTTTCTCTCCTTTTTCTTTCTCTCTCTGTCTCTCCCAACACTTTCTCACGTTCTCTCTTCTCTCTCTCTCTCTCTCTCTCTCTCTCCCAAAATTGCTCTCACTCAATATCCTTCCTTCCTTCTCCCTTCTCCTCCCTGCCTTCCACCAGCAGTAGCCAGACACCCTCACAATTTCTTCCCCAGCAGCACTGAGGCTTGCTGCCCTGCGGTCAGGTTTTTAAAGGCTAATGGTGGCTGGACGCGCCAATAAACACTCCCCTTCTCCCCAACATAAGTCCTCATTGGCTGAGAGGCAAGCCTAAGTTAGGCTTCACCTCCCAGGCGGCAGGTTTGATTGACTTGCACAGTTAGCATAGTCATACATCCGAAGACAACTGAAGACTTCCGAGCAAGGGCTGCAAAAGCTTCAAATTCTAAATGAATTGGATTGGATTTGGCTAAATGGTTGTTAATAGTGTTTTTAAAATGGATTTTAACTTAATGGTTTTATTTAATGTGTAATGTTGTGATATATTGTGTATTTATTCTGTATGTGTTGGCATCGAATCGTTGCCATTGTAAGCCACCCTGAGTCCCCCTTTGGGGATTGAGAAGGACGGGGTACAAATGTTGGAAATAAAAATAAATAAATAAATTTTGCAGTGGGCATGCGCATACGCGTGTCGGAACCCCATTCGGATGTGCTAATCTTCCAAATATGGATTCCAACTTCCGAGACTTTCACTTCAAATGCACAAGCCTACTAATTACACAAATATCTCTTACCAAACATCAAAATAACCCGACCTGCCTTCTGTGATATAATTATATTTTACAACTGAATCTTCCTATATCTTTTTCATCAAAATGCACCACCAAATATTTAATGGAGGAAATATGTTCTACTTCATGTCTACCTAACTACACCTAGGAAGCTGAGGAGACAGTGGTCACAGTAAGTGCCATCCCCTGTCTCCAGGCTGCCCAAGCCCAGGGAAAGGAGTATTGACATACAAACAGCCATGTCTGGTTCTGATTCAGAACTGTCAAAACTGTTGACACATGCCCAAAATGTGATTGAGTTCCAGAACGTCAGGTTATCTTGAGGCACCCCCTGACTTTGGTTAATGTGGGACAAAGCTGCATTCAGCAACCCTTGCTGGGTATCAGAGCAAATCAGCCTCATGATCTCCCTACATCACCCATGTCTAGACATATGCTACCCCTGTACACCCCCATTGGTTTTAAAAAAATTTAATTTATTACATTTGGTCCTGCCATAGTGTTTTTAAATCTCTTCTGCGTTATTGCTTTTGCTTATTATTATTATTATTTATTATTGTTTATTATTTATTTGTTCTTTGTTTGCTTGTTTTTGTTGGCGCATTGTTGTTATTTGTATTTGTATTTGATGGGCTTGGCCTCATGTAAGTCTCCCCAAGTCCCTTCAGGGAGATAGTGGTGGGGTATAAATAAAGTATTATTATTATTATCAGCCTCATGTTTCAGACTGGCCGGGGTGCCCTTCTTAAACATTAGACAATATGTTAAAAATGACCTTTGGCAACTTGAAAATATAATATTACTGTATGCAACTAAATGTTATGGTTTTTTTTTTACTATATTAATCAACAACGAATACAATCATTTTCAATTATACTTTTCAATGAGGCTGACACATACATTATATAAATTTAATTTATTTCTTATAAAAGGTTGTGAGTTGCCCTATTTTATCCCCTGGCAACCAATATTTTCAGACTCAGTCGACTATTGATCAAGTGGACACCACAATGTCCATTCACCCCTGCACCACTTCATGTGTTGTGCTTAGAAGAGCCCTACGTTACAGTTTTTCAAGTGATAATATAATATGCTTACTAAAAGGTCAAGGTCTTTGGGAATTTTGCAGCAGACTTCAGTAATGTATTCTATTTGTTTAGATATGAGTTAATGCAGTTGAGAAACCAACATTTTCCATAAAGATTCAGGATAGTCAGCTCCATAAATAGATGACTGTGCTTAATTCAGCTCTCTTACAAAAATCTGGGAAAATAAATACGAGTACAGACAGTGAAATAGTTCCTATATGAATAAACATACATTTAAGCAGGAGGAAGCTGCTGTCCAAAAAGAAAGAGATCTGAAAATATGTAATATTCACATTTTCTGACATTTATTTTAGGAAAGCATGCAAGTAAAGTTAAAGCCTACCCATTTGTCTTTCTCCAAAAAGATTACAAATGCACTGTTTGAATGGTACACCTGGGATCTGACACAGTTATTCCCAAAGGTTAACTTTTGCTTCTCTAGCATAATGTTTCTTCTTCATTACTATTTACACACAGCACTTCTGCATGGGAATCCTCTAATGACAATCATTACAGGAATATATGGACACCGTGTTGTGCTAATGGACTTTAAATGCACCCACGTGCAAGATATAAAACCACCAATGTTCACTTCTGGTATCTTTAAGTGCATCTTGGATCCAGGTCAGAATAGGATTAGAGAGAAATCCAAGTCTTATTCTCATCTGAAAGTTCCTTCTCAATCTTCTAGCAGTATTTTTCTATAGTAAAAACATATAATATCACACTTGAGAAGAAATCCAGTACTTCTGCAAGTGTGATATAACTCCCATTGAATCACATTTGACTAGAATAAGCCAGAACCACTAAATATTGTTTGAGTTAAATTTGATTAAATGGTTCCCCATGTTTTTGATAGCAATTCTACAATCCTTCTCTTTTGGGTATACTCACTGGTGCTAAGAGGGTGGCCTATCAATATTGTTGCATAGACCATCCTAAAAAATGCACTGACAAGAATTGTTTATTTATTGATTTATATTAATGATATTTTTATTATGCACTTCTTGGTTCTTTCCACCCATCTGTTCATTTGCAACAATCTGGTGAGACAGGTCAGGCAGACAGACATAATGCATGGCCTACGTTTCAGTTACACCTTCCTGCCTTGGTCATGTAACACTCAAAGTGGTAAGGAAAATAACAACAGACCCCCACCCTCAAAGTTTCATTATTTCTCTTTTAAATGTAGAAGGGGTTCGAAAATCACATGACAGGAATTTTCATGCGATGACTCATAAAAGATTTGTAAACTACTTTAGTTAAGTGCCTCTAAACAACTTGACATCCAAATGTTTTGCAGAATATATATCCAGGATCCATCAGGCTCTGATTAATAGACAGCTATAAAACATACTACATCAATTTACTATCAATCCACTCTAATTATTAAATCACTCTCTCCCATCTTCAGAACAGTCTGAATAGCATGCAGTATTTACGCTGAGTTTACTTTCAGTGAAAACATGCCAGATCTCTGCTCCAAACCTAGGATTTACCGTGGGTTTGAGGTAACCGTGGGTAATAGGTCCTCTGTTTGGCCCCAGAATTATCAGTGATTCTTGAAAGGAAAATGGCAGCAATGGCCGGCTGTTTTAGGACCCTTCCACAAAGCCATAATCTACAATATCTGCTTTGAACTGGATTATCTGAGTCCACACTTCCATATAATAATAATAATAATAATAATACTTTAATATTTGTGAGTCGCCCTCCACCAGAGGTGCTCCGGGCGACTTACATCATTTAAAAACCCTAAAACAACAGTGTACAGCAGTTTAAAACAGATACAAGTCTGAGGAAGGCTCAGACATTCAGAGGTACCGATCAGGCCCCAAACGCTAGGCGGAAGAGCCAGGTCTTTAGGTCTGACCGGAATCTAGTTAGGGTCAGAGTGGCTCTGAGGGCAGGTGGCAATGAGTTCCAGATCCTGGGGGCCGCCACGTTCAGTTTGGATGCTTCTAAGCAAAAGAGGCCAGGCCACATCTATGCAGATACCCTCACTGATTCACTTTGCAGCTTCATGGCTACTCCATGCTATTCAAGCTTGCTAATTGCAACATTCACACTTGCTTTAATAGACAAGGATTCTTTCTCCCACTCAGGACATTTCACAGATACACACACACACACACACCACTTGCTTCACTGCCAATGAAACCTCTGAATATGCCACCCACAGATGCAGATGGAATTTTAAGAGAGAATGCTGCTGGAACATGGCCATACAGTCCGAAAAACTCACAGCAACCCATTATGAACTTTATTAACTAAATAACTAAATAAACATGAATATCTATCAAGCGGAAGAAAAAGTATTACAGATACTATTAAGTAAATGTGAAGGTACCTGTTGGTTTTCATAACAACATCTACTAAATAGGGGGCAGTGTCTGCTAGCGCTTCGAATTTGTAAGACTTCTGATAATTTACGAGGAATTTTTGAAATTTTTTCATAAATAATTACGAAATTCGTTATGACTTCATTAATGTTTAAGATGTATGTTTAACACAGTTTGGACAGGGATTTCTTCCCTCCAGCTGAGAACTGGGGCGAAACGGCACAGCACTACCCCGCCTACTTCCTTTGGGCCCCTATTACCTCATAATGATGGGCTCGAGGGCTTCCTCACAGCACACACACATGCCATCCCCACACACACACGCCATCTCGCAGCCACGGGGCTGGTGCTGGTCTCGATCTTCCTTGGGGAGTAGATCAGGGTCCTTATTCTCCCCCTCTTCTGCTTCACCATCCTGGAGGAAGGTTAGGGTCGTAGTTTTCTGGCGGAGGTAAGAGATCCTCGCCAAACTGGGTCTTTTACGCCCAGTTTGACGAGGAACTCTTACCTCCACCAGAGTAATGGGCCAAAAGCCCATGGTTGAGAGCTCTATTAAAATGTCAGCCCACTGTGTTGCTGCTCTCAAAAGAAAAAGAGCAGATTCCAAAATGGGCATGATTACAAAAGGCATGAGAAGTGAAACCGCCAATATCGTAACGTCTCAAATATATGATGTGATTACATCTGGGATGATATAATGTTCTGGACATTTCATTTGGAAAGGCTGTTGTAGAGGTGGAATGGAAGCGGAGAAGAGCAACCAAAATGACCAATGGACAGGACCACAAGTCACCTAAACAGCTAAATTAGGGGATGTATAAAGAATATATTTCATATAATACTGGAAAGCAGATCATCCACCGATACTGAATGATGGAAAATTATGGACAAACCAAAATAAATACATAGCACACAGCCAATATGTGGAATTCATTGCTATAAGATCCTGTGACGGCTTGGAAGGTTTTAAAATGGGATGGTATAAATTCACAGAAGGTTGTGAATGGCACCTGTCAGGCATGTAGCCAGGGGGGGCTAAGGGGGCTTCAGCCCCCCCCCCGAAATTCTCAGGGTGGTCCGCGAGAAGGCCTTACTGGTACATTATTTAAACTGTTATGTTTATTCATATCATGATCTGATCACCATGCTCAATATATCCCACATTAATGGGGTTATTGGGATAACAATACAAAAGGTTTGGTAGGGAAGACCCTCTTCCACCCAGTCTCAACCCCCCGAACCAAACTCAGCCCCCCTCCCGAACCAAAATCCTGGCTACGGCCCTGGCACCTGTACATCCGTTTCTAGAGAAAACAAGTTGTAGTCATCTCTTGCAAGTGAGTTTCTCATAGGAAAATGGTTCAGCACTGCACAAACACTACGTTGGACTATCAATTCCTTGGTCTCACCCAGCATGGTAGGTGTTATGGACTTAAATCAAGCTATAAATATAAAGAACATTTCCATGAAGTTGTTAAAAAATAGGGAATATAGAAAAACATAGCTTATGGAAAAGTACAGACTGGGAAGAGTGAGGATCTCTTCCTTGTTCAGGCAAAGAGCAGCATGAAGATGAATTCCCTCTCCTTTTAGGAGAAGTCCCACAGATGCTAACTAACAATAAAATTCATAAACTTGCCAAAAAAGGTACCACTGTATTTTGGGTCCTTGTTAATATGCCTTTCAAAATTTAATGCAGTCCCTTTGTTTCTCTCATACTGATTTTCCTATTTTGAAATGATTATTGATTGATCAATCATACAATCATAACCAAAATAGAGAGTGCTTAGCCATAACCTATTAATGTACAATGATGTCACCCTCTGCCTACATGATACTCAGAAAAGTCACTTGAAGAACTCCCTTGGAAGGTAACAGTTTCTTCTCCATGAGAGATCTTAAAGCAGAGGTTGGATAATGACTTCTTCTCAAAGCATTTCTTTAGCTGTGGATTCCTGCTCTGGCAGAATTTCCGCACTAGATGGCCCTAGCGTCCCTTTGAGTGATATGGTTCTGAGCCATCAAGGTTGTGAAGTGCGTTTAGAATATTTAGTTAACAATACAAGTTATTTTCACATTTCAAAAAAGGCTCTGGTGACTCTGACTCAGAGTAGCTCACATGCAAGTAAGCATATGAGATAGGGTGTATGCAGAACTCAAATACAACAGCTATTTTTTTTCCTGACTGGCTTAGATGCCAGAGTAGATGCAGTCTCCATGGATATTACTGAAGCACCTGCTTATTCCTGTTTGATGGATTCTTTTCAACTTGCGCAGCCCAAGGACATGGACAAGATCTTGGGAGAAATGAAGGCAACTACCTGTTGCCCTTCTTGGCTAATAAAATCGGCCAGTTTGGGGGGGGGGGGAACACTGGCAGAGTGGGTGAAGGTGGTGGTCAATGCCTCCTTGACCCAGGGTATAATGCCCTCTAGTTTCAAGGAGGCTATAGTAGCACCTTTATTGAAGAAACCAGCACTGGATCCCCCTCAATTAAAGAATTACAAGCCAGTATCGAATCTCCCCTTTTTGGGAAAGGTTCTAGAGAAGGTGGTAGCCTCACAGCTCCAAAGATTCTTGGATGAAACTGATTATCTAGATCCATTTCAATCTGGTTTCAGGCCTGGTTTCGGAACTGAGATGGCATTGGACGCCTTCCTGGCTGGTCTACAAAGAGAACTAGATAGGGGGAGTGTGTCTGCTAGTTCTCCTGGACCTCTCAGTGGTGTTCGATACCATCAATCATGGTATCCTTTTGGGCCATCTCTCTGGGATGGGGCTTGGGGGCACTGTTTTGCAGTGGCACCAGTCATTCCTGGGGAGGCGGACCCAGATGGTGGAGCTGGGGGACTACTTTTTTACTCCCTGGCCGGTGGCCTGTGGAGTCCCTCAGGGTTCAATTCTGTCCCCCATGCTGTTTAACGTTTACATGAAACTGCTGGAAGAGATCATTCGGGGTTTTGGAGTTCGGTGCCAAATTTATGCCGACGACACCCAACTCATTTCCACCAAACGCCAAGGTTGCCGTCCTGATCCTGAATCTAATGCCTGTCATCAGTAATAGACTGGATGGGGGCCAACAAGTTGAACTCACTCCCAAAAGAATTTAGAACAGCTGCTACACTCCTCTCCTTTAAGAAAGAGCTTAAAATCCACCTTTGCTCACTTTCTTATGGAGAGGAGGATGAGTAACATCTCTGACTCTTTAAATGGATGAAGCTGACAATGACTATTTTGCTGTAATTTATTGAAGAGCTATATTTGACATCTTATACAGTTTTAACTGCCTGATTATTTGTTCCACGATGCTTGACTGATTCATATTACCAGCCAATATCTTTTATTTTGTTTTAATTATAGGTATAAATGTATTAATGTTGATTTGGTGGCATTTAATGTTTTATGTTTGGAAGCTGCACTGAGTACCTTCGGGGAAAGAGGATGGGTTAAAGATAAATTGTTGTTGTTGTTATTAGTATTAACACACTTTTGATTAATCATTCCTGAGGGGTTTGACTACACAGCAGGCTTTGGTGCACTCATAGGGTGGCAGTGGGGAAATATTTCGAAATCCCTAATTTTATTTATTTATTTACTTATTTATTTATTTATTTATTTATTCGTTCGACTTAATATACCGCTCTCTCTGGAGCCCAGAGCAGTTTACAGAGTTAAAAACAGATGACCACATAAAATGCAATAAAATCAGATAAAACCCCCAGTTAAAATCAAATTCCAGCAAAACTGCAATGGCAGTAGGAATATGCTGACAGCGACACAACAGGATGCTGATAACACGGCATTGGTTATGGACCAAATGCCTGTCTGAATAGCCAGGTCTTTACGGCTCTACGGAATGGCATTAAGTCCCAGATGGCTCGCAGCTCTTCGGGGAGGGTGTTCCACAGGGTTGGCGCAGCTACGGCAAACGCCCTCTGCCGCGTGCTAGCATGTCTATAGACCTTAATGCCCGGCACATCCAATAGATTGAGCCCCTCTGAGCGCAGTGATCCCCTGGGCACATAAGGGTAAGCCGCTCCCTCAGGTACACTGGCTGCAAACCATATAAGGCCTTGAAAGTTAAAATTAACGCCTTGAAGGTGACCCGGAATTCAATAGGAAGCCAGTGCAGCTCGCGCAAGAGTGGAGTCATGTGGGCAGATCTTGATGCTCCTGAGAACAGACATGCTGCAGCGTTCTGCACCAGCTTGAGTTTCTGGATCGCCGACAAGGGTAGGCCAATGTACAGCGCATTACAGTAATCAAGCCTCGAGATGACCGTGGCTTGGATCACCGTGGCCAAGTCGCAGCGGGAGAGGTAAGGAGCCAGACGTTTTGCCTGTCGTAGGTGGTAGAAAGCTATCTTGCAGGCACAGGCAAGCTGCGCCTCCATAGACAGCTGGGCGTCCAGCCGGAACCCTAGGCTCTTTACTGACGATTGCGGGCGAAGAGCCACGCCGTCGAACGTCGGCAACTGGGTCTCTACCCCTCCCGGGCAGCCCAGCCACAAGATCTCCGTCTTCGCCGGGTTCACCTTCAACTTACTGGCTCGCAGCCATCCAGTTACGGCCTCCAGGCAGAGATGGAAATTTTCGGGTACAGAGTCCACCCCGGGGTCCATCCTCAGAATGAGCTGGGTGTCATCAGCGTACTGATGGCATTCCAGCCCAAAACTCCGTACCAATTGGGCGAGTGGTCGCATGTAGATGTTAAATAACAGCGGGGAGAGAATGGCCCCCTGAGGGACTCCACAATGTAAGGGGGAGCCCTCGGAGACCACCCCTCCCCACTTCACTCGCTGCAGGCGGTTTTGGAGGAAGGAGGACAGGATCCGTAGGAACTGTCCAGACTAATCTGGTGGTGACATCAGCCCTGCTCCAAATGTATTTCAAAGCCAATACTTTGGATAACCAGGGTGAAACTCCCCCTAAGTTGAAAATGCTGCTGTTAAATGCCAGGTCAGTAAATCGAGTCTGGATGAGCAGGCTAACTTAGTTTGTATCACAGATATCTTATCTAGGCAAGGTTTAGCATCTGAAAGTTTAAAAAAAAATCCCACTTCCAGACTACATTAAACAAGGAAAGGTTTGTAATTGTAAAATGCAACTTTACTTTTTAATTCATATTTAAAGTAGGGTTGCCACTTTTTGATATAAGAAATAAGGGACATTTACCAAAAACATACACTTTTTAATAATAAAGAAATCCACCAATGGTGGGACATTAGATACATCAGATTAAAACAGCAGATATGAGCCGTAGAAGGCTCTGCCATCCATCCAGTTCAGTCCCCGAAAGTTCAGTTTTCCGCAAAAATAAGGGGCACTTCATTAAAAACGTGAAAATCAAACGTTAGGTATAAATAGTTTTATTAACAGAATAAGATAATGATTGAGATTCATAAAATAAACTGACTTACACCTTCTTAACAGTACATAGTATGTTTCTACATGTTTTGTCATACCTAATGCATTGTACTGTGTGTACTACATACACTACTACTAATAATAATAATAGCTTTATAATAGCAGTACAATGCATTAGGTGTGACAAAACATGCAGAGGTCCAAATTTGGCTCACCCTTCGGCGCTGGGCCGGGCCTCCATCTGCCGGGCCCGCTTCTTGCCCTCTTTGCTCTCGCAGTGTGCGGGGAGGCCAGGCCCAAGCCCAAGCCCGAGCCCACACCGAGGTCCAGGCCCAAGCTGGAGATGGTGGAGGGGTTCTTAAGGATGCCCTTCACGGGGTGCCCGCTCCCCAGAGACAGCAGCGATGACGACACGGAGCCCTTCGCCTCCATGGCCAGGCATTCCTTTCCCCCTCCACTTTCCTAGCCACCCATCGCTTCCCTTCCGCCTCACAGACCGCAATCGCTTCCGGCGCCACTTCCTCCGATGGCCGTGTGGCTTCCGCTGCAAGACGCCTCCAGGGTTTGGGTCCCCTAAGAGCAAGCGCTTCCTCCCTGTGCTACTCCCTGGATTAGCCACCCCCAATCTTGTTTCTCCCTGACCTGGACTGCAACTCTTCCTCTGACCACCAGAGGGTGGCGGAACAGACTGTGGCCTAGGCGCAACTTTGGGGACCGCTGGCAATCGACAGGCTCGTCGCCGGGGCCTCTCCCCGAGAGTCCTCGCCAGAACCCCAGAAACATCAAGCGCCTCCGTCGGGGATCCCGGCAGCAGCAGCCTGGAGATGTCTAGGGCCTCCAGCGGGGACTCCGGCTGTAGCGGCTGTTCCAGCCTGCAGTCCATGGGGGGCGTGGTCGTGGCCTTTGGGGTGGACAGGGAGGGCGGGGCTAGAGACGCTGAGCAGTCCAGGTTCAGCGCCATGTTGAATCCACTGGCCCACGCCCCTCCCATCGGGTCCAGGGGGGCCCGGCACCCCAGCATTTCCCCTGGGCTCCCTCGTGGCACCACCGCTGCTCCAACCGTAGCCTCACCCTTTGGCGAAAACCTCTCCTTGAGGGGAAGGCCTCCTTCAGCAGACGGCCGCTCCTCTCCCAAGAGCACGATCTCCCGCAGAGCGCTCCCCCGGGCCTCCGCTTGCCTCTCCTCCACTCACTCCCCTAGATCTAGCGAGCTCGGCCGCGGCAGGCCCGGGGGCCCAGCAGCAGCCGCCACACTCGCCTCTCTCTCCTCCAGGCTCAGGTGTGGCGAGTCCAGGTGCAGCGAGCCCGTTGCCCCATCAGCTGGGGCCTCTCCGCCCCCAGACAGCGAATCCAGGCGGCGAGGGTGGCGAAGGCCATCCTCGCGGCAAAGGGACGCCAGCATCAACCCCAGCTCTCCCACCTCCTCCAGCCGGGCGGCCAGCTGCTCAACTAGTCGACCAAAGCCACGGAGAAGGTGGGTGAAGCTGGGGACTTCATCCTGGGTGGTGTCAGGGACGTAACCACCTGCTTCTTCCTGGGTGGTGTTTAGGGGGGTGAAGGGCCCCGCTTCCTCCATCTCGAGCCAGGGAACAGGGGTTCAGGGTGGGCAGATCTCTGGGGCCTCTGTGGGCACAGAGGCCTTCCTAGTGCCCATGACACCCCCGGCACTCACAGGGGTTCCGGGAGTAAGAGCCGGTTCTCGGGCGGCCTCAAGGACAGCTTCAGCCTCGGCTTGAAGGGCCTCCAAGAAGAAAGAGAGACTCGCTGCTGATTCCGTTGGTGACTAGCAGTTCACCCCGAATTCCTGCAGTCTAAACCCCCCAAACGGGGTAGCTAACCTCACGAATGAGGCTGCATTTTGGCAGGGTTTGAATAGTCCCCGGCGGAGCTCGGCATTCCTGCGACTGCTCAGCGCCGCCATCTTCTCTAACATCTCTAACATTTGAGTGGCTATACTGGCATGCTGCTTCTCAAAAGCAAGGCTTCTCAATGACAGAACCTCTTTTTAGAGCCTTGTGCAATAATGTTCTCAAACCGATTAAAATTAAAACCACCTCTTTATATCGATGCTTTTCAAATAATTGTAGACCATGTCAATTTACAACAGTCAGTCCCAAATGATCCCTTAATGAACATGATTAAAAGCCAAGACACCATAGCATTGTCAAATTACAAATATAACATTTTTTCCCTAAAATCAAGTAACATTAAATTAGCAAGAGTGTTGGGTAGAATAGAATATGAAGAGACTTCCCAAGATGAGATAGATCAGGTGCCATCCTACTTGTCCATCTCTTACCATTTCCTGGAATTGCTGTAATATTAAGTATTTTGTCTCTAGTTTAGAAAGCGGTTCCTCTAGGCCGGAGCTATTCTGTAACTTTGATAAACAGGGTTAATCTAATTCACACAAAGGTACCATGACTATAAATAATCTTGAACGCTCTAATCAACATCCCTTAGGAACCCAATATATTTTGTTGCTTTGTGGATGTCCACTTGCCCTACTTACTGCATGAAGTGAAAGCATTAGGAAAGGTCACCTCCCCAAGAGTTTAGAAGGCTTTTAAAGTACCTTTTTATTTCTTTATCCCATTATTCAATTCCCTTAAGTAGGCATCTTCCTATAGAGTTTAAACATCAGTCTCTTGCAATATAAAACAGGAGGAATGAAGGCTCTGCTGAGTCTAAAATATTAATAATACATAAAACTTAGTGGAGATAGACATTCCTATAGGTGACTGGCAGACACCCTCCTTTTCTCGGAAGGAGTGAACGTGCAAAATAAAATTGTGTGATGGGTGTCTCTTTCTTTGCAATGCAATAAAGAGAGAACATGTGGGACACTCCATCTATCTTCCTCTCCTTTAGCTTATTTAATTCAGAATAAGTGGTGCTGAATTTAGAATGCCACAAGCCCCTGCTAAAATATAAAATAGGATGGGAAACGTTTCTGCTTGGACAATTCAACTGATTTTTAGGAAAGCCTTTGCTCCAAGACTAATGATATATTTTTATCAATGAGAGAGCTCAGCAAAATAAAATTCCAGCAAGTGCTGTCACACTACAAGTCCCATCAGCCCAACTTTCAGGCGGTGCTGAAATATTTTGTCCAGACCTGATATGGGCTTCTTAGACACCTTCTACACTGCCAGATTAAAATTAAAATTCAGGTTAAAAGTCACAAAAGAGTCTGGAGTAACAAACACCTGAGGCAAAGCACCAAAATCAGTGTGTGCAGAGCTATCCTATTCTCCTATATGGGTCTGAAACATGGGTCGCCTATCGCCAACACCTATGACTCCTCAAACGCTTTCATCAGCGCTGTCTTCGCACAATACTAAATATACACTGGACTGACTATGTGACAAATGTTGCTGTCCTTGAGCAAGTAAGGATCACCAGCATTGAGGCCATGCTATTGAGAACACAGCTGCGCTGGGCAGGACACATCTCTAGGATGGAGGACCACCACCTCCCTAAGATACTACTCTACTGTGAACTCGCCATGGGTCAGCTCAAAAGAGGCACCCCAAAAAAGAGATATAAGAACTCCCTGAAACAACATCTCAGGCTTGGCCAGATTGATCACCAAAAATGATCCACTCTGGCCTCACATCGGGAGGCATGAAGATGCATTATCCACAATGCTGCGGCCTCTTTCGAGAAGACATGCCGAACGGGTCTCAAAGAGAAACGACAATGCAGAAAGAACCGCAACTTGGAAACAACATCATCCAAGGAGACTTTCTGCTGTGCTTTCTGCAAGCCTATCTCAGATTTGCCTTTTTAGTCATCAACGCACTTGTAAAAAGCGTGGGATGAGTCCTTCCTAAGAATCTTCGTTTGCGAAGTAATGCCAGAGAGACATCCACATCAGAATGCAGAACTGGAAGCTGAAATAGATGCAGTGCTTTATGCTTTATATTTATATATATATATATATATATATATATATATATATATATATTCCTGGGGTAAATACTGGTGACACTGTTTGCATCAGGTATCAAACCACTATATGACTTATGGGAAACAGGGAGACATTATTTCTATGCTTGTGCAATCCGGGTAAACCTTGATCCATTTTATGTCCCAGCTTTTGGTGGGGGCCCAGAGCCATTTGTTCAGAGCCTCCCAAAATCGGGAAGACTGTTTTCGCTCTGGGGTGCCAAAAGATCGCTTTTCTATTGGCCCATAATTGGGAGGGGGTTTCCCAGGCTTACCTTCCTGTCATTTTAGACATTTAAGCTGTTTGTACTCCGAAGGAGAGGCACTCAGTTGCAGACAGATGTGTGTTTTAAGGAGGCTTCTTGTTTCTACTCTAGAGGAGAGGCACTTGACTGCATGCAGACACACGTGCTTTCTCTCCCAGGCCCACACGCCACACACACTTTTTCCAAGGCAAGAAGGCAAGTTGTCTGTTTGTTACTCTAGAGGAGAGGTGCTTGGCTGCAAGCAGAGGCATACACTTTCTCTCCCAGGTTGCACCATGCCAGCAGCCATGCACACACTCTTTCCAAGGCATTTTAAGGAGGCTTTCCATTTCCAGGTAAGGAAGAGCAATGACCTCTTGGAAGAGGAGAGTAGTTTTGAGGGAATTAGGGTTTTGTATTTGTTTGCTAGGGAATTAATCACAAATATGAAACTGTGATGCCGAAAAGGAAAGGAGGATCAGAGATCAGCTTCTGCTTGCTTTCGTGTCGGACCAGTTTTTATACCGGGAGGGCTCTTACCGTTTTGTGTTCCCAAAGTACTGAAGATACCAAAATAAACTGAGGAAATGGAATAAATGAATTCTGGACAAGTCTGATTATTTCCTGTCTCAGGTAGAAAAATGGCTTGGGTCAGTGAAGTAAGCCAAGAGATCTGGCATTGGTACAGTATCCTACCTTATATATAACTTCTCTTTCATAATTGTAGCAATACGAGAGTTGCCCCACATGGGGCCTTTTAAATGTATGAACCAAGATAAAGGGTTCTAATGTAATTGATAGCACCCATTTCCCTTTCAGCAGAGAAAAATGAAGAGTACACTGGGAGAAACATAGTGATAGATACTGCTATGGAACATATCAAGGTACATAAATCATTTGATCAGAGTCATGACTTAAATAGCCCGAGAGAACCATTTGTATTGACAAAGGAGATTCCTGGCACCCTTAGACTATTGAAACTGAGTTTATAAATATCTTTTGAATAAGAACTGTCCCAGACCAAGCTATAAAAACTGCTACCATTAAAATACAGCAAAAACTTTACAGTCATTTATACAACTCACTGCCAATGGAGACGATATCATAAGGGCTTATGCATTGCAGTATCATAAACAGATAATATTTTATGAAACTTGACAATATTTTGGCTGTGCAATTTTCTCCTCTAAGCTCTTGAGAAAGGAAGACAACGGATTAATTGTCAGGAGCTTCCAAAAAGCATGATAAAGAGGTTGGCCATCCTTG
Source organism: Anolis apletophallus (assembly GCA_030556195.1). Lineage (NCBI taxonomy): Eukaryota > Metazoa > Chordata > Lepidosauria > Squamata > Anolidae > Anolis > Anolis apletophallus. The sequence continues at coordinate 23,923,656 of JARBWK010000012.1, forward strand.
GTGCATCTGCTTTTCCCTTTGAAATATAAATTATAGCTCTATAAAATCATTCATAAAGCACGCCTTTCTACATAAAATCTAATTGTGGAATAATTCTAATCCATTTTTTTTGTAGAAACTCTAATAAACTTTTAAAAAATGCTTTTTAATCTTCTTTCCTGAAGTTGATCAATTTTGGTTTATCCTTGACAAACTTGAATATTGCTTGTTTGTGAAATGTGTTTGATATACGGAGTAATATAGGTTAATTTCACATTAAGAAAAGAAACAATGACATTGGTTTGAATACATACCCTTTTGCTTATCACAACAAGCTCTGTATCAGTTTTGCATATAATTGAACTAGGACGTCTTGTATCAGTTAACAGGCATGCTTCCTTGAAAAAATAAACATAGTTTCTAATTTAACTTTTTATGGAATTGCATGGCACTATGTACAAAAAATACACATATAGTATAACTTTGTATTTATAAAAGTTGTGTTGTCATGTCCAGGCTACACCCATGCTGGGATATATTCTCAATACACTGAGTGAGCAGCAGAGCCATCAACACCTCTGCTTCCATTTTCATTATGAAAAAAATTGAAGCCCAGGCATGGCAAACTTCAGCCCTTCAGGTGTTTTGGACTTCAACTCCCACAATTCCTAACAAGCTGTTAAGATGTGTGAAAGTTGAAGTCCAAAAGCACTGGAGGGCTGAAGTTTGCCCATGCCTGTTGTAGTCAAAAGAAGGTTGAAAAACATTCCTTCTGCTGGAAATGACTGGTTGTGCTGATATTTGGAGCCATGTTAAGTTTCATGTATACTTGTGCTACAAGTCAATGAATTGACATTTAAACTATATTTCCACTAAATCCAAAAGTTCCTTTCATCTACAACAAATAGCCTTGACATATTTGCCATCCATGAGATGGTCTACCCTAAACAGGTCAGCATTCCTGCATCACATGAATATCAGTTCTGCAATACTTGGGTGTGGAGGCGGGGAGAGATACCTTATTCTGTAATGACCTTATCACATGGATGACCCCCCCCCCCAGTGTCCAGGCATGTAGCTTTAGCCCCCCCCCCCCGAAATTCTCAGGGTGGTCTGCGAGAAGGCCTTACTGGTACATTATTTAAACTGTTATGTTTATTCATAGCATGATCTGATCACCATGCTCAATATATTATTTATTTATTTTATTTATTTATTTCTTCGGTTTTATATTCCGCTCCTCCCTGCAGGCTCGGGGCGGATAACAATAGAGTATACATGGGCAGCATGTCGCCGACATGTAGCCCTACATAAAAACATAAAAACAAGTTAAAAACACAGTCCAACAGTTACACAATGCACAATGCAGGGGGCATACAAGGCTTTTACAGTATGCTGGCCATTTAGACCTAAGTAAACGCTAGTCCAAAGAGGGCAGTCTTACAGGCCCTTCTAAAAGGAACTAGTTCCGGGATAGCTCGGGCACTGTCTGGTAGAGAGTTCCACAGCACTGGAGCTGCCGCGGAAAAAGCTCTCTGTCGGGTCGCGGATAGGTGGCAGGAGCGGACTGATGGTATAGTCAGCAAGTTATGTTCGTCTGACCGCAGTGATCTCGGGGGCAAATACGGGGTAAGGCGGTCCCTCAGGTACGCAGGCCCTAGCCCATGCAAGGCCTTAAAGGTTAATACCAACACCTTGAAGACAATCCGGTACTCAATAGGAAGCCAGTGCAGTTGTCGAAGGATGGGCGGAATATGCTCCCTTACTGGCGAGCCCGTCAGCAAGCGAGCGGCGGCATTCTGCACCAGCTTGAGTTTCCAGATTGTCGACAAGGGAAGACCAACGTAGAGGGCATTACAGTAGTCCAGTCTCGAGATGACCGTCGCCTGGATTATCGTCGCCAGGTCGCTCCTAGACAGGTAGGGTGCCAGTTGCCTAGCCTGCCGTAGGTGATAGAAGGACCCCCTGCAGACCGCGGAGACCTGAGCCTCCATGGTCAGCAGGGAGTCCAACTGAACACCCAAGCTCTTAACCGAAGATGACGGGCTAAGCAGCTCGCCATCCAGGGTAGGCAACCGGCACCCACCCAGCCCAGGGCGACCAGGCCACAGGATCTCCGTCTTTGACGGATTCACCTTCAGCCGGCTGGCGCGCAGCCAACCAGTCACGGCCTCCAGGCATCGATGGAAACAATCAGGTACGGTATCCGGCCTGCCGTCCATTCTCAGCAGAAGCTGGGTGTCATCCGCATACTGGTAACACTCCAGACCAAAGTCGCGGGCCAGCTGGGCCAGGGGGCGCATATAAACGTTGAATAATAAGGGGGAGAGGATGGCCCCCTGGGGGACCCCGCAGTTAAGCGGGGACCTCCCGGAGACCCCCCCCCCTCCACACGTTGTCCCCGGCCACGGAGGAAGGAGGCCACCCATTGAAGTGCGGTCCCCCCGACCCCGGCGCCGGCTAAACGGTGGGTCAACAATGCGTGATCTACCGTATCAAATGCTGCTGTCAGGTCTAACAGGACAAGCAGGGCTGACCCACCCTGGTCCAGCTGGCGGCGGTTGGTCTGTAATGGCGACAAGCACGGTCTCCGTCCCATGCCCGATACGGAAGCCGGACTGGTAGGGATCAAGTCCAGCTGTGTCATCTAAGAACCGCTGCAGCTGATCCGCTGCTGCCCTCTCATACTTTGCCCAAAAGGGCAAGTTGGACACAGGCCTGTAATTGGAGGGAGCCGAAGGGTCTAATTCGGCTTCTTCAGCAGCGGTCTTACCATAGCCTCTTTCAATCCCCCGGAAGACTCCTTGCTCAAGGGAGCTATTTATGATCGTGCCCAGGGGGCCTCATAGCCCCTCCCGGCAAGATCTAATAAGCCAGGAGGGGCACGGGTCGAGGGAGCAAGTAGTAGGCCTAGCTGCAGCCAGTAACTTATCAACAGCCGCTGCGTCCAGCTTTTGAAACCGGGTGAAGGCGGGGCCCGCGGGGTCTCGAGTTCACTAACTGTATCAACCGTGGCTGGAATGTCCCGGCGGAGATTCGAAATCTTGTCAGTGAAATAGTTCTGGAAAGCCTCAGCTGTTGGAGTCAAACCCCTATCATTTGGGACAGTTGGGATTGTTGTCATGGACCGAATTATCCTAAAAAGTTGAGCTGGGCGTGAACTAGCTGACTCTATCAAGGAGGCATAATAAACTTTTTTCGCCTCCTTGATAGCTCGCTCATAAGCCTCCTTAAACTGCTTATAAGCCGATTTCGATGCTTCGTCACGGAGACTCCGCCACACGTCCTCTAGCTGTCTCTTCCTCCGTTTCATCGCCCGCAACTCCTCGGTGTACCATGGCGAGCGATTACTACGGGGGATGAGAGAGCGCCTGGGGGCGATCTCGTCTAAGGCAGTGGCAAGACTGGTATTCCAGGATTCCACCAGCCCGTCGACCGAGTCGCAGGGGAGTTCCCAATCCCTTAGAGCATTCAGGAACCTAGTGGGTTCCATAAGTCTCTTCGGGCGAACCAAAATGGGTTCGGCACCCTTACCGGGAGGAGGGACCACGTCCAATCGGACTTCCAGGACACTGTGATCTGACCATGGAACCTCCGTAACGGAGGTTAGGGTCACCTGAATTCCGGCGGCGAAGATCAGGTCTAATGTATGTCCGGCGCGGTGCGTGGGGCCGGTCCTAAACAGTGAGAGTCCTAGTGCCTCCATGGCGGACACTAGGTCCATGGCTGCTGTCGACGGGGAGGCGGTGTTGGCGTGGACATTGAAGTCCCCCAAGACAATAAGCTTAGGGAGCCTCAATGCCCACTCCGCAACCACCTCCAGCAGCTTAGGCAGACTTCCTGCTGGTGCGTTGGGTGCACAGTACACCAGCAGGAAGGCTACACTCTCACCAAGGTCCCACACCAGGCCCACACACTCCACTCCGGGGATGTTCGCCATCGGAATTGTCCTGGAATTAAACTTGTCTCGACTGAGAATGGCCACCCCTCCCCCCTGCCCCTCTGTCCTCATCTGACAACTGGCCATAAACCCAGGCGATGTTAATTCGTGCAAGATGACATTGTCGCCCTCTTGTAGCCATGTCTCCGTGAGACAGGCTATGTCGACCTCCCTCTCCAGAAGGAGGTCCCTGATGGTTCCGGACTTATTGCGCACGGACCTGGTATTGGCCAGTATCAGAGTTGGAGGAGAGGTAACTTTGGGTTCCCCAACTGCGTGCCTGGGGATAGCTCGGAGGTCAGAGGGCGGACGAGCCTCTCTTCGGCTCCCCCGCCCTCTCTCATAAGGCCTACGGCTACCGTCCCTATTACCCCTACCCGAGATCACGCGTATAGCCCGCCCCTGCGCTCCTTCTTCCGGTAATTGGACTAAGTGTCCGGCCTCCTGCTCCCCCTCTGAAAAGGAGGGGGGTGCTGCTGTTGTCCCTCAGTGTGCAGGCCAGGAGGGTCGGAAGACTGAAGGGGAGAGGGGCTGCGGCGCCAATCAACTCCTTGCGGCTCCAGTTGTTAAACCCCGCTCCCCAAAAGGTCCTGGGTCTATGTCTCTGACCCTCCGGCTTGCTGTGAGCTGCTGGAGGGGAGAAGGCCGGGATGTTGACAGAATCCCTCCTCCAGTCAGAAGGTTGCCCTAGAGAAGGTTGCCCTAGAGACAGTCTTTGTCTAGGGACTGGCCTCGTCTCCATAGGGACCCTCTTACCCATCGAGGGGGTTCCCAATCCCATATTCAAGGGGGTATTGAGATAAAGATATGAAAGGTTTGGTAGGGTAGACCCTCTCTCACTCAGACCCCCCCCAATCAAACTCAGACCCCCGGAATCAAACTCCTGGCTACGGCCCTGCCTATGTCATTTTGCCAGCTTCCGTAACAAAATGGCAAGGACGTGGGGCAACCCTGTCACACAGGGGTAGCGGCACGGAAGCAGCATCAGAGTGTGTTGGTTCCATTGCAGCCACCATAACATGGGAGCCTTCCCGTGTTTGGAGGGAAGTGTCCTAGAACACTTCCGCTCTGATTAGGGGCTGGGCTTCAACAGAAAATCTAGTGACATTGTGTGATGGGCAGCGTGAGAAACTGCAAGTCGCTTCTGGTGTGAGAGAATTGGTCATCTTCAATTATGTTGTCAAGGGGATACCTGGATGTTTTACTATCCTGTGGGAAACTTCTCTTATATCCCTGCATGAGAAGCTGGACCTGACAGACAGGAGCTCATTGGTGACCTTTTGGTCAGCAGTCCTGCTGGCACAAGGGTTGTGCCATTGTGCCACTGGGGGGGCTCTTAAAGACACGGACAGTACTGAAGGTACTTCTGAGAAGAACCACTGGCATATTTCTCAGGTCCCACCTAGACCAAAGACACATGGGATATCCCCTTCTTTCTAGCCATACATGAGTTTCAAAGACTGAAAAAATCCTGTTTAAATCCATTAATAAACCAGACAGAAACTCAAGGGGATGAAAGTTATCAGTCTACATAAAGATTCAGATGGTTTGAGCTCCTTATTGAGGCAACATTTGCCTAAAACCATCTGGCAGCCAACTGAGCTCTTAGTACTGTCATTTGTTTGTTTTGCTATTGATTTTCCCTTTGTATAACAAAGATCTTGACTTTGCCCACCTTGTCTGGGCTTTACTTTCTTCATCCAGTCTTGCTTTCCAAGACATGATTTTGCTTATTTTACTTGTCTTCAGTGGACATTACTTGATTCTTTTTAAATCTTCCCATGGCATGATCCCAGTCTGTTGTAGTGGGTCACCCCAAGCTGAAGTAGTATTAGAGAAGAAGCAATGACTCCCCCTATGTACACTGCTTATTTTAAAAATATTATCACAATCCTATGTGAGGGAAGCTCTACACATTGTTATTCCATCTCTAAGGAAATCCATAGCACTATTCCATAGCAACTGTTTTTAGCCTTATCTCTGTGAGATAAATTATACTGACTGATTAAAGCTTTTCAAAGAGACTGGATAAACTTCATTAACTCTGAAAAGATTTCAAGAATATTCCCTGTTACAAAACCTCTACTTTAGTGATAGGATCTCAAACTTGTAAAATATTTGTGACTAATTTTATGTGGCTCTTTTTCAATATATAAGGTTAATGGGTGACACTACTACAGCCAGTCCCCAACTTACAAACAAATGACTCATTGTTAAGAATGAGACTGAGACAACAGGAAGTGAAAGAAATTTACCCTTCAAAAGGGAAATTCACTCCTGGGAGAGTTATCATGGGGAAAAGGAGTCTCTACTGAAGCTTTATCAGCAATTGTTGTTTCCACAACA
>JARBWK010000012.1:23930020-23946600 GCA_030556195.1 Anolis apletophallus
CAGTGATGCTCCCAGAATCCAGTGGTAGCAAAGTAATAGTCTTTAATAGTCCAAAAGAGCAATGATCTTGGTGCCGCAATTGGCTAAATCCAGGAGTTTATTGATACAAGGCTTGATAAGATTTAGAGTCCACAGACAAGAAGGCCCCCCAGGACCAGACAAAGTTCCATGAGCTTGGCAAGGTAGCGAAAACGTTAGCACGAGATCCCGAGCTCATTCCGGGCTGGATCTTTATAGGCCCCGGCTGCTTTGATCTAGGATACGCTGGCTACGTCGGAGCTCTTTCACAGGAATGGCTGGGAAAGGTTTCGTTCCCATCACCTCTCGGCCCTCTTGGAATGTAAGCTTGTTAGGGCAGCCACCTGGGCTCTCGGGAGGATCAGTTGCTTCTTGGTACCAGGCCCCCTTATCAGCCTGCGAACTAGCAGGGCTGTGCCTGACCTTGGATGCTTGGGGGTCACTCAGAGGTTGCTGCAGAAGCTTACTTCTGAGTCTCTCTGCATCTTTGGTTTTAACATGGTGTTGGTCTGGTTTGTTCCTTGTACCTGGCTGGGGTGTGACACCTATATAGAGACATATGTATAGATCTATAGGACTTGCAAAGGCCAGTGAACACTTCCAAGGAACAAAAATGCACATATAAAGTTAATACATTAAGATACACAGAAATCTACAAATCGTTTCCCCCTGCCTCCCATCATCCCTTCCCTTACACTCCCCCCCCCCCGCCTGTCCTTTTGTCCTTTCTCCTTCGCTCTCTTCTTACTTCTAACTACTCTATACCTATACCTATACCTATACCTATATATATATATATATATAGAGAGAGAGAGAGAGAGAGAGAGAGAGAGATCTTGATATTTTATTGTAACTGAATTTTTTTAGGGGAAAATCTAAAATAAAGATTATTTTTTTAAAAGATACACAGAAATGGAGCTTGCAAAAGTTTTTTGGGGGGAGGGAGCATATATAAGATGTACAGATAACATGACATGCAAAGATTTCTAGGGGGGAAATCTATATATTATTTACAAGCTTTGGGGCATGCATTTGCCCAAGGAAAAACAACATTCTCTTCTCTCTTTTAAAATAATAATAATAATAATAATAGATCTTGCAAATTTTCAAGAACCTTTCTCTCTTTTTCTTCCCCTTCCACCATGCAATCTTTTTCTTCTTCCTGACTTGCAAGGGGCCTCTCCCCCCTTTCCCTTTCCAAAACATTCCCTCTTCTCTCTCTCTCTCTCTCTCTCTCTCTCTCTCTCTCTCTCTCTCTCTCTCTCTCTCTCTCTCTCTGAAAAATAAGAGTTTCCAAAATGGGTAACTCCAGCCTGGAAGGAGAAGCAGAGTGAGGGAGGCTTTGAAAAACAAAATACGCTGATAAGGGATGAGAGAGAAATATATCATATATTGCAAGCAATGGCTCGGAGTCTTGACCCATTATAAGCTGAGGGAGACTTATCTTCAAATATATATGGTACTCCCAAATAGGTAGGCAATAGGCATGCAGCCTGAGATATATAACCTTGTGTTCAGGAAAACCGGAAAGGAACACTTCTAATTTTCTGAGTAAAGAAGCTGAATATTGATATTTCTTACATCTTGGTGCCTTCCCTGGCCACTCTAGCCCTCCCTCTTGAGCATAAAGAGAGGCGAGCGCAGAAGGGGAGCAGATGGGGGAGAGGGGTCATTTGGTTGCGCAGACTGGGAGTGACGGACCGGAAGAGGCAGGCCTTCCTGGAAGGAAAGGAGGGCAGAAGGGGCGGCGACAGCAAGAGGCATTCGCGGAGGGAGCCAGAGTGAATTTCGCGCACATGGCCGCTTGCACCTCGGGCCTGCTGGGGATTCTGGGCCTTGTGGTAACGGTTGCGGTGGCAGAGGATTTTATTTTCAAGTTTTTATGAAGTGTCCCTTATTTTTGTAAAAAAAATCCCATATTTTTAGGTAAATGTCCCTTATTTCTTATATCAAAAAGTGGCAACCCTAATTCGTATACACCCTGGGGCTCTGTAAATCTTGTCAGCAACATAATTCTGTTGCTTGCCATTACTACGGTGCTGAAACCTCCTTATTCTCCCAAGCAGATTGCATTGTCCTTTACCTCTGACTCCCTGTCCATAGGAAATAGTTGCACTGAAGTTTGCTCAAATTTATTCTTGCGGAAGCCTGGCACATGTGAAAGTATGCATCTCTGTGACTCAATGAATAGTTGGTTCAATATGAACCTGCCTGAAATCATCAGCAGAAGCCTTGTTCCACATCCCATCACCCTGTGAAACTAGACTCATGCATACGCATGAGAGGGCTTTCTCTGTCTGTAGAATTTTCTTCCAAAAGAAGGTTAGATTTGCTCAATCCCTTCTAAGGCCCCTTCCACATGTCTGAATAAAATCCCACATTATCTGCTATATGTCAGCATGGATTCAGATAACCCAGCTCAAAGCAGATATTGTGGGATTTTCTGCCTTCATATTCTGGGATATAGAGCTGTGTGGAGGGGCTCTACGGCTCCTTCCACACCTGTATAAAATCCAAATTGAATTGGATTATATGGCAGTATGGACTCAGATAACTCAGTTCAAAGCAGATATTGTCCATTATCTGCCTTGATATTCTGGGTTATATTATTACTAGCTGTACCCGGCACGCGTTGCTGTGCCCTATTTAGGAGATGCGAGAAAGTCTGAGTATGTAAGGGTTGGAATTGATGTTACTTATGTGCTTTGTGGGGTCATGGCTGTGTCGTTGTGGGTTGTTCTGGTGGGTGGGATGTTGAAGTCCTGTGGAGTTGTCGGTGTGTGGTGTTTCTGGCGTTCTGCAGAGCTTGTGGATATACAATGTTTTTTGTCTTTCCGTCTGCTGTGTTGATGTAGAGCAGGGGTGCTCACACTTTTTCAGCATGGGAGCTACTGATTAAAAAACCAAGTCCCAAAGATCACCTGCCCAGAAATGTAAAACGTATAACTATTTCCTTATTTATTTATTTATATTTATTATTCATTTTATGTACCACTCCTTCCAGCAGGCTCGGGGCAGTTTACATAAAATGAAGTTATAAAACATCAACATTTCAATTTAATAACAACAATATAAAACAGAGCATAAAAATACATCCAACCTCCCCATTTCTCCCACACTGCCATATTACCACACATATTATCAGCCAGAAAGTAAGAAGAGAGGCTTTTGAACTGCAAGGCCATTTAATACTCAGCAAGGTAAACAAAGGGGCATGCAAAAATACATCCAACCACCCCATTTCTCCCACACTGCCATATTACCACACATATTATCAGCCAGAAAGTAAGAAGACAGGCTTTTGAACTGCAAGGCCATTTAATACTCAGCAAGGTAAACAAAGGGGCATGCAAAAATACATCCAGGCACCCCTTCCTCTCACCCTGGCATTTTCCCACAGATATTCTCAGGCAGAAAGAAAACAGTGAGACCTTTCAGCTGCAAGGCCATTACTTTTTGGAATGTAAACAAAGGGGCATGCAAAAATACATCCAGGCACCCCTTCCTCTCACCCTGGCATATTCCCACAGATATTCTCAGGCAGAAAGAAAACAGTGAGACCTTTCAGCTGCAAGAAATACATCCAGGCACCTCTTCCTCTCACCCTGGCATATTCCCACAGATATTCTCGGGCAGAAATAAAAAAGACTGACCTTTGTGCTACAATTTGGTCAGGAAATGGCCCCAAAGCCTCCTGTTTCTCTTCCGTCGTGGTTCTCTTCGCACGCTGCCTGCACGCACGCTGCCTCCAAGTGCGCATGAGGTGTCAAGAGGCAGAATGGGTGCTTCTGCGCAGGCGAGCAGCGCATCGCGTCACCCACGGCCACCCCCTCCTTTGGCCTGTGATGATTCTGAGGAGGGGGGGAGGGGGAAAGCAGAAGAGCAGAGGAGGCGGCGTCATCCATAGCCACCTCCTCCTTGGGTCTTCTCCTTTCCCCCCTCCCTCCTCAGAGTAGTCACGGACCAAAGGAGGGCATCATCAGCTCCCTCCTTTGGCCTGTGACGATTCTGAGGAGGGAGGGAGGGGGAAAGCAGAGGAGGCGGCTCAACTTGCTGCTGCTGCTGCTTGTGCCCTCACTACTTTTCTCCTTCGAGGGCAAGTGAGGGCAAGGGGAGTCTCCATCCCGCAGCCCCCCTCCTCCTCGGGTTCAGCCCGAAGAACAGCTGGTGAGGCCCAAAGATCACCAGGAAGAGGGCCGAAGATCGACTAGGTGCTCGCGATCACCGTTCTGAGCACCCCTGATGTAGAGGTTCTGTGGTTTCCCAACTCTGGAGCACGCTACGTAGAGTTGTCCATGGGAGAAGCATTCTGTGTCAAGGTCTGTGCCACAGATTTGTAGTGTTTGTCCTTGAGCCTTGTTTATGGTGATGGCAAAAGCTAGTGTAGTGCAGTGTCTTTCTATTCTGGCGTTTGTTCTGCCCTTTTTTGTGTGATGTATGTAGCGTTGCGAGTGTGTCGTCCGATGCTATTCTTTTTAGGAGGCATGGCTTGTCTTTTGGGTCAGCTTATGCCTGTGTGGAAGGAAGGAATGGCATACAAATGGGTTGAGCAGTAGACACAAGGTTGTGTTATGTGCGTATTGTGTTGTGTGTAGGTATTACTTTTGTGTTATTCTGGGGGTATGTGTTTGTCAGTGGTGCCTGTGTCCCTGGTGCCCTATTTTTCTCCCTCCTAGATCTTGGCCGTGGCAGTTTAACCCTCAACTGAAATCACTCAGCATTCTAAGTGGCTTTGCCCACCGTTACTATGGTAACTGATGTTGGCCAATGGGTTTCGCTGGCTGCCGCAGAGGATGCTGGGAAATGTGGTTTTATTTTTACTCGTTGTTTTGGGGGCCTTTTAGGTTTTGTGGGGGAAAGTTTCTTTGCTACAAACGTACCTTGCTTGAGGCCTATTTCTGTTGGCAAGTTTTGTGTTTCTGCGTTGTAAGGTTTCTCTGTTTGAGGTAGTCTTCACATGACGGCTCTTCCTTTATATATATAGTTTATTATTATTATTAAACTTTATATCCCGCCACCATCTCCCCAAGGGGACTCAGGGCTGCCTATATGAGGCCACGCACATCAATACGAAAAACACAGTATAACATAAGATCACAACAGCAAATCAAAATAATATTACTTAAATACAAAACCAATGTAAACAAACAACACAACAATATAACATTAAAAGATTAAGACACTGAAGACAATGACCATGAGCTGGGTCAGATTCGAAGATTACATTTTTTAAAAAAATTAAAACGCTGGGAGATAGGGCAATATCAAGTATCAGGGAGGGGATCCGGGGGATGAGGTAGGATTTAATTGCACAACCAAGGAATAAAGTGCTTCTAAGGACCCTTCCACACAGCCCTATATTCCAGAATATCAAGGCAGAAAATCCCACAATATCTGCTTTGAACTGGGTTATCTGAGTCTACATTCAGATAATGTGGGGTTTTCTGCCTTGATATTCTGTGATATAGGGAAGGGCCCTAAGATGCTTCTACACTGTGGAGTTAATGAAGCTTGACATCACTTTAACTGCCATGGCTTAATGCTATGGAATCATGGGAGTTGTAGCTTGATGAGGCACTAGCACTATTTGGCAGAGGAAATTATGGCTCTTGCAAAACTGTAACTCCTGTCATTCCATAGCATTGAGCCACGGTAGTTAAAGTGATGTCGAACTGCATTAATTCTAAAGTATAGATCAGTGTTTCCCAACCGGTGTGCCGCGGCACACTAGTGTGCCGTGCGTGATCATCAGGTGTGCCGGCCGCCGGCTTCCCTGAGGACCGGGTACGTTTTCCCTAAGGGCCGGGTGACTGCGATAAAAACTAAACACAGAGAAAGACTGACAGCTGTTGAGCAAGACCTTCGTGTGTGTCTTTCTGCCATTCCTGCCAGGATATCTATGTTGTGTTCATCGAAACAGGCCCAGGTTTCACACTGAGTGTATGAATACATTTTAAAACATATTAACTATCTGTATTACTGTGTTAGAGTGTCATTTTGGTTGGTGGTGTGCCCCAGGATTTTATAAATGTAAAAAACGGTTGAAAAACACTGGTATAGACGTACCCTAAATTTCCAGCAGGCAGTGAAGGCTATGTTGCATTATTTTTGACTCTTAAAATTATGGGTGTCTGGTTTGGCATTTTTAAAAAAACTGTCTATCTAGTTTAATCAGCTATTTATTTATTTATTTCCAACATTTCTACCCTGTCCTTCTCAACCTCCAAAGGGGGGACTCAGGGTTTAAAACATTATTATTATCATGTAGCCCAGGGCTGCCCAACTGGCGGCCCGGGGGCCGTATAAGGCCCCCCAGCCCCTTCCCTGCGGCCCCCTAAGCTTTTTAATAAAAAATAAAAATACAAAAATAAATTAAATAATAATATTTTAAAAAATTACCCACTTCCGGGTTCCAGAGCAAGTATCGCGAGTCTACGGAAGCCACACGGGATTTCACTCTCAACGCGAGATCACGCCTGCGTTGAGAGCGAAATCCTGTATGGCTTCCGTAGTCTCGCGATACTCCTGTTGCCGAAATCTTGGCTACTTAATTCCTGCGGCCCACGCAGACACGATTTGGACCTTCTCGGCTGCTGCCTCGGTCGGTTGTCGCCTCTGCTCATGGTCCGGCTACTCCTGGATCCTGTGCGTTTGGGAAGGTAGGCTAACCTTTATGTTATTATTATGTAATTGTGTATGGATGCCCCTTATGTATTCCCTCCCTGCATTTCCCCTTAGTAAAAGATTATATTTGATTGTATGGATGCCTCTTATGAATTCCCACCCTGCATTTCCCTTAGTAAAAGATTATATTTGATTGTATGGATGCCTCTTATGAATTGTAAAGTAAATTAGAGCCGGGGGAGGGGCGGGGGCGGAGCCGGGGCAGGGGCGGAGCCAGGGGCGGGGGCAGACCCTTCAGCCCCCCAGGTCATCAGTGACCGGAATTCAGGCCCCTGGGCCGGTAATAATAATAATAATAATAATACTTTAATATTTGTGAGTCGCCCTCCACCGGCGGTGCTCCGGGCGACTTACAACAGTTAAAACCCTAGGGTGAACAATGTACAACAGTTTAAAAACATGGAATATAAACAGGAGGGGTGGCTCAAGTAGTCCAGGGTACCGAGCCAGTCCCGAACGCTAGGTAGAAGTTGGACAGCCCTGATGTAGCCGAATCAAAGTCTGATTTAGCAATCGACGACCCATGCCTCCTTTCTTCAAAGAAATGTTATACGAATGTATGCCATAAAGTGCAAAGAGGAAAGGACTGTACAGACGAAATGCATCTTCATACATTAAAGTGACAGCTAGCCCATATTATTGTCTTAATCACCAAAGGTCCAGTAGCTCTCCATTAGAAGACTGATGTTGAAATTGTGGAAGACCAGAGAAGTATTACATAGTTTTCATCTGTCAATATTTTATTTTATCAGAGCTGAGCGTTTCTGAATTATGATAAATATTTAATCACAAGACTCTAAGCCTTGCTGAAAAATATTCACCTTCTGACCCAGCTTTCTGAAGGAAGCTTATGGAATGGATCCCAATTATCATTCAAGCATCTTACTTACTTTTGGTAGATGATGACTTGGCACAGCTGGAGTTGCGTTTTGCTGGGCAAGCATTGGAAAGCTCTGTTTGTCTTCAAGCATGCTTGTATCTGCAGAAAAGAGCATATTTTATATTTGAAGCCGGGTCTATTGGCAGGGGTCAGTCACCTTTCGTGCTCTATACCAGGGGTCCTCAAACTTTTAAAACAGAGTGCCTCAAACTGTTGGGGGGCTGGATTATAATTTGAGAAACAAATAATAAATTCCTATGTACACTGCACGTATCTTATTTGTAGTGCAAAAAACACTTAAAATAATACAATAATTAAAATTAAGAACAATTTTAACAAATATAAACATATCAGTACTTCAATGGGAAGTGTGGGCCTGCTTTTGGCTGATGAGATAGAATTGTTGTTGTTGTTGTGTGTGCATTCAAGTTGTTTCAGACTTAGGTTGACCCTGAGCGAGGGCCAGGTAAATGACCTTGGAGGGCTGTATCCAGTCCACAGGCCTTAGTATGGGGACCCATGCTATATACTAGGAATGGCTTACTGCAAATATTCTGTCACATATATTATGAGAATGAGCTACTGTCTGTAACCATTATGTGTCTCCCACTCCTCCCCATCCATGTCTATGGCATAAAGTAGACCACCTTGATCTACTGGGCAAAATAGTTGTTTGGATGGGCAGGTGTGCGGCCCAGAGGGCTACCATGTTCTTCAGCCACTGGCTTTCCCATCCCCAGCATGCTCCGTGCTTGGGAGGCTGGGGACAGTGATGTCAGCAGCCAATAAGTTTAAGCCTAGTGGTTTACTGTAAAGCTGGATCTATACTACCATATATCCCAGGATCTAATCCCAGGGCACTTCCACACAGCCTTAAAACCCATGCTGAAGTAGATTAAAATAACCCACTTTGGTGCAGGTTCTAGTCTACACCTACCCACTCAAACTCTGGGCTTTCCTGGGGGGGGGGGGGGGGTGGCATGAAGCCATCACAAAGCCCCCATTTCCCCTGTAAACCTTATTTTAAAAGGTCTCTTGCCACCAAAAAGCTTCTCCTCACATCCTCCTGGTGCAAGAAAATAATTTCTGAGGAGATGGGAAGAGTGAGGAGGAAAATCCTTCATTGCATCCTCCCCTCCGGTCTCCTCAGATGTCATTTTCTCATGCCAAGAGGAAATGAGGAGAGGCTTTATGGCAGAAAGGAACCCCTTTTAGTAAGTTTTAGGGGGAAATTGGGGGCTGGAGTGGGCATTCTTATTCACCTTTGGGCTTCAGGAACTCAAAAGGTGCATGATGGCTGTGGAGATTGACCTCCACATGCAACCCCGGAAGACAGTCCCCACACACTCAATTCCTTATTAGATCCAGGTTTTTCTGGAAGTCCCGGTTCTAAAGAGGCATTTAATTGAGGGGGGGTGGGGGTGGAATTGTTTTTAACGTTGTTTTAATGTTGCTATGTGTTTTTATTGGTTATTTTATTGCTGTAAACCGCTCTGAGCTTCGGAGTGAGCAGTCTAGTAAGCTGAAATAAATAAATAAATAAATAAATAATAATAATAATGAGGTATTCCAAATTAATTTGAATTCAATCATTTTTACCGGAGGCGTTGTATGGAGGCCTCTGGTAAAAACTGAGACAGGTTTCACATTCTGGCCTTGTCGGGATGGGTTCTTGGACTATCTTCTCTGAACTGGGTTATATGAGTCTACACTGCCAGATAATCTGGGATAAACACGTAATCTGGAATCAGATTTTGGGATATAGAGCAGTGCACATCCAGCCTTAATATTCTATCTACTTGGAGTAGAGAGTATAAAGGCAGTTTATTTATTTATTTATTTATTATTTGCATTTGTATTCCGCCTCTTCCCGAGGGCTCGTGGCGGGTTACAAGACATACATAGTGATCGGCAGGCAACACTCATGCCGACTCACGAACAAAATAAAACAATGCTATAACCATAAAAATAACAAAAATGATACTAAAAACATCATTAAAACATTGTTAAAATTACACTAAGTGACAAAAAACGGTAACACAGAGTCATAAATCGATTGAAGGCAAGAGGCGTTATATGTCAACCGAAGGCCTGCTTGAAAAGGAAGGTCTTACAGGCCCTGGTGGAAGGGGGCGAGCTCCGTATGGCTCTAGCCTCCTCCGGCAGGGCATTCCGGGCCGTTGGAGCTGCTACTGAGAAGGAGCGCTGCCTAGTTGATGATAGGCGGCAGAGGCGGATCGGTGGAATCTCCAGCAGGTTTTGCTCTGCTGAGCGGAGTGATCTCGGGGATCGTATGGGGCAAGGCGGTCCAAGAGGTACGCAGGCCCTAGACCGTACAAGGCCTTAAAGGTCAACACCAGCACCTTGAAGGTGATTCGGTGCTCAATTGGCAGCCAGTGCAGTTGCTGGAGGATGGGCGTAATGTGCTGCCTCACCGCACTCCTGCCAGCAGGCGAGCAGCGGCATTCTGCACTAGCTTGAGTTTCCGATCGCCGCCAAGGGAAGGCCAACGAGGGCGTTACAGTAGTCTAGTCTCGAGATGACCGTCGCTTGGATCACCGTAGCCAGGTCATTCCTGACAGGTAGGGGGCCAGTCGCCTAGCCTGACGTAGGTGGTAGAACGCCACCCTGCTGACCGCGGAGACCTGGGTCTCCCATGGTCAGCAGGGAGTCGAACTGAACACCCAAGCTTTAACAATTGACGACGTGCTTAATTGCTCGCCGTCCAGAGTAGGCAACCGGCACTCATCCCGGCCAGGCCGACCAGGCCATAGGATCTCCGTCTTCGACGGATTCACCTTCAGCCGGCTGGCCCGCAGCCAACCAGTCACGGCTTCGAGGCACAGATGGAAGCAATCGGTACGGTATCCGGCCTGCCGTCCATTCGCAGCAGAAGCTGGGTGTCATCAGCGTACTGATAACACTCCAGACCAAAGTCGCGGGCCAGCTGGGCCAGGGGGCATATAAACGTTGAATAATAAGGGGGGGAGAGAATGGCCCCCTGGGGGACCCCCCACAGTTAAGTGGGAGCCGCCTGGAGACCATCCCGCCCTCCACACGCTGTCCCGATCCCGGAGAAAGGAGGCCACCCATTTAAGGGCAGTCCCCTGACTCCGGAAGCGGATAGGCGGTGGGTCAACAATGCATGGTCTACTGTATCAAACACTGCTGTCAGATCTAACAAGACAAGCAGTGCCGATCCACCCTGGTCCAGCTGGCGGCGAAGTTGGTCTGTAATGGCGACAAGCACGGTCTCCGTCCCGTGCCCAATACGGAAGCCGGACTGGAAGGGATCAAATCCAGCTGTGTCTTCTAAGAACTGCTGCAGCTGATCCGCTGCTGCCCTCTCATGTAAAAACAATAACAGTATTAGGCCCTTTCCACACAACTGAATAAAATCCCACATCTGCTTTGAACTGGAATATATGGCAGTGTGGACACAGATAACCCAGTTCAAAGCAGATATTGTGGGATTTTCTGCCTTGATATTCTGGGATATAGGGCTGTGTGGAAGAGCCCTTAGAGATCCAGCAAATGGAATGGAGTTAAATCATTACAGATACCTGAAGCTACAATCACTTTTATTGCTCTCCCACTTCCTTCTTCCTTTCTGTATCATACACTTGTATCCCTTTCATGGATTCCCCTTGAGAAATCTTAGAAATGTTCTACTTAGTGAGCATAATGAATCCCTTATGTGAAATCTCCAAATACTCTTCCAAAACACCAGGAGACATGGTGTGACTTTTACACCAGTGGTGTGGATACACATTTTCACCAAGTGCAAGTATCTCAATTTTAAAAGGAAAAGAGCTAAATGTGGTGGCATTCAGCCACTTTTATCTTGCGGTCAGATGTACTGCTTCTGCAATCAGACTTAGCTGCAGCATCAACAGGGGCGGTCTAAGGTAATTTTATATGATAAGCGAACATTATTTTGGCACCCCCCCCCCATGTAAAACAAATATACAATTATAATATCACAATACCATTAGTAGTATTATATTGTATCAATGTATATACAATATATAGTACATACTCATACTATATTATATCACAATTATATTATACTACATTACAATATAATTATATTATATATTGACATTATAATATAATATAACATTCTATTATATTATTATTATTATAAAATAATAAAATTATTTATTTAAATAAAATTATCCTCTACTAAATATTTTCATTACTCCTATAAAACTCAAATAACCCAAAATGAAGTAAAATAAAATATTATATATTATTATTTGCCTGCGCAGTTGCGCCTGTCTCTCCTTGTTGCTCACGGCCGGCGCGCGGGCGCGGGGGGAGGGGGCGGGTGTGGTAGGGTTCACACGTGATTGGGCCTAGCGAGGAAGTTTGCCTCAGCGCGCAGCAGCTACTTCCGGTGGCGGTTGTCAGGAGGCAATACGTCGCCAATACACCTTTGGCTTCCCTCCCCTCTCCCTTTGTTTCCACCCCCTGCCTGCCCAATTGGGTCAACGTATTCGGCGGCAGGGCGGAGACAAAGGGAGAGAGGAAGCACTCCCTGCCTGCCCGATAGGGAGTGCTTTGCTTACAGGCTTCTGCGCATAGGAGCTACTGGGCATGTGCGGAGGTTTTCATGCATACGCAGTTGCTCCTGCGCTCAACTTCAGCTCCGGAGCAACTGCAACTGCACGAAAACCTCCACGCATGCCCAGAAGCGGCGTCAGAGTGCACAAGGCTGGGGCCCAAAAGCAGGCAGCCGCAGCGCTGCCTGAGGAACATCGGCAGGGCCAGGACGCTGTCTGGCGCCGGCGCCCAGCGGGCGGGAGAATTCGCCTCTTCCCAGATGGCGCCCCATGCGGCCGCTTCCTTGGCCTACCTGTAGGACCGCCCCTGAGCATCAACAATGTCTTGCCCAGTACAACTATAAAAGGGGAGGGGGTTGGGGAAGATTATGTGGCAACGTGTTGAACCACAACTCCTAGAAGTCTTGGACCCCATAGAAAATCATGAAAAATGTTGTCCGTTGCAGTTCGGCAACAACCAGAAATTTTTATTTTTGTTTTTACAATTTCCAGATTCCAGAACACTTTCCGGGACTGTGTTGGTAACAGCTCTGCTGCCTCTGACACTAAAAAGTCCTGACATAATACTAAGCAGCCTTATTAAACAAAACAAAACAAAAATACATGTAGACCTCTCAACCTTTCTTCACATAAAGCATTTATACATCTTTTTTTGTGTGGAGAAACTCTCAGATTTGGAATTACACTCCTACTTTAAATTGATCTTAAATTGATCTTTAATAATCCACATATGAATCTCCATAACTAGCAGATACAACTACTAGTTGATGGATAATTGTTAATATTGCTAATGGTTGTTAAAGATTATAATGTTTACAACTCATGTTTACAGAGTCAAGCAATTAAATCTCTTCTGGGATTTGATGTTGCAGGATGGTTGTTACAACAGTTACAAAACAATTCTTTTTGATGCAATAAAGAGACAGAAAGTTTTGTCAATATTTCTCAGATGTTTTCCGATGAGAATTGTGTGTTTACAAGAAAGCCTTTTGTGTTGAATCACTTAAACAAAAATCTATGAGCTCTAAAACCTGTTTATTTTATGGATAGATAACAAAATGAATTAAAGGTTTCTTGATACATTAGTATATGAGGGGTGATCACATTGTTTATTAAGTTATGAAGAAGTAAAAGCATTGGGTTGTTGTAGGTTTTTCAGGCTGTATGGCCATATTTTAGAAGCACTGTCTTCTGACATTTCGCCCACATCTATGGCAGGTTGTGAGGTCTGAGGATGCCTGCCATAGGCGGAAATAAACGACACGAGAGAATGCTTCTAGAACAGGGGTGCCCACACTTTTTCAGTATGTAAGCTACTTATATTAAAACCAAGTGAGAAAGATCTACCTACCTCCTCAAGGCTGGAGAGGGGAGGGGGAGGGGCTTGGCCATGCCAAACTCCTCCCCCTCCCCTCTGGCTTTTGAGCTCAGAAGCTTTTCCAGGTGCGAGGATGGCAATGCCAAGCCAGTGGTATTAGCAAGGCACAAGGCTGGCTTGGCCCACCCCTCCTCACACCTGGAAGCTCCTGGTAGAGTTGAAAAGCCACAGGGGGCGGAGCCAGGCCATGCCAATCCCCGTGCCCTCCCCTCTGACTTCGGCTCTACCGCAGCCCAGGCTTGAGGATGGCAATGCCAAGCCAGTGGTGGCACGCTAGCACAAGGCTGGCTTGGCCCTGCCCTCCTCAAACCTGGAGAAGCTCCTGGTGGAGCAAAAGCTACAGCCACTAGGAGGCGAGAAGCCAGGCGCGCCCTCTTCCCCTCCCTCTGGCTTGGGGCTCCCAGCAGCTTCTCCAGGCTTGAGGAGGGCAATCTCTAGTGGTGGCATAGCTAGCACAAGGCTAGCTTGGCCCTGCCCTTCTCAAACCTGGAGCAGTGGCTGGGAGTGCCGAAGCTGGGGGAGGGGGCCGGGCTTGGTGCGGCCTGGCTCCGCCCCCACTGAGAAGCGCCCCATCTGGCTGGGATCAGCCTCCTTCAGTCCCGGAATCGACTGGTCAATCGCGATCGACTTTCTGGGCAGCCATACAGCCCAAAAAACCTACAATAACCCAGTGATTCCAGCCATGAAAGCCTTCAACAATACAGTAAAAACATCATTTCCTAAAGCAGCTTTAAAAAGTGGGCAGAGAAAGTGGAGAAATACTATATATTCCACTTCTATTGCGCTACAAGGTCACACTGAAAGTAATGCCAGTGTTCTAGAAATTATTAATCCAAATGTGATGCTATTGCACCACCAGGCAGAGTAATTCTAACTACAGTGTTCCCTCGCTACTTCGTAGTTCAATTACTGTGGACTCGGGGTTTTACAGGTTTTTATTTTTTTATTTTTTTAAAGTAGCAACGGAACACTGTACGCCCCAGCAGCAACCAGGAAGAGTGAGGTAAACAGGGCGAGGGGGCACTCTTCCTCCCCCATCGCCCTCTTTATTTCCTTCTTCCTCCTCGTGGTCACCACTGGGGCTTCTTGCTGTCACTTGGCAGGAAGAACCCCGGCGGTGACCAGGAGAAGGAAGGTAAACATTTGGCAGCATGAGGCCCTGGTGGTGACAACGAGGAGGGAGGTAAACAAGGCAAGGGGGTGGCTCTTTCCCTCCCCCCCTCACCCTGTTTACCTCCCTCTTCCGTTTACCTCCCTCTTCCTCCTTGTGGTTACCTCCAGGGCCTCTTGCTGTCACTTGGCAGGAGGAACCCCGGCGGTGACCAGGAGAAGGGAGATAAACATTTGGCAGCATGAGGCCCTGGTGGTGACAATGAGGAGGGAGGTAAACAAGGCAAGGGGGTGGCTCTTCCTCCCCCCTCGCCCTGTTTACCTCCCTCTTCTGTTTACCTCCCTCTTCCTCCTCGTGGTCACCTCCAGGGCTTCTTGCTGCCACTTGACAACAAGAACCCCCAGCAGTGACCAGGAGGAGGGAGGTAAACAGGGTGAGGGGTAAACAGGTAAACAGGATGAGGGGGCAGCTCCCCCCCCCCCCCAGGGTTTTTGATATAAGAATAAGGGACAGGTACCTAAAAATAGGATTTTTTTCACAAAAATAAGGAACAATTCATAAATTGAAAATCAATCGATGATTCTGAATTATTTTTGTGAAAAATTCCCTATTTTTAGGTACCTGTCCCTTATTCATGTGGTATAAATTCCTACCCCCCTACTCCTCCCCTCTTCCTCCTCGTGGTCACCGCAGGGGCTTCTTGCCGCTGCTTGGGTCCCGTGACACCTCCACCAAGAGGAGGCAAGAAGTCCGGGCTGCAATGAGGAGGAGGAAGATGAAGGTAAAGAGGGTGAGGAGGGGAGAGGGGGCATCCCTATTTCGCGGTTTTTCACTTATTGTGGGTTGTCCTGGAACGTAACCCCCGCGATAAATGAGGGAAGACTGTTCTGTATCTCTGGGTATAACGAAACCTTAAATAAAAAGCAGAAACAGATAACAGTTTTCAAATTTCCATGCTCTGCCTTTTTTCCTTTCTTACCTTCAGAATATCTTGCTGACTTCTTTGTTTTGGACCAATATATAACAGACGTTTAAGCTTTTCAAAAAAATTATTCTGCAAAACAAATTAAACGTAAACATTTTTCAGTGCTGTTATCATTTATTATAGCATTCCCCTGGATACTTTAACCTGCTCTGCGCAATCTAAATGTGTACATTGCATTCATGGGTATCTGATTCAGCTCTGTGTTTATCTTGAATTGATTGTTTCCTAGAAGCAAGCTACAATCCTGCTTCTGTGTTTTGGTGCCCCGCATGGTGATGGCCAGGACTTCTCCAGAGCTTTGTGACCACTGCCATTTATTTATTATTTATTTATTGTTTCGATTTGCTAAACCGCCCTTCCCGAGGCTCAGGGCGGTTTCAACATATAAACACATAAAAATTTAAACATCATAAAACACCATAAAACAATCCTAACCAATGGTGACAAACATCAGAAAAAGTGATTGTCTAATAGGCTGAACCAGGTTCGGCCCACTGCACGACAAGGACTCTTGATCCACATGGTTTTGGGACCCAGAGCATACCTCTGTGGAATCTGGGCCCGAATTTAGGCGTCCATGGGGTGGGCCCTGGGATACCTTGATGCAATGCATCAAAACCTGAACTTCAATCTGGATGTCAAAATGGATCAGAAAGCAACAAAGGGCAAATAGTGGTGTCGTTTTGTTTACAACATATCATCTCAGCCACTACAAAAAATATGGCAGCAAGAAGGCTAACTGGTATTTCCAGATTACTTGAAGGCAGCCTTGCATACACATGTTACAGCAATTCAGAAGGTCACCAAAATATAGACCAAAAGCAAGTTATCCTCACAAATATAAGTCCTGTTCAGGTGCCCTGCAGTGTAGTAGCAGAAAAGATGCAAGGAGGGCAGTGATGTGAAGAGGAGAGCCTCTCCATTTGATCAAAGACTTTGAAAAGTCATACAGAGGCCCC
>JARBWK010000012.1:23946700-24005410 GCA_030556195.1 Anolis apletophallus
CTTGTGGTAACGGTTGCGGTGGCAGAGGATTTTATTTTCAAGTTTTTATGAAGTGTCCCTTATTTTTGTAAAAATATCCCGTATTTTTAGGTAAATGTCCCTTATTTCTTATATCAAAAAGTGGCAACCCTAATTCGTATACACCCTGGGGCTCTGTAAATCTTGCGAGAGCAAATAGGGTAAACAATGAAATCAAGCAGGCTTAGTAAAATAGATATATTTCATTGAAAATAAGGGATCAATCAGCATTCACAACAAAGAAATCTGTAAATCTTGTCAGCAACATAATTCTGTTGCTTGCCATTACTACGGTGCTGAAACCTTCTTATTTTCCCAAGCAGATTGCATTGTCTGTTACCTCTGACTCCCTGTCCATAGGAAATAGTTGCACTGAAGTTTCAGTTTATTCTTGCGGAAGCCTGGTAATGGTGAAAGTATGCATCTCTGTGACTCAATGAATAGTTGGTTCAATATGAACCTGCCTGAAAATCATCAGCAGAAGCCTTGTTCCACATCCCATCACCCTGAAACCAGACTCCATGCATACGCATGAGAGTGGCTATTTTCTGTCTGTAGAATTTTCTTCCAAAAGAAGGTTAGATTTGCTCAATCCCTTCTAAGGCCCCTTCCACGCATCTGAATAAAATCCCACATTATCTGCTTTGAACTGGAATATATGTCAGCATGGATTCAGATAACCCAGCTCAAAGCAGATATTGTGGGATTTTCTGCCTTCATATTCTGGGATATAGAGCTGTGTGGAGGGGCTCTACGGCTCCTTCCACAGCTGTATAAAATCCAAATTGAACTGGATTATATGGCAGTATGGACTCAGATAACTCAGTTCAAAGCAGATATTGTGCATTATCTGCCTTGATATTCTGGGTTATATTATTATTAAACTTTATACCCCACCACCATCTCCCCAAGGGGACTCGGGGCGGCTTATATGAGGCCACGCACATCAATACGAAAAACACAGTATAACATAAGATCACAACAGCAAATCAAAATAATATTACTTAAATACAAAACCAATGTAAACAAACAACACAACAATATAACATTAAAAGATTAAGACACTGAAGACAATGACCATGAGCAGGGTCAGATTCAAAGATTACATTTTAAAAAAAATTAAAACACTGGGAGATAGGGCAATATCAAGTATCAGTGAGGGGATCCGGGGGATGAGGTAGGATTTAATTGCACAACCAAGGAATAAAGTGCTTCTAAGGACCCTTCCACACAGCCCTATATTCCATCATATCAAGGCAGAAAATCCCACAATATCTGCTTTGAACTGGGTTATCTGAGTCTACATTCAGATAATGTTTTCTGCCTTGATATTCTGTGATACAGGGAAGGGCCCTAAGATGCTTCTACACTGTGGAGTTAATGAAGCTTGACATCACTTTAACTGCCATGGCTTAATGCTATGGAATCATGGGAGTTGTAGCTTGATGAGGCACTAGCACTATTTGGCAGAGGAAATTATGGATCTTGCAAAACTGTAACTCCTGTCATTCCATAGCATTGAGCCACTGTAGTTAAAGTGATGTCGAACTGCATTAATTCTAAAGTATAGATCAGTGTTTCCCAACCAGTGTGCCGTGCGTGATCATCAGGTGTGCTGGCCGCCGGCTTCCCTGAGGACCGGGTACGTTTTCCCTGAGGACCGGGTGACTGCGATAAAAACTAAACACAGAGAAAGACTGACAGCTGTTGAGCAAGACCTTCGTGTGTGTCTTTCTGCCATTCCTGCCAGGATATCTATGTTGTGTTCATCGAAACAGGCCCAGGTTTCATACTGAGTGTATAAATACATTTTAAAACATATTAACTATCTGTATTACTGTGTTAGAGTGTCATTTTGTGTCATTTTGGTTGTTGGTGTGCCCCAGGATTTTATAAATGTAAAAAAAGGTTGAAAAACACTGGTATAGACGTACCCTAAATTTCCAGCAGGCAGTGAAGGCTATGTTGAATTATTTTTGACTCTTAAAATTATGGGTGTCTGGTTTGGCATGTTTAAAAAAACTGTCTATCTAGTTTAATCAGCTATTTATTTATTTATTTCCAACATTTCTACCCTGTCCTTCTCAACCTCCAAAGGGGGGACTCGGGGTTTAAAACATTATTATTATCATGTAGCCGAATCAAAGTCTGATTTAGCAATCGACGACCCATGCCTCCTTTCTTCAAAGAAATGTTATACGAATGTATGCCATAAAGTGCAAAGAGGAAAGGACTGTACAGACGAAATGCATCTTCATACATTAAAGTGACAGCTAGCCCATATTATTGTCTTAATCACCAAAGGTCCAGTAGCTCTCCATTAGAAGACTGCTGTTGAAATTGTGGAAGACCAGAGAAGTATTACATAGTTTTCATCTGTCAATATTTTATTTTATCAGAGCTGAGCCTTTCTGAATTATGATAAATATTTAATCACAAGACTCTTAGCCTTGCTGAAAAATATTCACCTTCTGACCCAGCTTTCTGAAGGAAGCTTATGGAATGGATCCCAATTATCATTCAAGTATCTTACTTACTTTTGGTAGATGATGACTTGGCACAGCTGGAGTTGTGTTTTGCTGGGCAAGCATTGGAAAGCTCTGTTTGTCTTCAAGCATGCTTGTATCTGTAGAAAAGAGCATATTTTACATTTGAAGCCAGGTCTATTGGCAGGGGTCAGTCACCTTTCATCCTCTATACCAGGGGTCCTCAAACTTTTAAAACAGAGTGCCTCAAACTGTTGGAGGGTTGGATTATAATTTGAAAAACAAATAATAAATTCCTATGTACACTGCATGTATCTTATTTGTAGTGCAAAACACACTTAAAACAATACAATAATTAAAATTAAGAACAATTTTAACAAATATAAACATATTAGTACTTCAATGGGAAGTGTGGGCCTGCTTTTGGCTGATGAGATAGAATTGTTGTTGTTGTTGTTGTTGTTGTTGTTCTGTGTGCATTCAAGTTGTTTCAGACTTAGGTTGACCCTGAGCGAGGGCCAGGTAAATGACCTTGGAGGGCTGTATCCAGTCCACAGGCCTTAGTATGGGGATCCATGCTATATACTAGGAATGGCTTACTGCAAATATTCTGTCACATATATTATGAGAATGAGCTACTGTCTGTAACCATTATGTGTCTCCCACTCCTCCCCATCCATGTCTATGGCATAAAGTAGACCACCTTGATCTACTGGGCAAAATAGTTGTTTGGATGGGCAGGTGTGCGGCCCAGGGGGCTACCATGTTCTTCAGCCACTGGCTTTCCCATCCCCAGCATGCTCCGTGCTTGGGAGGCTGGGGACAGTGATGTCAGCAGCCAATAAGTTTAAACCTAGTGGTTTACTGTAAAGCTGGATCTATACTACCATATATCCCAGGATCTAATCCCAGGGCACTTCCACACAGCCTTAATACCCATGCTGAAGTAGATTAAAATAACCCCGTGTGGTGCAGGTTCTAGTCTACACCTACCCACTCAAACTCTGGGCTTTCCGGGGGGGGGGGGGTGGCATGAAGCCACCACAAAGCCCCCATTTCCCCTGTAAAACTTATTTTAAAAGGTCTCTTGCCACCAAAAAGCTTCTCCTCACATCCCCCTGGTGCAAGAAAATAATGTCTGAGGAGATGGGAAGAGTGAGGAGGAAAATCCTTTATTGCATCCTCCCCTCCGGTCTCCTCAGATGTCATTTTCTCATGCCAAGAGGAAATGAGGAGAGGCGTTATGGCAGCAAGGAACCCCTTTTAGTAAGTTTTAGGGGGAAATTGGGGGCTGGAGTGGACTTTCTTACTCACCTTTGGGCTTCAGGAACTCAAAAGGTGCATGATAGCTGTGGAGATTGACCTCCACATGCAACCCCGGAAGACAGTCCCCACACACTCAATTCCTTATTAGATCCAGGTTTTTCAGGAAGCCCCGGTTCTAAAGAGGCATTTATTTAATTTGGACTATCTAATGAGGTATTCCAAATTAATTTGAATTCAATCATTTTTACCGGAGGCGTTGTATGGATGCCTCCGGTAAAAACTGAGACAGGTTTCACATTCTGGCCTTGTCGGGATGGGTCCTCGGACTATCTTCTCTGAACTGGGTTATATGAGTCTACACTGCCAGATAATCTGGGATAAACAGGTAATCTGGAATCAGATTTTGGGATATAGAGCAGTGCACCTCCAGCCTTAATATTCTATCTACTTGGAGTAGAGAGTATACAGCAGGGGTGCCCACACTTTTTTCAGCATGCGAGCTACTTAAACTAAAACCAAGTCAAAAAGATCTACCAAGAGATAACAGGGCGGAGCTGGGGAAGGGGCGGGGCTTGGCAGGGGCTTGGCTCCGCCCCCTCCTCCCTCTGGCTTCAGCATTTCCACTGCTTCTCCTGGGTAGAAGGGGGTATTGCCAAGCCAGTGGTGGCAAAGATAGCCACCACAGGCCTGGCATTACCCCTCTACTCTTGAGAAGCTGTGGAAATGCTGACGCTGGTGGAGGGGGCAGAGCTTGGCGGGGCTTAGCTCCGCCCCCTTTCCCTCTGGCTTTAGCATTTCCACAGCTTCTCCAGGGTACAGAAAGGTTATGCCAAGCCTGTGATGGCTATCTATGCCACCACTGGCTTGGCATTGCCCTCTCTTCTACCCAGGAGAAGCAGTGAAATGCTGAAGCAGCGGAGGGGCGGGGCTGGCGCGACATGGCTCCGCCCCATCAGAAGCGTCCCTTCCAGCTGGGATCGACCTCCCTGGGTCCCAAGATCGACCAGTTGATCGCGATCGACTTTCTGAGCACCCCTGGTATAAAGGCAGTTGAAGGGATCCTCTCATGTAAAAACAATAACAGTATTAGGCCCTTTCCACACAACTGAATAAAATCCCACATTATCTGCTTTGAACTGGAATATATGGCAGTGTGGACACAGATAACCCAGTTCAAAGCAGATATTGTGGGATTTTCTGCCTTGATATTCTGGGATATACGGCTGTGTGGAAGAGCCCTTAGAGATCCAGAAAATGGAATGGAGTTAAATCATTACTGATACATGAAGCTACAATCACTTTTATTGCTCTCCCACTTCCTTCTTCCTTTCTGTATCATACACTTGTATCCCTTTCATGGATTCCCCTTGAGAAATCTTAGAAATGTTCTACTTAGTGAGGATAATGAATCCCTTATGTGAAATCTCCAAATACTCTTCCAAAACACCAGGAGACATGGTGTGACTTTTAAACCAGTGGTGTGGATACAAATTTTCACCAAGTGCAAGTATCTCAATTTAAAAAGGAAAAGAGCTAAATGTGGTGGCATTCAGCCACTTTTATCTTGCGGTCAGATGTACTGCTTCTGCAATCAGATTTAGCTGCAGCATCAACAGGAGCAGTCTAAGGTAATTTTATATGGTGAGCGAAAATTATTTTGGCACCCCCCCCCCAACATTATTTTGGCAACCCCCCATGTAAAACAAATATACAATTATAATATCACAATACCATTAGTAGTATTATATTGTATCAATGTATATACAATATATAGTACATACTCATACTATATTATATCATAATTATATTATACTACATTACAATATAATTATATTATATATTGACATTATAATATAATATAACATTCTATTATATTATTATTATAAAATAATAAAATTATTTATTTAAATAAAATTATCCTCTACTAAATATTTTCATTACTCCTATAAAACTCAAATAACCCAAAATAAGGTAAAATAAAATATTATATATTACTATTTGCCTGCGCAGTTGCGCCTGTCTCTCCTTGTTGATCACGGCCAGCGCGCGCGGGGGGGGGGAGGTGGGCGTTTGTGGTAGGGTTCACACGTGATTGGGCCTAGCGAGGGAGTTCGTCTCAGCGTGCGGCGGCTACTTCTGGTGGTGGTTGTCAGGAGGCAATACGTCGCCAATACCCCTTTGGCTCCCCTCCCCTCTCCCTTTGTCTCCGCCCCCTGCCTGACCAATTGGGTCACCGTATTCAGCAGCAGGGCGGAGACAAAGGGAGAGGGGAAGCACTCCCTGCCTGCCCAATAGGGAGTGCTTTGCTTACAGGCTTCTGCGCACAGGAGCTACTGGGCATGCGCGGAGGTTTTCGTGCATGCGCAGTTGCTCCTGCACTC
Organism: Anolis apletophallus; assembly: GCA_030556195.1. Classification (NCBI taxonomy): domain Eukaryota; kingdom Metazoa; phylum Chordata; class Lepidosauria; order Squamata; family Anolidae; genus Anolis; species Anolis apletophallus. Next base: position 23,952,852 of record JARBWK010000012.1, read on the forward strand.
AACTTCAGCTCCGGAGCAACTGCGACTGCACGAAAACCTCCGTGCATACCCAGAAGCGGCGTCTGAGTGCACAAGGCTGGGGCCCAAAAGCAGGCAGCCGCGGCGCTGCCTGAGGAACATCGGCAGGGCCAGGACGCTGTATGGCGCCGGCGCCCAGCGGGCGGGAGAATTCGCCTCTTCCCAGATGGCGCCCCATGCGGCCGCTTCCTTGGCCTACCTGTAGGACAATGTCTTGCCCAGTACAACTATAAAAGGGGAGGGGGGTTGGGGAAGATTATGTGGCAACGTGTTGAACCACAACTCCTAGAAGTCTTGGACCCCATAGAAAATCATGAAAAATGTTGTCCGTTGCAGTTCGGCAACAACCAGAAATTTTTATTTTTGTTTTTACAATTTCCAGATTCCAGATTCCAGAACTTTTCCAGACTGTGGTTAAGTAACAGCTCTGCTGCCTCTGACACTAAAAGTCCTGACATAATACTAAGCAGCCTTATTAAACAAAACAAAACAAAAAATACATGTAGACCTCAACCTTTCTTCACATAAGCGTTTATACATCTTTTTGTGTGAGAAGAAACTCTCAGATTTGGAATTACACTTACTTTAAATTGATCTTTAAATTGATCTTTAATAATCCACATATGAATCTCCATAACTAGCAGATACAACTACTAGTTGATGGATAATTGTTAATATTGCTAATGGTTGTTAAAGATTATAATGTTTACAACTCATGTTTACAGAGTCAAGCAATTAAATCTCTTCCGGGATTTGATGTTGCAGGATGGTTGTTACAACAGTTACAAAACAATTCTTTTTGATGCAATAAAGAGACAGAAAGTTTTGTCAATATTTCTCAGATGTTTTCCGATGAGAATTGTGTTTACAAGAAAGCCTTTTGTGTTGAATCACTTAAACAAAAAATCTATGAGCTCTAAAAGCCTGTTTATTTTATGGATAGATAACAAAATGAATTAAAGGTTTCTTGATACATTAGTATATGAGGGGTGATCACATTGTTTATTAAGTTATGAAGAAGTAAAAGCATTGGGTTTGTTGTAGTTGAGCAAACTGAGCCTGTAGTTGCTACAGGTAGTAACTCGGAGGAGGATTCTGTGTTGGACATGTCACTGGAAGAGGGAGGTTTGGGCAGAATGACTGCAGCTGGGAGGAAAAGGGCTGCAAGTGCTGAGAGTTTGGAAGAGGCAGAGCACAGGAGAAAGGTCCGACAAATACTTAGGGAGCCTACCAGTGATGATACTTTTGAGGGGTTTGACGTAGAGTTACCTTCAGAAGAGAGTGATACCGAGCTGGACTCAGCACTGGTGCAAGATGTCAGGGATGTGATAAATGCTGAGTCCAGCGAAAGCTCCTTTTGGCTTTTCGAGTGACCTTGCTTGGCCTAGTGGGGATGCTGAATCGGACTGGGGTCCTTTAACTGCTCAGCAAAGGTGGGAAGATTGGAGGAACACACCCAGGGCTGCAGCTGAGGGAATGGGGCAGAGTTGGGTGGGAAGTCTGATGACTCTGATTTGTAAGGGTATTAAAGTAAGGCCTGGGGATTTGGGACTCTGCGGTCGGCCAAGGTGTTGCTGGTGGGTTGCTGGTTCTTGTATTTGGTGTTCTTGTTTCTTGTATCGCAGTTCCTGATTCCCAGCAAGCTTGACTACCGCGTTTCGTTTGGGCTTTTCCTGTGTTGCTGTGAGTGTCTGTCATTTAATTGGTATCGTATATGGGTGGAGGGGAGTTGCTGTGGGATGCGGGGGCTTTGATGTGTTTGTTTGTATACTTAGCTCCTGGAATTGGGGAAGCACTCTTCCTTTCCTTTTTCGGACGGGTCTTCACATCGCAGCAGACTTCAAGCCAAGGACTCCAAAAGACGGACGTCTTCATTGTTTTTGTTTACAGGGCTTTTTGTTTTGTGTGGGTTCCTTTTATGCCGGACTGTGGCTGTGTTTTTGTTGAAAATAAACTGTAAATACTTTTACTAGCTTGGCGTGTCTTTGAGCCATCTGTGGGGGTTTCGACAGGGTTGTTGTAGGTTTTTCAGGCTGTATGGCCATATTTTAGAAGCACTGTCTTCTGACATTTCGCCCACATCTATGGCAGGTTGTGAGGTCTGAGGATGCCTGCCATAGAGGCAGGTAAAACGACAGGAGAGAATGCTTCTAGAACAGGGGTGCCCACACTTTTTCAGTATGCAAGCTACTTATATTAAAATCAAGTGAGAAAGATCTACCTACCTCCTCAAGGCTGGAGAGGGGAGGGGGAGGGGCTTGGCCATGCCAAACCCCTCCCCCTCCCCTCTGGCTTTGGAGCTCCCAGAAGCTTTTCCAGGCTTGAGGATGGCAATGCCAAGCCAGTGGTGACATAGCAGCACAAGGCTGGCTTGGCCCTGCCCTCGTCACACCTGGAGAAGCTCCTGGTAGAGTGAAAGCCACAGGGGGCGGAGCCAGGCCATGCCAAGCCCCGTGCCCTCCCCTCTGGCTTCCGCTCTACCAGCAGCTTCTCCAGGCTTGAGGATGGCAATGCCAAGCCAGTGGTGACATAGCTAGCACAAGGCTGGCTTGGCCCTGCCCTCCTCAAACCTGGAGAAGCTCCTGGTAGAGCGAAAGCCACAGGGGGGGCGGAGCCAGGCCGCGCCAAGCCCTGCCCCCTCCCCTATGGCTTTGGAGCTCCCAGCAGCTTCTCCAGGCTTGAGGAGGGCAATGCCAAGCCAGTGGTGGCATAGCTAGCACAAGGCTGGCTTGGCCCTGCCCTCCTCAAACCTGGAGAAGCTGCTGGTAGAGCGAAAGCCACAGGGGGGAGCCAGGCCGCGCCAAGCCCTGCCCCCTCCCTATGGCTCGGAGCTCCCCAGCAGCTTCTCCAGGCTTGAGGAGGGCAATGCCAAGCCAGTGGTGGCATAGCTAGCACAAGGCTAGCTTGGCCCTGCCCTCCTCAAACCTGGAGCAGTGGCTGGAGTGCCGGCTGGGGAGGGGGCTTGGGCTTGGTGCCTGGCTCCGCCCCTCTGAGAAGCGCTCCCATCTGGCTGGGATCAACCTCCTTCGGTCCCGGAATTGACTGGTCGATCGCGATCGACTTTCTGGGCAGCCCTGTTCTAGAACATGGCCATACAGACCAAAAAACCTACAATAACCCAGTGATTCCAGCCATGAAAGCCTTCAACAATACAGTAAAAACATCATTTCCTAAAGCAGCTTTAAAAAGTGGGCAGAGAAAGTGGATATTGCGGCCTGCGCTAAGCTTGGCCTGTTTATATTGAATTTGTATGCTTACTTTTATGTGCTTGTGTTAAATTACAGGCCTCATTTTTGTTGTAAAGGTCTATTTGTAGTTTGGGGGCTGGGTTGTTATTTTTTCCCTGGTTGGGAGGGGCTCATTCTCTCCGTTTCCTTCCTCCAATCATCACCCAGTATTTTCCCTCCAAAGTTAGTGTTCCCATCTAATCAGCACTTAGCATTTTTCCCTCCAAAAAGTTACCTCAGAGTCCCAGCCAATCAGGGTCTCAGGATTTCCCTCCAATTCTGAAGATTATAAAAGGGGGAAACCTTTCTGAGTTTACCTCAGTGACCACCAGGGATTTCAACGCTGCAGGGACTGGTGGCTGAGTCTTCAGGTGCTTCAGCCCTGACCTGCCATTTCCCTTTAGATAATAATAATAATAACAACAACTGCTGGAGTCCATTCGCTTATTCCAAGCATATTGGAAGGTTTCGGAGGAAAGTGTGGGACTCCAGTCGCCTTCGGCCAGCCCTGGATTCATCATAGGAAGGACGTTCGACCTTCACTTTTATAGGAATCCAGGAGCTGGGGCCTTTAGCTATCCGTGGTTATCGACCAGAGAGAGAAGAGAAGGAGAGCGTCAACATACATCGCCCACGGACTGAGCAAAGGGACTGAGTAAGCCGAATTTTGTCATCTGGCTCCTTTGATTTTGTAACTTGCCAATTCCCAGTCACCTGCATTTGTGACTTTGCAGGAATAAATACTGTTAACTGTTTCAAAGAGCCTTGGTCCTTGGACTTTGTGGTAACTCTCTCCCTGAAAGGAAGGCACCCGTTAACCCCTGGGCATAGGACCTTTACAGCAATCCCAGTCACTCATTTATAGGCCCAGGGCACGGCATAGTGGAGAAATACTATATATTCCACTTCTATTGCGCTACAAGGTCACACTGAAAGTAATGCCAGTGTTCTAGAAATTATTAATCCAAATGTGATGCTATTGCACCACCAGACAGAGTAATTCTAACTACAGTGTTCCCTCACTACTTCGCGGTTCAATTACCGCGGACTCGCTGTTTTACAGGTTTTTGTTTTTTTATTTTTTTAAAGTAGCAACGGAACACTGTACGCCCCAGCAGCGACCAGGAAGAGTGAGGTAAACAGGGCGAGGGGGGCACTCTTCCTCCCCCATCGCCCTCTTTATTTCCTTCTTCCTCCTCGTGGTCACCATTGGGGCTTCTTGCTGTCACTTGGCAGGAAGAACCCCGGCGGTGACCAGGAGAAGGGAGGTAAACATTTGGCAGCATGAGGCCCTGGTGGTGACCCTATTACCGAACCACGTTTTGGGGGCCTTCCCTTAAGGGGAGAGAGCCCAGGCCACCCCTAAAAGCGAGGATCGAGGCCCAAATCTGGATGATCTTCCCAGAACTATAAATCCCAAAGAAACCCAGATCAATGCTCACCCAGACGGAAGTACGCCACTACCGAGAGAAGAATCTAATTCAGCTGAATAGGATGCAATGCCACGCCAGGAATCCAAAGGCAAAAAGCATAGTCTTTAATGGAGAAGCAGTCCAATATATAGAAAAGCAGTCAAAGGCAGTCATTTACATTTGAATCGGGCGCCTTCCCCTTCCATGTGTAGCTCCAGCTGATTGGCCTGGCTGTCAAAGTCAGCTGGGCCAGGAGGAGACTGGCGCTTTAGCCAATAGGAGAAGCGCGCCAGAATTCGAACGAGCCTATCCTAGCTAGCTAGCAAGGCGGGAAAAGACACAAAGGGAGAAACGGCTGGGTGGAGGAAGTAACTTATGGCTGAGATACCTTGCGGCTGGAGGGCCTTCGATGTGAAAGCCCACCTTCCTGTTTATTGTTTGTCCTGAGTGCCTTAATGGGAGTCTTTTGTCCTGGCTGAAACTCCTTTGTGTTGAGAGTTTCAGTCTAGCGGGAAGCATGATTTCTCAGTAAAAAATGGCCAAATCATAAGTTATTGCAGCTGGCAAGCGGGGTTCCGAAGCCCACTCAGGTCCAGCTATGGGGTGGTAGAGTGACTTGGGTTTGCTAGAGCCCATGATCCCCTTGGGGGTCCAGCTCCGAGGCCAAGGGGGGACACGAGCGGGGGGGATCCAGGCTCATAATGGCGGAATCTATGTTCCACAGAACACCTGACCTCCCTCCCATATTGGAGAAAAAAGCATCATTTGGCCAGAAAATGTATTGTTTGTTTGCCAGGGAACTCTCCGCAGATGGGAGCCCTGGCTGGGCTTGGAAGCATGGTTGCTTAGTTTAAAATAGTCCTGAGAGAGCTATTGGGGCTGGCTGCGAGGTTCCGAAGCTCGCATGGAGCAGCCATGTTTTGGGTATGTTTACATGACCATTGCATATTCCCTATTATTGGCCAAGCTCCGAGAATAATAGGGATATATGCGGGGAAGTTTTGGGCATAAGGGTGGGCCTCATCCCACGAAGAAACCCAAAGTCCTTCCCCAGATTATTATTTGTGCAAGTAAAAATGGGTAGGAAAGTGGGTTACTGTGTTCTGTTCATCCTTGGAACGCTCTGCTGAGGGCTTTTAGCTTAGAAGTTACATTGATACAAAAGGGGAACACATCAGGGGTACAGAGTACAAGACAATACAGGGATCCCCAGCAATCATCCCCAAATACATTCCCATGCAGCTGTTGCTCCCAGAGTAATGATCTTCAAAACAGGCACTTCCTGGGAGTTGTAGTCCTCCATGGTCCTTGAGAACTGTAGAGCCTTTGGGGCTGGGGTGCCAAGCAGAGGCAAAGTCATTTGAGGGTCCATGATGTGAAAGGGGAAAGCAGGAAATGTCCAAAGGAAGGAACGTCCTTGTGGAAACTATAATTCTCCAAAGGGGCAGAATGACTTCTGGAGTGCAGTAGATTGGCAAAGAGTCACAAAGTCCATGTGGTCAGAAGGGAAAGGGCTGGGAATGTTCAACTGTGGAGTGTCCTTGGTGAACTGCTTCTCCCAAAGCCCAAAAGACCTGGGTTCCCTTTCAGTCCCCTTGCAATCTGGGCAAAACCCCTCCGGAAAACATCGGACACGGCTTACCCAGAAAGGGGTCTCTGTGGGTTCATGATCTATGAGATGTGGCAAGGCTCTGGCTGGAATCAGCTGGGAAGAGCAGTCCAGGAATAATCCGGGTTATGTAGCATGAAGAAAGGGCAAAATGGGCCAGTGTACTTGGGGAAACTATAAAGTCTGTGATCAGGGAGAGAGAGTGTCTGCGGGTGGGGAAGCTGGGTCAGCCCACATGGAGCTGAACTCAAAGTAGTGGGAAATGGCAGCAGGAGGAGTCCATGACCAGTGTCCTTGGGTGAACTTCAGGTCCCAGCCTGCACAGACCCGGGTTTTTGGTTCGAGCCCCCCCTATTTGCATGGATCCCTTCCCTTAACCCTTCTGAAGGCGATCCATCGAGGCAAAGGCATCTTTCCTTCCCCCATAGTCCATGGTTGTTCTCTTTGGTTCCCCTGGCAGTTTCCAGAAAGGGACCTTCATTCGTTCAAGGAAGAAGTGGTCAAAAAGCAGAGAGAAAAGAGTTCTGGTACTTGGGCTCCGTGCCTCCCCGGTCGGCAAGAGGCTTGGGGTCCCATCCCCCCCCTTCAGGATCCCAATAGTCCAAAACCGTTGACCCGCTGCCGGTTTTGGACTCGTTATTGCGGCTAGAGGCTATGGGACTCAATGCGAGAAAAAAGGTGGGGGCCGATTGTCCTCGGGTAAACAGAGCGCTCAGCTGAGAGCCAGGCCGCTGATTGCGAGCGGCCGCCTTTCCGGGCTTCCCCCAGGCATGGGAGGGAGAACGGGAGAAGAAAGAAGCAGAGACAAGATGGGGGAAGAGGCAGAGTGCTTCGGGGACAACAGCGGGGCAAATCGGGGACACTTCCAAAGTGTGGATACTGAATCCACACTTCCTATGGCGATCTCACTTATCCGCGGATCGCTCCGCTCCTTGCCCCCATCCTCGGTAAGGGCCCCCACTTTTCCAAGATGGCGACGGGGCGAGCGGGTGTGCAGGAGGTGCCGTCCGCTCGCCGGGCCCCCGTTAGAGGCCGGTTGCAGCACGGACGATCGGTGAGGGGGCGGAGACCAAAGGTAGGAACAGGGGGAATGTCTTGTTTATTGTTTTGTTTGTTTTTGAAGTGTTTGGGTTGTTTTGGGGTTTTTTTCTTATGGCGGTGAGGGGAGGGACGGGCGTTTCGGCCCTAGTGGTGGGTGGTGGTACTGCAGCGGCCTTGCACAGGCCTGGGTGGAGAGTAGCCAGTCTGTTGTGGCTTGGTGGCATGGAAGAGAGTTTGTGATTTTTGTGCAGGGGTTGGCTTATGGGATTGTGTGGGTTATGGGAATGTATGGGATGGTGTGGGCGCTGGGAAAATGTTATATTCTATTGTTTATGCCATGTTATGTGAAGTATTTCTGATGTATTGCCATGCTGTGGGATGTTTGCTGAAATGTTTTTTTTCATGTGCTATTGGCTGTGCAAATGTTGTGTAGATGGGGTGAGGGGAGGCAATGGTGGCTAGGCTTAGGAGGAGGGACGAAGTTGGTGTGGTGAACTATGGAACTGGCTGGCGCAGAAGGAAAGAAAAAAGGGTCTGGTACTGGTGCAACTTAGGCCATGGGCCAAAAGGAATACTGGGGACTCTCTGCTGGATTTGGGGCTTCCTGGTTCGCCATAATGCTCTGCCTTTTTTCCTTTCTTACCTTCAGAATATCTTGCTGACTTCTTTGTTTTGGACCAATATATAACAGACGTTTAAGCTTTTCAAAAAAATTATTCTGCAAAACAAATTAAACGTAAACATTTTTCAGTGCTGTTATCATTTATTATAGCATTCCCCTGGATACTTTAACCTGCTCTGCGCAATCTAAATATGTACATTGCATTCATGGGTATCTGATTCAGCTCTGTGTTTATCTTGAATTGATTGTTTCCTAGAAGCAAGCTACAATCCTGCTTCTGTGTTTTGGTGCCCCGCATGGTGATGGCCAGGACTTCTCCAGAGCTTTGTGACCACTGCCATTTATTTATTATTTATTTATTGTTTCGATTTGCTAAACCGCCCTTCCCGAGGCTCAGGGCGGTTTCCAACATATAAAACACATAAAAATTTTAAACATCATAAAACACTATAAAACAATCCTAACCAATGGTGACAAACATCAGAAAAAGTGATTGTCTAATAGGGCTGAACCAGGTTCGGCCCCACTGCACGACAAGGACTCTGATCCACATGGTTTGGAACCAGAGCATGTACCTCTGTGGAATCTGGAGCCCGAATTTAGGCGTCCATGGAGGTGGGCCCTGGGGATACTTTGATGCAATGCATCAAAACCTGAACTTCAATCTGGATGTCAAAATGGATCAGAAAGCAACAAAGGGCAAATAATTAGTGTCGTTTGTTTACAACATATCATCTCAGCCACTACAAAAAATATGGCAGCAAGAAGGCTAACTGGTATTTCCAGATTACTTCCGAAGGCAGCCTTGCATACACATGTTACAGCAATTCAGAAGGTCACCAAAATATAGACCAAAGCAAGGTTATCCTCACAAATATAAGTCCTGTTCAGGTGCCCTGCAGTGTAGTAGCAGAAAAGATGCAAGGAGGGCAGTGATGTGAAGAGGAGAGCCTCTCCATTTGATCAAAGACTTTGAAAAGTCATACAGAGGCCCCTTCCACACAGCCCTATATCCCAGAATATGAAGGCAGAAAATCCCACATTATCTGAGTTCATTATCTCCATTGTCAGTAGAGTAGCGTTTTTCCATCTCCGCCAGACAAGGAAGCTGGCCCCCTACCTGTCCCGCCACGATCTAGCCACAGTGGTCCAAGCCACAGTCATCTCAAGGCTGGACTACTGTAACACTCTGTACATTGGCCTTCCTTTGTCGGTGATCCGGAAACTCAAGCTGGTGCAGAACGCTGCAGCTCGGCTGCTGGCAGGTGTTCCAACATGCTGCCACATTACTCCCATCTTACGCGAACTACACTGGCTCCCAGTTGAATTCCGGATTACCTTCAAAGTGCTGGTATTGACCTTTAAGGCCTTGAATGGTCTGGGGCCAGGGTACCTATTTATTTATTTATTTATTTATTACTTTGACTTATTAGTCGCCCTTTCCAGTAGGCTCAGGGCGACTCACATTTGCTGAAGTCGTAAAAACAGTGAAAACAGAACATGGTTAAAATTGCCCCAACCAGCGCACAAGCATAGTTTAGGCACCTAAGGGACTGCCTCGCCCTATACTGTCCCACTAGACCACTGCGTTCAGAGTCACATAACCTTCTGGTAACCCCTAACTGTAAGTCCTTCCACTTCACTTCAACACGGAGGAGAGCTTTCCGTATTATTGCACTAACACTTTGGAATGCGCTCCCTCCAGAAGTCCGTGTTCTTCCTTGCTTGCTGGCCTTTCAGAAGGCCTGCAAGACTTTGTTATTCCAACAGGCGTTTGGCCTTTAAATTGCAGGCCCTCTGCTATTGCAAACTGAAGGCTCTCTGACACCTGCTATTATGTGTGTTCGGATTGTTGTATTGTTTTAGGATTTTTAAGGTATCTTTTAATGTATTTTATATATGCGGTTTTAACCATATTTTACTATGTGTAAGTCGCCCCGAGCCAGATGGGAGTGGCGATGGATAAATCCAAATAAATAAATAAATAAATATTGTTAGCTGAAGAGATTGGTCATATGAATAACCCTCCTTGTCACAAGCATCACTTTTTCTAAAAAAATAAAAAAGCAGATATTGTGGGATTTTCTGCCTTGATATTATGGGATATAGGGCTGTGTGGAAGGGCCCATGGAGAGCAACAAGAGACAGGGTGAGGATTCTGCTCAAGCAACAGAGCTTTCCCAGTCACACTCATGTAAGTAGGAGCCAATTGCTCTCAAAACAAGTCATTTCAGGATCGAGCGACACTGTAAAATTGGATGTAATGTGGCCAAAGGGTGGCAATTGCTGGAAAGTCACCCACTCTTTACAGGAGAAGGAAGTACTTTCTCCTTGTTGCAAGAAATTCTCCCTGGATACAAGCTATGTTAAATTTTTCAGGCACACATTCCAGTTTATACTTTTACTCTTGGAGACACTGATCACCTTGATCTCAACAAAAACACAGTCAGCATACATCTCCCCGCTAATATGCTGATCTGGCACTACGGAAAAAAGAAAAAACTGAATCTTAAAACTGAATGATCGGACAACAATATTCTTATAAAAACAGTATTTTCTTTTTTTAAAGTATGTTAAACTATTTCATCTGTTTTTGTTGATTTTTAATATATCACTTATTGAGGATGGTAATGTGATTTCTTGTGCCAGAAAAAATAAGTGCTTAGGATGTGGCATGCCAACCATCACTGCGCATGTCATTATTTATTTATTTTATTTCGGGATTTTACCCCGCTCTTCTCAACCCCCAAGGGGGGGACTCAGAGCGGCTTACAGTACGGCACAATTCGATGCCCACATAATAACAATATAAAACCCCAAAACCCTTCAACAATTAAAATACATTAAAAATACATTAAAATACAACTACATTAGCACCATACACATTCACTCTGGATTAAAACAATGTTCAGTCCATAAAAACATTGGCCATAATCACCCACTTTCATTAAAAAACAATCTAAAATGCTGCCTTGTGCTGGTGTACGAATGCCTGGTCCCACAGCCAGGATTTTACTTTTTTTCCTGAAGGCCAGGACGGATGTGGTGGATCGTACATCAATAGGAAGCGCATTCCACAGGCGGGGAGCCACCACCGAGAAGGCCCTATCCCTCGTCCCCACATTACAAAATGTTAGGTTCTCTACAAATGTTTGCAGCTTCTAAATAGCCCTCCTTGTTACAGTAAGGGAGATGAGGCCGAGTGTTCATAACTTGTGCCACTGGGTCAATATTCTGGGTCCATGTCCAAGACTTTGGCTACTGAGTCATGCTGCCTATCAAAATCAGATATGCATTTTAACCTATAGCTATTTAAAATGAGAAAACATAGTGGCTGTTCCCAAGTGCATATAGTTTGGGACATGTGATCTGGTAAACCAGTGCTGCAGAGGGAATGCTCTGTGATTTGTCTAATCACTATCCAGGCCTCAAACTGGTTCCAGGATTTCCTGTGTAAATCATCTGCATAGGAAACCAAAAATAAACCCCATACTGGATCATTTGTCACCTGAGTCAACAAGGGCAATATCACATATCAAAGTTCTTCCATATTGGAATTAAAATGGTTTGGTATATTTTGCTAGGACATGATACAAGTGGGAACATTTGCATGTTATAATCATAGTGCTATTATTCCAATTTAACCAACATTAATCTGTCCTATAAAATCCAGGGATTGGCAGTTTAGGGAATTCTCAACAAGTACTCCAAAATTAGAGTACTTGAGAGATGAGGAGTGTATAGGTTGTTGCCATGAGAGTTAAAGTAAAAAAACAGCATTATAATTGTGTAGTGTAATTGGGCCTTGCAACAGTTCTGGCCCAGATTACCTGTCCGAACTTATCTCCTGTTATGAACCATCACGAAACTTAAGATCATCAGGAGAGGCCCTGCTCTCGATCCTGCCACCTTCGCAAACATGGTTGGTGGGGACAAGAGACAGGACCTTTTTGGCAATGGCCCCGCATCTGTGGAACTCCCTCCCTAAGGACATCAGGTTGGCCACCTTCCTCCTGTCCTTTATAAGACAACTGAAGATCTGGCTCTGTGGCCAGGCATTTGACTAAAAGGGAACGGCAATATGAAAGAGAAATCTTTTTGGACATTGCGACACTGGATTCTCCCGGCTTGGCTTTGGCGTATTGGCATGTTAATTTATTGTTAATGAATTTATTGTTGAATTTGTATAATGTTTTTAAATGGATTTTATAGTTTTAATTGTGATTTTATTGATATATATATATATATATATATATATATATATATATATATATATATGGATAGCATCTTCAGATGCTTATGTAAGGCCCCTTGTGGGGAGAAGAGCAGGATAGAAATGTAATAAATAAATAAATAAATACTACTGGAAAGTCAGCCATAGCAAAATTAATAGACAGTAGCAGAAAACAGCTTTCATTATTGCATGTTTTTAGCATCATCTCACTTTTTCCCCAGCGTAGGAATTGAGGCAGTTTATAAAAATTAAATCAGATACAATAAAAAGTCATAATGAAGCAGCCTAATTAAGGAGTTATGGAACTCCAAGTACCAAGTTAACTTTACCAAGCTACCTGAACGTGCGGGTACAAGGGTGAGGAAGAACACACGGCAACTGTGAAATAGGTGAAAATCAAAAAGGTTTATTTCTGGCACCAGCTGGTGGGCTCTTGCCAGCAGAACTCGCTGCAATCAGGGGCAAAAGACCCCGTCACTTTTCATACAAAGACATTTATACCACAATGGAGTCATTTCAGTTAAGCCCACCCCTTCTTCATGGATAAAAACAATCATAATTGGCTGGTGATTACTGTTGCTTTCATGACATTTCATTAATCCAATAAACAGTGCATTTTCATTAGCATCATTAGCATAGGTCCGATGTACCCCTCACAAAAAGACAGGCTTGTCACCTTTTGAGCGTTTGTATGGCAGGCCTCCATTGAACTTAAAAACTATGTGTGGACTGACTTCTGATAGTCACGCGTTAGGACACCAGCAAACCCTGCAAGATGTCCAGATGTTAGGGAAACAGCTAGAGAAACTTAGCCAATATACTGCAGATTTGCGACCTCCTCTCCCGTCTACTTCTCTTCACTCTTTTTCAGTTGGCGAATCCGTCCTGGTCAGGAGTGGCAGATACGCCTTTGCTGCCCAGATGGCGAGGTCCCTTCACCGTGCTGCTGAGCACACCAACAGCTATAAAGGTGGAAGGCATTCGTCCATGGATTCACTATACACGGGTGAAGAGGGCGCCGGTTGCTTTGGAGTCTTCCGTGGATCCAAGCAACCCCCTCCGCCTGCGGATTACAAATACTTTGCGACGCCCTATTTAAGGGGCACACAGAAGAAGAAGGCCACAGAAGAGTCGTCTGATACCAACGCTCCCAATGTCCGTAATAGTGGTCCAACGCAAGAAAGATGGACAGAGCCAAAGGCACTCTCATTTCGGTGGTGGCTATGCATCTTAATGGGACAGAGTTACAGGTGTAAGCGCCCCGTGAGAGCACAGACAGTGTTTGGGTTCGTGGCTCTGATATTGACATTGTACATTACTGGGACACACGGAGGGTGGGAGCAAAATATGTTTCATAGACTGATAACTAACATGTCACATGAACTGAGTTTAAATTCATGCTGGATTTGCAGCCAGGGCCCTTCTAGCCATAAGTCAGGATGGCCGATAGTTCCTAGCGGGGTGTTAACATTGGAAGGGTGGAATAGCACCAAAGGAAAGCAGGAACTGATGGGAGGGGAAGCAGAAAGGGCTTGGTTCATGGTAACTCACGGTTCTCCTGTGTTGAGAGCTGCGCTGTGTTTTAAATGGGAGAAGGAAGAGAGGCCCTACTATGCAGGAAGCCAGAGGCTTGGCATGTATGAGTTTTTAAATCAGGTTGAGCTAGGTGCCTATCCTGCTTGTGATCACATGATTACAGTGCATAGCAGGTACAGAGGACGCTGTGGTCTGAGAACAACAGGTGTTTGGACTTGGAGTTGGGAGAGCTCAAACTGCACTCACATATTGTTCAGAAATCATCATGAGGATGCTATAGTGAACCTGGTTCAGAATTTGCCAGCTAGGCGTTTAGGGTATCGTGCCACTGGACTTCCCGAGGGAATTGTTTGGATTTGTGGAAAGGTGGCGATGCCCGTGCTTCCTGTAGTTTGGTCTGGAGTATGCACCCTAGGCACCCTACAGCCTGGGGGTTTGAGAGTGCTCCCCAAGGAGACTCATGTGACTAATTTGTACCTACATATCCATAAGCGCTCATTTGCTGATGTGCAGCGTTATGGGTATGATCCTGACAAAACTTATCTAAATGAAGCCCAGAGATTTATAGCAATTGCAGAGCCAAGATTGGGTGTGGCCTGGAACATAAAGCAGTTGCGTGTGTTATCTTATGACTTGGAATTTTTAGCCAATGACACGTATGAAGGAATGACATCAATGCAGGTGGAGGTGAATTCTTTGGCAAGAATGGCCATGCAGCAGAAGTTGGCACTAGATTATCTTTTGTCAAAAGAGGGGGGTCTTTGCGCGTGGCTGAACGTGTCATGCTGTCATTTCATAAACGAGAGTGGAAACATTGAGCTGGATCTGAACAAGATTCAGAGTGTTGCTAGAGAAATACAAAAGACTTACTCGGCTCCAAGTGATTTTTGGAGTACCTTACTGGGCTGGCTGCCAAATTTGCATTGGCTGCGGTCACTTGTGATGATAATCATAGTGGTGATATGCTCTGTGCTAATCATAATGTGCTGTCTGCCCATTTTGCTCAAATGTTGTGCTAGGGCAGTGCAGAGTTCCATAGATACAGTAAAAGGTGTGCATGCTGTCCGAACTGGAGAAACTGTGGTCCCACGGGACTGGAGAGTAAATTGGTCCTCTTAAAAGGTGTTCCAGACATGTGTGTAGGAAAACTCCATGTGATGAGTTTCCTACAAGAAGAGAAATTCTGGAATAAAGCAGGTTTGGTACTTTTCCGTGCAAAAAGTACAGTCAGAGAGTGATGCTACATGCGTGTTTAGCTTTGAAATGCGGGTTTCTGTGCCAAGAATCAGACAGGCACTTGCAATATGAAAATAACACTGTGATTGAAGCATTCTAATACACCCTGTGCCTGACTTGAGATAACATAGGCTAGATGGGTGAAAGCAGTACAGATTGTGCTATGGGAGAACTTAATGCGAATAGAGAAAGCACTGCGCATGACAGAGAGTCTGACCCCCTCCGTTGCTGGCACGGAGCCTGGAAGTCAATGTTTCAACTTAGGGAACATCAGAGACTCAGGATTGATAGCTGTACTGTGAGAAAGAACTAACTTATAACTGACTATTGTTCTCATTCAGAGGTGTGACTTAAAGATGTGATGCTAATGATGCTAATGAAAATGCACTGTTTATTGGATTAATGAAATGTCATGAAAGCAACAGTAATCACCAGCCAATTATGATTGTTTTTATCCATGAAGAAGGGGTGGGCTTAACTGAAATGACTCCATTGGGGTATAAATGTCTTTGTATGAAAAGTGACGGGGTCTTTTGCCCCTGATTGCAGCGAGTTCTGCTGGCAAGAGCCCACCAGCTGGTGCCAGAAATAAACCCTTTTGATTTTCACCTATTTCACAGTTGCCGTGTGTTCTTCCTCACCCTTGTACCCGCACGTTCAGGTAGCTTGGTAAAGTTAACTTGGTACTTGGAGTTCCATAACTCCTTAATTTGGCATCACAGAAAAGTTTCATATAATTATCTGCCTCTGCAGGTAAAATGTGGCCCATTGTACTACAGGGCTCCTTCCAATATATCTAGAGAAAGAACAGAAGTAGGATATGATATAATTCTAACATAGTATTTAAACAATACTTTTTTATTCTACCCCACCGCCAAAGAATTCAGTCTATTGTTGTAATCATCTTCTCATTAGATACTGTATATACTTGAGTATAAGCCTAGTTTTCAGTCCCTTTTTTTAGGCTGAAAAAGCACCCCTCGGCTTAGACTCAAGTCAAGGTTATTTATTATTTTACTCTGTTATTAGTATTATTTTTATTACATGCATTTATTTTACTCTATTTATTATTATTATTATTATTACATTTACAGTATTTTACTCTGTTATTACACTTATTATTTTACTTTATTATTATTGCATTTATTTTACTCTATTATTACTGTTATTATTGCATTTCCCTTATTTTACTCTCTTTATTGCTGTTGGAAGGATACGTAAGTACATTTACATTGAAGAAGGTTAGAATAATGATTTAATCCGAGTTGGGCAGTCTTATCTCAAATTACAATTTTATGTAAATATTCAAAAACATTTCACCTCCTGAATTTAATTTTATTGGCATCTATTTTTATTTTGAAATTTACCCGCAAGGTTGCTGCATTTCCCACCCTCGGCTTATACTCGAGTCAATACGTTTTCCCAGTTTTTGTGGTAAAATTAGGTGCCTCGGCTTATATTCGGGTCGGCTTATACTCAAGTATATATGGTATGTTATTTTCTACCATGCTACAATGTGGCTTCTGACTTTTTGTGTTACTCTTAATCATTAGCCGATATTTGACTGTAATGTAAAAAGTAAGATACAGTTTAATATGCCAATATATCTGAAATGTAAGTATGTGATTTTATGGATAATTTAATGTTCTTCTGGACATGATTTTCTAGTATCACTGCAAGATAGATAGATAGAAGATAGCATTTCTATTCCTATTTCTCTTAGGCTAGATCTATACAACCAGTTTGAACTCCATTGAACTGCATAATATGGGTCTGCATAATATGGGTCTTATTAGGCACCATAGATCCAGTCTTATTAGTTATTGCTATCGAATGAAGTTCTCCACACATCAGACCAGGTAGCCTTCTAAAAATTCAGCCTATGATCCTTAACCACCGATATTATTATTTTATAAAAAGTATTATATATGAATCAGTGTCTACCCCCAGAAACGATATGGAAAGTGGAGACAACCAGAGAAGTAAAGTTACCTTTTCCCTTTCAATACCAGTCCACAGAGATGAGCAATTGTTGTGGCTGCTCTACAGAAGCGTTGCTTCCCCAACGATACTCCGGCCACTGACTGTAAGTGAAAAGAGGGAAAGGATACAGAATGGGGAAGGAAAGTGTTTCTTTCAAGAATAGCACAGTGCAATGATAATACAGTATGATGGATCTATATTAACTGCCTTCACAATTTCCTATTGAATATTAGGATGTGTAATGTTGCAAAGAACATTACATATTCCACATTGAGACTTCTCAGCCAAGAGCTCTAACGAGTCAACAAAGTCCAGGATTCCCTGGGGAGCAGACATGGCAGTTAAACTGGATTTAAAGTGTGAAAGGGACCTAAGTGGACGAAGTGCCTACCTCTGCCTGCTCTGTGATATCCATGGCTCAGTCTCCAGTACCGATCTCTTCAGTAACTGAGTGCTGGTTCTTCTGGTAACAGAGAACAAAAACTAAACCCCAGACAAAAGGGTTGTCCTTCTACCCAGCCACCCCTCAACATAAGGAAGCAAGTGTGGAAACACAAAGGCTGTCTTAAGAGCATTCCCCATCTTAGACAAACATAGAAACCATAAGCCACACAGCAAACACATCACCCAAGGATTTCTTTTTGAAACAGTTGCATTGCAACAGGCATAGTTTCTCTTATTTCCATGTTAGAGGAAATTGTGCTATTTGATCTCTGTCTGTCATCACATCAGATCACAGTTAGTACAATGGCTATCGGAGGTAGGGGAGAGCTGGCCAAAATAATTTTTTTAAATAAAAAAACCCCTCTACCTTTAATTGCTTATTAATATTTATTTTATTTATTTACAGTATTTATATTCTACCTTCCTCACCCCGCAGGGGACTCAGGGCAGATTACAATGTACATATACATGGCAAACATTCAATGCCATAGACACACTACATATATAGACAGACACTCAGAGGCTATTTAACATTCCAGCTTTTGGCCACCAGGGGAGTTGTCACTTCCTCATTCTTTGCATACTTCCTGGAGTATGCAAGTATACTTCCTGGAGATTTGTATGGCCTCATAAATCAGTTAAATTAGCCTCCCCGCAAAGTGGTACCTAAATTTCCTACTTGACAGATGCAACTGTCTTTTGGGTTGCAAAGGTTGACAACAAGCTACACAATTTTGGTCGGGAGCTCACTCCGACCCGGGTTGGCTTTGAACTCATGACCTTTTGGTCAGTAGTGATCTTAATGCAGTTGACTCCCAGCCAGCTGTGCCACCGTCCCGGGGCAAAAGCAATGATTGTCTTATCATTTGAGTAACCCTTACTTTCGAAACACCATTGTCTTCTGCTATAAAGCATATTTGTCTACACCCTGAGGAGAGTTACTGGAAAGCCAATGTCATTTACTCTGGAGCAATTTTTTTTAAAAAAACAGCCAAAGTCTATCAGGCCTTTTCATTTTGAAAAGATGCTTCTGGAGTGGGTGATTGAGAACAAACGAACAAACAAAAACAACACCACATTAACGGGGATGGGAGTGGAAATAATTTCCTCACATGCTAAATCAGCTTTCTTTCAAGCACCTTTTCAAGTGGGAAAAAAACGATTAGGCTGCTATTGTGCTATTGTGTCTACCACTTGGATCTCAGTTGGCCTAGTTCTGATAGTAGCTTTGGATGGCACCCAGAACAGAAATGAGTTGTTTCCTCTCCACGTGGTTTATCCTATTTTAACTCACCTATATATAGTTATGAGTAGGATTGAGCTGCATTGCCAGCCATAAAAATCCATTTCAGGTGGTGTTTTCTGAATTCTGACTTCAGAATTTATGAAGGACTAGCCATCCTCTGCCACACGTTGCTGTGGCCCAGTCTGTTGATCTGGAAAATAAAGTAATGAGAAAGTGCTGGTTTCTAATATCTATAATTTCTTTATGCTTGTGAGTAAATCGTAGTTCTTGTTTCTTTGTCAGTGTTGATGTAGAGATTGTCTGGTTTGCCCACTCTGAGACATGCAACCTATAATTGTCATTTTTTAGGGGTCCCTGGTCTCTTTCAAATCTATGATGCTATATCTGTCATCAGGACTGGACCTAGGTAATTTTAAATGGTAAGCGAACAGTATTTGGGCGCCCCCTAACCAATCACTGAGATATATAGATATAGATAGATAGATATGGATTGGGTGCATAGACAAATTTGGGTCCTCTAGGTATTTTGGACTTCCTACTGGTTGTTTGGAATTGTGGGAGTTGAAGTCCAAAACACATGGAGGGCTGAAGTTGGCCCATGCCATATATATATATATATATATATATACATACACATACACTGTGTATATATATATATATATATATATATATATATATCTCGTGTGTGTGTGTGTGTGTGTATGTGTATATATATATATATATATATTCCTTCCCACCATTTCCCCTGCTCTATTTCTATTCTCTTTGAGTGTGTGTGTGTGCCTATATATCTATTCCCCTTCCTTCCTTCTCAGCCCTATACCCCAGAAAATCCCATATTATCTGAGTGTGGACTCAAGATATTCAAAGCAGATATTGTGGGATATAGGGCTGTGTGGAAGGGCCCTCACCCTTTTCCCTCCCCTCTTCCTATTCTTTGTGTGGGTCTGTACATTCCCCATCCTTCCTCCTCACCCTTTTCCTTGCCCCCTTCCTATTTTCTTTCCCCTTCTTACCTTCCCCTTCCTCCCTTCTCACCCTTCCCCCCCCCCTCTTCCTATTCTCTTTTTGTGTGTATGTATGTGTGTATCAGGTCTAGGCTAATTTCAGGAGCAAGGACCCGGGGGTTGGGTTAGGTGCCCTCTGGCTGGCAGGCTCGTCTGGCCTCTCAGTCCTGCTCCCAGCCCCCAGGTAAGGGCGCCCACGTGGCCTCCTCCCTCGCCCCATGTGCACCGGTGGCAGCAGCGGCAACAGAGGGAGGAGACGCGCGAGGGGCAAGGAAGATGGGAAAGGTGGGCCCCTCTGCCCCCTTCTCTCTCGCCCTGCCAAGGCATCCTCGGCGGGGGCGGGTGGGAAACGCATGTGCAGGGTGAGGGATGAGACATGCGCAGGGTGCAGGGTGAGGCAGGGAGAAGGGAAAGGCGCGTGCCTCTGCCTCCTCCTCTCCCACCCTGCCAGCACCCCTTGGAGTGTGGTGCCTGGCCCTCGATGTGCGCTTTGGCCACACGGCGCCCTGAGGCAGCCACTTAATTTGCCTCCACTAAGATCTGCCCCTGTCTGTCATATACATATATATGTGTGCTTTGGGCAAGGGGAAATCAACTGAATTATTCCTCATAGATAAAATGAATTCCAGCACTGGTATTGTCGTGAACAGACTGTCTTAAAGAAGCCAAGCCCACTGTAGTTAAATATAAGAGTTTATTAACAGTATCACAAACTCAAAAAACAGCCAAACTTGGCCAGACACACTGATTCACAGTGCCAAAATGCAGAAAACTCCGCCTGGGGAAAATAAGGTCCGTTGTATATAATGCGGATTAAATCTTCGGAAAATCCTCAGCAGCTGCAAACGTCACAGGAACACAGGAGCAGAGAGCTATGCATCATCAGTCAGGCCACTGTCATTACACCAAAGGAAGCAGGAAGTAGAAAGTCATCTCACAAAGGGGCAGACAAGAGCGAATCACGGAAGCAGTCCCAGGTCAAACCGAATGAGCAGTCAGCGTCAAGGAGTAGTCAAAAATGGCCCGGAGTCAAAACGGGAAATCCGAAGAATTTAGCACACAGGGATTTAAAGTCGGTGTAGCCAGTGAAAGGGAACAAGATGTGGAATGCACCAGATAGGATACTAGATTCCAGGAAAAAGTCCAAGGTCCAGAGTCCCACACAACAAAGCAGTAACACAGGGAAGAGCATGGACAGCCAGTATGGCTCCTTGCCAGCTGTAAATAATCGTTATTCCCAACCCCCCTTCATTCAAAGTTCTTCCTCAGAACTAGATTGAGGTAACGCCTGATCATCATTTCTCTCAGCTGCTATAATTTTTCACGTGCTGCCTTTTGCCTTTCACGTCAAGCCCCTCACCTTCTGCAATGACTTACATCAGCCCAGCACGAAGGCTGCTCCTCAGTACTCCGATTCCCATCCCCAGCAAACCCCACAAATGAATCACTGCTAGTAGGTTCTTCACACACATCTCTTATCTGCTGCACTTTGGTCCAATCCATATCGCTGGACACTTTTTCAGAATCCCCATCTCCCATAGACTGTTCTGCATCATCACACCCATCATCCCCTGAAAAGCCGGGAAACGTTATCATCATCAGAGGACTCATTAAGTATTTGCCTTATTCTCTTCCTCTCTTGCTCCTCAGCTGACTCAGACCCGCGAATAACCCATTTTGATTCCTGGCCCCAGTCTCCTCTTTCTCAGACTCAGGTTCAGGCTGAACTACAACAGGTATATTGCAATAGTAGGATAATATTGGAATAAAATACTCGCAAGGGAAGAGTTACAAGGGAAAGTTTTCACAATATTATATCTTGAATGATCATCTCTCCGCCAGCATTTTTCTGGCGACCTAAGAGTGGAGATCTGGATTTAGTACTAGAGCGCTTTCTGAATTGTTGGGGTGTTTGGAGCCAAAACTGGCTGGCTCTGCTTTCTGAAGTGATGCATGTAGACTTGTGGGAGAAATTAAGTGTTCAGAAACAGCAGCAGCGTTGCCGACGAGGGCGGGCGAGGAGATGCTGTTCTTGTTCCTGTCTCTTCTTTCGCCGGTGGTAATATCCTTAATGGAAGATCACCCCAATCAATACCTCCGGGCAGCTGTTAACTGACTGGGATAATGGAATCAAAATGAGTTAGTGCGAATTACTGCTTTGGTATTAAAGATGCCTCTGGCTTATGACAGTCAGGGGGGTTCTAAGACCCATAGGAAAGAATTTCTCAACAAATCAGCAAAGTATGTCAGAGCAGGGAAACCTCTTATGTTGGGCTGGACATTGAGTGGAGTTGCTACTGCTGCCGCCTTTCTGGCCAGCAAAGTGGACAGCTGGATGCAAAGAACAGTGGCCTGATTGCTTTGTGGCCGAACCAAAGTCCTGGACATACCCAAGAAGGAAAACAAAGAAGAGGAGTGGAAACATCCACTGTGATCGGAGCCAAGGCAATGTCATCTCTGGTGAAGGAGGATCTCAACAAGAAGCTCTTTAAATCACTTGAGCAAAGCTTGCATGAGTTCATTGAAGTTGAGTGTTCGGGCCAAGACCGCTTCTACCTCTGTGTTTCAGGTAAACATGACAGGCACTATATACAGCCTCTAAGATTTCATTCTGGTGTACTGAAATGCCTTCTATCTAGGAATTCTTGATTCTAAGCTTATTCTGGATCAAAGTATGACTTACCTGCAGAAAGGTTTGTCCTATGTGTCATGTGTTACACTCTGTGTAAAGGGAGTAGAACGTAAACATTAATATAAATGTTTGTTGTGTTATCCATTGATTGTATGCATGTTCCAACAAGCAGTATTTAATTCCAAGTAAAGCAGCACATCATTGTGGAATGAAGATGCACTGAAATCTGTGCAACCGTCTTTAAAGTAAATTTAGCCGAGACGAGGATTTCCAAAAATCTTTCAGGCATTTAGGAGCAAGATGTTATTCCACCCTTCAAAGAAGTAATGTAGTTTTCCAGTAAAATCTTGTTTATCTAACACCCTACGCATGCACACCTATGCTTTTCCACAGAAGTAAATGGCTCAGAATTGAAAGAAGTTTACTTCCAAGTTAAGTACGACTGGGCTTTCAACTGTAATATGCTTTGCAAATACAAATTACCTCCCACTGTGTGTGTTGTAGGAAGACAGTTTTAATACTATGCTAGAGAAACTGACAACCTACCGAAACTTGTCCAGTTCTGTTTGTACCATTAAACATAATAAGAAGTAATTCCCACTAAATTTATTTTCAGATTAGCACACTGGTTTTTTCAGATGCCCCACTCTAAAAAATGATCAGACTCATATGTTTACTGGTCTATTATGTCCTCCAGGAATTGGGAACAGTATTTACACAAATGGAGTTATATTGCTGACACAGATATTAGAAAGCTGTCTTTTATGGGACAAGATGCAATGTTTTTACTGTGTCAAACACATTCAGACATATTGCATCTTGTGTGCTTTGTCTAGACTTTTAAGTTCTGGTAACCATATTAGAGCATTATTTTGTTTTTGCTTCCTGTGTCAGCATGTCCAACAAAATATTTAATGCACTTCTCTGAACTTCAATGTTTTGTGGCTCAAAAAATCATTTCTTTTGCCACACAACTTACTACTCTGAGTTTTATCACTTAATGAGCCATTTTGATAATTTAAACAAATATTCTAATCAGCAGTGTTTTTATAGGAGTGGTGGTGCAGTGGTTAAACCCCTGAGCTGCTGAACTTGCTGACCGAAGGGTTGTCAATTTGAATCTGGTGAGCGGGGTAAACTCTCACTGTTAGCCTCAGCTTCTGCCAACCTAGCAGTTCAAAAACATGCAAATGTGAGTAGATCAATAAGTACCACTTTAGCAGGAATGTAACGGCGCTCCATGCAGTCATACTGGCCACATGACCTAAAAGGCGTCTGCAGACAATGCCGGCTCTTCAGCTTAGAAATGGAGAGGAGCACCACCCCCATAGTCGAGCACGACTAAACTTAATGTCAGGGGGAAACTTTACCTTCATGTTTTTATGCATGATAAATCTGTTAATTTTTTTCTAATATGATAAACATCTGTATCCTGAAATATTTAATTCTGCAGCCAAAGTCCATCTGCATGTTTGTATTTTTAAAAATACATAACATTGACTCAAGATTTCTATTGCATAATTAAACATTGTTTTCTTTTTTAAATAGCTTATTTGTCATCTGCATATTGTTAAATACATGTACACTGTGTTGTCTAATATATTTGAAGTGCTGGTTGTGATTTAAAAAAAGTTTTTTTTTAAATGTTAAATACATACCTCCATTTCCAAACACAAAACCTCCAGACATGTTTTCCCCTGATGTAGTGATAAAGTAGTGACATGGGGGGACACACACATGACGACTACGCTTTAGTTTTAGAAAGGATAAAGCAGGGACATTTTCAAAAGTGCAGAATTAGGCTGAATAATGAAAAATTGGAAACTGAATTTTTAAAAGAGAAGAGCATACTAAAGATCTGGAGCAACATTTCCTTTATTGCCTGTACCTAAAAACATAACATGAAATTGCTGTCCATTCTCAGAAAACATTTTCCCAGAAAACTTAGAGTGAATCTACACTGGCAAGAAAACCTGGAGTAACCCTGATTTAGTTTATGTATTTATTTATTTACATCATTTATATTCTGCCCTTCTCACCCCGCAGGGGACTCAGGGCGGATCACAATGCACATATACAGGCAAACATTCAATGCCATCGTTGACTCCTGGCTGTCATCACAACATTTGAGTCAAAGATTTTCCTAAGTTAAATTGGCTTTGTGCCACTTCAAACAATGTCAGAGGATGTTCCAAGTTTGCTGGAAACTCTAGAGCAGGGGTGCTCATTAGGTAGATCGCAATCTACTGGTAGATTGCGTAGGGCGTCCTGGTAGATCACAGGCAGGGCGGGAGGAAGGCTCAGTCCCGCCCCGCAGGCTCCCGAAGCCGCCCAGGTGCAGAAGGAGGTTGGACTGGATGGCCCTTGGAGGTCTCCTCCTAGTCTAGGAACCCATTGTTGTTATTATTATTATCAGAAGTTGAATGGCCGAAGGAGGTTGGACTGGATGGCTCTTGGAGGTCTCCTTCTACTCTAGGAACCTATTGTTGTTGTTGTTACTATTATTAGTAGTAGCAGAGGCTGAATGAATATTATCATTATTATTATGAATAAATTCAGGGGCTTATTATACTCACATTTAGTTGAATTCAGTCTTAAAATATATTATATAGCTCTCACTGAAATAAATTTCCAAATATTTTGCTTTTATGGCTCTCTGAGTAGTGGGTAGGTTTTTGACTTGGTTGTATTATAAGTAGCTCGCATGCTGAATTAGCGTGAGCACCCCTGCTCTAGAGAATCCCACATTTCTTCAGCCTTTGGGACACCTGGATTGGGTCTGATTTGGACTGGTCTCCTGTCCAAATGAGGTATCGCTGCCATCAATTCCTCCCTAGGCTCATCAGCATACTTAAAAAGAGATGGACAGTGCTTGTGTCACTACTCCTCCAAGCCAGCCACAGAGATGCTGTGAGTCCATAGTCATTTTGAGATCAACAGAAGCGCCGATGTGACCTGCAGGGCGAGGTCAGCCTCCGCCTTTTTCTTGGCTGCATAATCACTTCCATTGATGTCAGATCGGAGTGCCCGCAGCTAACAGAAGCCCATACGAGGCTCTGTGACCATTGGAAGCAGTTGCAGCAGCACGGAAAGTGGGGTGATGGTCCATTGGAATCATGGAAGTCTTGGCCTGGCTGAACTGTGTGGACATCAATGCAACACCATAGGGGGTTCAGCACTTTGTGTGGCTGAATCGAGGGACAGCTTGGATCATTTCTGATCCAGACACAACACAGATTACCTGACCAGTGTAGACTCGCCCTTGGTCTTTCTAAGCCAATTCAAACACCTCCTTTGCAGTTTCTTCAAATGCATAGTATACTGCCAGACATTTTTCTGAACTTCTTTCCATATTTCCCACCTCTATCCAGTAGCTATTTGTTGCACTGTGAGGTAAAAATGATTAATAACATCATTAGGATTTACATTCCTTGTTTTGCTTTATATGCAGTTTCACCCAGATGTTATTAGCCCTATTAATCGAAAAGGAGCTCAAATCAGTCAGTTTGTTTAACATCTAGATTATACAGAGAGCAACTATGTGATCATGTTTTTCAGCAAATTATTGAAGAGTGAAGGTTTTTTTATAGCTGTAGCCACTTTTGAAAACAAAATATGTAAATTATCTCCAAACAGTCAAAGGTCCATAGTAATACATTTTTAATCCACTATCCACAATCCCTTGTCATTAATCATTTTGTCTTTCAAATGCAGTTTGCGATATTGCATAGCAATCTCCTGTTGAAAGATGACACGGAATTCAAAAATCCCTCTGGGCATCATCAAGATTTTGTCTGTGCCTAAAGTAGTTCTTTGGGTCTTTGCCAGTATAATTAGACTTGTGGCGTGAAACGGCAATACTAATCTCACATACTTGAAAATATATTCCACAGGGATAAGGGCCAATATCTATGCAAGCATTCTGGAGGCCATTCATTAAAGTTCATGATACTCAGCAAATCTAAACAAACGATTTAGCAAAAGATCCGATTTTTTCAAAATTTCAAGATTTGCATAACAAATCTTTCCAGACACTCACTGAATGCACAGAAGATGTGGAGTAAGGGGTATGTTGCTTTCTCATGTGACCATTGCAGGTTAATCTGATTGTCATAGAGAGTCTTTCTGAACACAACTCATAGGCATGCAGTTTTTTTCCATAAAATGTAAAATATTCTAGATTTATGAGGCAATTGCATGAAAGAACCTATGCGCCGTCAAGTGGCATATCTATTGCTGGGGGTTTTTTTTGGCTGTTGCTTTGGTTATTCTGATGTGGTTGTCTGTCTGTGCCACAGTGCTTCCCAAACCTTTTTTGACCAGGGACCACTTCAACAGGGACCACTTTGACCAGGGACCACTTTGACTCACTCTCCAACATTAGTACCAAAAGGGGTATGAATCAGTTTTCCTTCTCTGTGGTGGCCGCCTGACTCTGGAACTCACTCCCTAGGGAGATTAGACAAGCCCCTTCTTTGGCAGTTTTTAGGAGGAGCCTGAAAACGTGGCTATTCCAATGTGCCTTCCCTGAATAAAGGGAACAATGCCCTTCTTTGACCAATCCCCTGCAAATGTCCTCAGATGCACTTTAACTACCTGTTGGGATGATATCTCCACATTACACAAAACCCTTCTGCTATATACATCTTATTCTCCGTCCACATCCAGTATTTATTTATTTTAAATTTTTTAAATATATGGCATTTGGCCTGGCCACTACGGTTTTAAACTTTGTGTGCTTGCTGTTTATATGTTTTATTGACTGTATTGTTTTTATTTGCTGATTTTTTAATTATTATTTCTGTGTTATTGGGCTTGGCCTCATGTAAGTCGCCCCGAGTCCCTTCTGGGAGATGGTGGTGGGGTATAAATAAAGTTTAATAATAATAATAATAATTTTTGGTTTGGTTATTTGGGGTGTTCAGAAAATTGCATTTGGTAGACTACATCAGCTCTAGTTTATGATACAAAACACATACCATCCAAAAGTTGACACCTGCTCATCCACAGAAAACCATATTTAATAATCTAGAGATGATATGGTAATAGTAATCTTTTGTGGGTAGTCAATCTCTCCTCTCCTAACATCCGTTGCCTCAGCACTATAAGAGGGTTTTGCGAGACCAGTCGCTCTCATTGCCGCATGGTTTCAAGGTAACGGTGTAGTAATAGTGAGGCCGCAGACTCTATTTTCATTCTTGAGGACCACTGGTGATCTGTGGACCACAGGTTGGGAACCACAGTGGTACCACAAGCAGTGTTACTAGGTGAAGTGCCCCTGGGTGATGTCACTGGATTGGCTGTTGCTAGGTGAAGCCATCTCTCTATGATGTCACTGGGAAAGAAAGGTGATGTGTATATGAGGAGAAGTGAGGAAGGAAGGACAGAACCACAAAGAAGGCCAAGTTGGTTTTTAACTATGAATTTTTAATACTGTTTATATTTAATTCTGTTGTAATGTTTGTACATTTTGAATTGTGTACTAATGTTAAGCCACTTTGAGTCCCCTTTGGGGCAGATAAAGCGGGGTAGAAATAATTAGAATAAATATAATAATAACATTCCTATACATTATGAGGCCCTCTCAGACCTGGAAAGGGGAGAATGGGAGGAAGAAAGGAAAGAGAAAAAGAAGGGAAAGAAAGGAATGGAGAAGGGAGGAAGGGAGGAAAAGGAAAGAAAAAGGAAGGGAGGGAGGGAGGGGGGAGATGAGAGGAGGGAAAGAGAAAGAAGTAATAATAGTAGGGGCTGTGGTCCCAACAAACTCCGGGCAATGCCAGATATATATGCTAGTATTTTTTTTAATGTTTCATTAGCTCCAGCTGGATTTCAAAGCAGTGGGGTCAGTAAACACACACACGTGAGTCTGGATTGCAAAAGCATATTTCTTTCCCCAATTATCTTGTATTATCTTGTATTGCTGCAAAACCTCCACATAGTTTTCCATATAGGGGAGAAATCTAGATCAGTGTTTCTCAACCAGTGTGCCGGGGCACACTAGTGTGCCGTGAGCGATCATCAGGTGTGCCGTGGGAAATTGGAACCTCCAGAAAGTGTGTGTGTGGGGGGAGTCTAGTGTGTGGAAGTATAAAAACCCTAAGAAACCTATCCCCCCAAAAAGGCACAAAATTACAAACACCCCCTCCCCACCCATTGTCTACTTGGTCTCTCCCTCTCCATGCATTGAAGGCCCGCCTCCCTTTCCCCAAGTAGAGACCTCCTCTTGCCTCCTGGGGGTTCTGTGTGGGAAGTTTGGCCCAGTTCTATCATTGGTGGGGTTCAGAATGTTCTTTGATTGTAGGGAAACTATATATCCCAGCAACTACAACTCCCAAATGTCAAGGTCTATTTTCCCTGAACTCCATCTGCGTTCATATTTGGGCATATTGAGTATTCATGCCAAGTTTGGTCCTGATCCAACATTGTTTGAGTCCACAGTGCTCTCTGGATATAGGTGAACTACAACTCCAAAACTCAAGTTCAATGCCCACCAAACTCTTATAGCATTTTCTCTTGTTTATGGAAGTTCTGTGTGGGAAGTTTGTGTCTTTCTGCCATTCCTGCCAGGATATCTATGTTGAGTTCATTGAAACAGGCCTAGGTTTCACACTGAGTGTATAAATACATTTTAAAAACATATTAACTATATGTATTACTGTGTTAGAGTATCATTTTGTGTCATTTTGGTTGGTGGTGTGCCCCAGGATTTTGCAAATGTAAAAAGTGTGCCGCAGCTCAAAAAAGGTTGGGAAACACTGATCTAGATGGTCAAGTCAGGCCAAAACTGGTCCTCTCCTCATTTGCCCGGTCACTTGTGTGCCTTTGTTATTGTCAATGGGCTACTTTAGCTGAGACTACCCAAGAGGATTTTAGTTATCCTGATATAACAAGAAAACATAGACATATATTTCTTCCTTGTATGTCCCAAGAATCTTAAGGAAATTGTGTATTTAGAAATACCCATGTGTTTTCTGTGTTTTACAATCTTGTTTCACCACACAGTACAAGCCCAGTGCTTCAAGCAAAAACTACACTTTAATATAAAGTTTCGCAGCAATGCAAAATAATTGCAAAAAGAAATAGCTTACTAACTCATGCCCTGATTATCACGCTCAGACAGAAAACTACAATTATTTCCATATCAGGAATGTGTTTGTCCTGTTTGGATTCTTCTATAATGGCATTCTGCTCCTAATCCTGCATTGACTGAAGAAGCCTTTCCAGCATGCTGGACAGCTCCACAGAAATGAAGTTATACCGGTAGATATGCCAATTGTCTATGTTAATTCCTTACATCTATCTACGCTGGGCACTCAGCAACTGAATGGGTTTGGTATTAGGACCTTCAGTAGATATAAAAAAAAATATGTGGAAGCTCAAGACTCATTCTATACAATGGTGTAATAAAACAGGTATAATATGGTAAACAATTCAAAACAGGTTGGGAAAGAAACTGGGAAATTCTGGGAGACTACAGCAGGGCATGGCTACATATTTATTTACTTGATGTATTGCAAAATCAGTTTTGCTTTTTGGGATATCTTCAAAGTGTGGTTTATTGAATCCATTGTTGCAAAACCCGTGGATATGGAGGATCAGCTGTATACAATATTTTTAATATTGTGCTGGTTCAAAACAATATGCAAGATTAAATTAGAATACTATGAGCTTAACAATTATTAACAAAGAAAAGGAAAAAAATACACAATTTCTCGGAGAATGTGTACGTATAATCAAGTGTCTAGGCATCAAGAAAATATAAGAAAGTATAGCTGAACTGAAGATATGGTTCATTGCATGGTCACTCTGTACTGAAATTAATATAGAATGAAAGTATTTAAGATCGAAGTTATTGCCTACAGATTGTTCCTTACATTTCTGGGAAGGAGAAGGAGCACAAGAATTATTAAATGTCTTCATATTATTGGTTGTGAATCCAAGTATTTTTTTAAAAATACTTTGGTTGCTGAATATGATTTCACAGACATATGGGCAGGCTAAACCACTGTGCTACAGAAAAATCCTGCCGTTCGAAAGGTCAACAATTCAAACCTGGGTTGGGGTGAGCACCCGGTATTAGCCCCAGCTCAACTACCCACCAAGCAGATTGAAAGCAGAAATGCAGGTAAATAAATAGGTACCGCTTTTAGCAGAGAGATAATAAAGGCTCCCTTAAGGACATCAATTGGAGGAAAGCTCCTGGGCATGGAAGATTGAGCAACAACACACACACACTGTGGCCAGATTTGAGATGCCAGAAATAAGGTGGGGAAAAATTCCTTTACCTCTGTTTGTGTTGTCTGTCCTTGTTAATTCTATAATCAGCATTGAATGTTTGCTGTAGGTGTGTTCTGTAGGCTGCTCTGAGTCCCCTTCAGGGTGAGAAGAGTGAGGTATAAATATGGTAATTAATTAATTAATATCAATAGCTTCCTCTTTCCTGCCCCACTTTAGAAAGTAAAATATTATTATAGACAAAGGCCAGGACATAAAATATTTAATATGTTATGGTGGCGTATTCATCTGTACCATAATTCATAGTTTCCACTGTATCACCTGGTTAACAAAGAACAAGCCACTCCAGCCATTTTATTTACTTTGTCAGAAACAGAAAGACAAGATAAAATCCACACTATCTGAGTTTTTTAAAATATCACAGTAGAAGAAAATGACAAACAACTCTCCCTGTTCCTCCATCACGAGGACACACAAACTCTTATATGGATCTCTGCAATACTTCCTCACCAAAATGCGAAATGAATTTGAGAGTTGTTAATTGAGACAGATGTTTTCTGGAGAAGTCACATTCACTCAGCTTCAGAGGAAGGCAAAAGCAAATCCCTTCTGAACAAATATTGCCAAGAAAATCTGGTGATAGGTTGACCTTAGCATGGCTATGAGTCAAAATCGACTTGAAGGCACACATCAATGAGAAGTATGAAAGTAGATGTGGGCAACAGATTTTCCTTTTCATCATTGACTAATCATTTACATTTTTATTTTTGACACCCTTCATGTTATAATGCATTGTGCCAAGCACGAGACAGAGTGTGCTTCTGTATTGTGCCCATAAATTGACATTGCAGTGTTGTTGTTTTTTTACATATATAAAACAGCTCATCAATACTTCATTATTGAATGCACATGGAATAGATGATAGCAAACAAACTGGAGCACAATTCAGAGAAGAGATGCAACTCGAGAATCAGCCAGAAGGCAGACAAGAGCATAGGGATTTAGCCTGGGCTTCATGGCATTGCAGTCCTCTTGAAGTTTCGGATTTTTTCTTCAGGTGCCTGAATTCAGACTTAAACGTTTATGTCCAAGGACTACTTCATACCAAGCCTGAATTTTGAAATTAATGTGTTTGGTTGTTGGAAGCTGATGGATGTTTTCTCATAAAAAGTCACCTTTGTCTTGACACAACTTTATGCTTCTTTTTTTCCCTTCAAAATCTGAGTTTTGGCAGCTTCATAGTATTATGTTTATTTTTATGCCATTTTAAATCCTACTACAGCTATCAGCTGTAGGATTTTAAGTCCCTGAAAAGTTTTTGGGGCGGAAAATGGATATGAGTGAGGACAGAGTTCCCCGGAACAGCTTTCACAAAATGAGTGATTGGGGGGTGGGGGCGGGTTCCCATCCTAGGCAGACCCTTCTTTCCCAAGATGGGCACTATGGGGAGTTCACTGAACTTTAACTAAACTTCAAAATGTTTCAAAGCTTTAGGTCTCTTCCTTCTTCACGTCCCCTTTAACTGCCAGGAGCTGCACTGGGTGAAAGAGATCTGTTCTGCTAGTGATTCTGGTTCTGATTCATATGGGTTCTAGTCCTTTCTTACAAATGATTGTCTAACAAAAAGCATCACTAGTACAACTGATTTCTATTGCTAGATATAGCTCTTGGCTGTTAGTTTAGTTTGGGGAACCAGGGCAGGTAAGCATGAGTGCATCTACTACACTGTTGAATTACAGCAGTTTGACACCAATTCTACTGCCATGGATCGATGCTATGGACTGGTGGATTTTAGTATTTGTAATGGTACATAACTTTCCATAATACCAGTGACCTGTTCAGTGGGATGAAGTCTTTAAAATGATGGTAGCTGTTGTTTTCCTTCTTATGAAGGTGTTTTAATCAGCCTTTTATTGTCTTAATTATAGTTTTGTTATTTTGTTTGTGTTTTAGTATAAAAATAGAATGTACATATATTTAATTACTAAATATATTATCTATGTAAACTTTTTTTTGTCTTGCAGTGACAAAAGGTGAAGAAGTGCAAATATCTATGGTAAAACACTTTAGAACAGGCCTTGATGAAAAATATGAAATATC
Source organism: Anolis apletophallus (assembly GCA_030556195.1). NCBI lineage: Eukaryota > Metazoa > Chordata > Lepidosauria > Squamata > Anolidae > Anolis > Anolis apletophallus. Next base: position 23,985,434 of record JARBWK010000012.1, read on the forward strand.
TGAAAAATGGCTTCTTGATGATTTGGAGATGATTGATGGGAAAGAGGCGGATGCCGTAAGTCCTCCATTTAATATAAGGCATACTTTTTCTGTAATTTGTGCTTTTATAGCTGCTGTCCAAGACTTATATAAGAAGTTACCTTAAAATAGCATCCATGGATTTCAATTCTAGTTTTTCACAGCATCTCTATAACCATGTTCAGTCAGTCATACAAACTCAGATTTGAGGTACAGAGTGAATGAATGAATGGTTTATTGTACCAGCCATAGGCCATGCCATCAAATAATATACAACCTTTAAAGGTACAAAAAACACATTGCAATATAAACATTAAAACCTATTCAGTATACTAGCTCTTTAAAATTGCAGTAGAATTGACATTTATTTTATTTATCTATTTATTTCTGGTATTTGTATCCCGTCACTTCTCTACCCCCGAAGGGGGGCTCAGGGCGGCTTACAATAGTAATGGGACAAGGCCGCTACATCACAATTACAATAATATAATCACAATCACATACATAAACATTAAAACAATTACATAATCATTAAAAACCAGTACATGTAGCATTAGTTAAAACCATAAAACAAATCACAATGACATGATAACAATAACAATGTCTGATTTGTGTCAACCCCAACTATCTCCATTTCTAGCCTCCGCTGTGGACTCTACTAATTTGGCTTGGAGTTTTGGGGCTGTGACTGCAAATGTGGCAACCTTTAATGGTGGCTGCCATCTTGCCTCCTGCACTGTGCTTATAATATAATCTATATATATAAAGGAACAGTCGTCATGTGAAGACTACCTCAAACAGAGAAACCTTACAACGCAGAAACACAAAACTTGCCAACAGAAATAGGCCTCAAGCAAGGTACGTTTGTAGAAACCTAAAAAGGCCCCCAAAACAACGAGTAAAAAATCCCTACATTTCCCAGCATCCTCCGTGGCTGCCAGCAAATGCCATTGGCCGACATCGGCCCACACACAATGCAGGGAGGAAGAGTAACCATGGCATCGCTGGCAGGAGCCATCAAGGCTAGGATAGAATGCTGAGAGATTTCAGTTGTCAGTTGGTGTTTGAGGGTTAAACTGTCAAAACCAAACTCTATGAGGGAGCAATTCTCCAGCAATTCCTACCCACACAACACAACACAACTTCCAATCACAACCCATCCCACCAACCTTACGGGACCCCGTACACACAACACCTACCACCACCACAAACAAAAACCATTCCTTCCTTCCACACAGACAGAAACTGACCCAAAAGACAAGCCATGCCTTCTAAAAATAACAGCATTGGATGGCACACTCACAACGCTACATACATCAAACAAAAGGGCAGAACAAACGCCAGAACAGAAACACACTGCGCAGCAGAGACACAGACAACAGGTCACTGCACGACGCACAGCTGAGAACCAAATGCAAAGAACTGCACGACAAGAAGAAGCGCGCAGCCAGGAACAACAAAGACGCAGAAATGCAACGCAACAGCAGCGCGCAAGGAGCGCAGAAACACGACGTCGCAACACAGAAAACAAACTTCAAAAACACCACAACCAATTCCACCGCCTAGCCTTCAGATACAACGCTGCAGAAGACTACAGCATGGTGCCAGAGGCTGACATTGGCACCCTAACGCACATCTGCACACTGCAAAGCCCTGAAATACCCAGCAGAAACCCCCGGAATGTGCTGCCTAGCCGGTAAAGTCTCTCTACCACCACTTGCCACTCCTCCACAACCACTACAGACTTTGCTGAGTGGAGACACTCCAGAATCAAAACACTTCCTCCGCTATATAAGACAATACAACTCATGCTTCCAGATGACATCATTTGGAACACACATAGAAAGTGCGCAATTCATGCCTACATGACACCACCAAGACCATAAGTAACATCATTTCCAACCCTTACATACTCAGACTTTCTCGCATCTCCTATATAGGGCACAGCAACGCGTGCCGGGTACAGCTAGTATAATATAATCTCTATATTCTATATATATATATAATAAAGCGGAATGTTTGTATGTATGTTTGTATGTGAGTTTGTATGTATGTGGCAGCGTTCTGATTGGCTGCCACTTTCACAGGCCACAGCGACCGGCGCGGGTGATGTACCTGCACCAAACGTGGTACACAGACCTCCTTTACGTCCTGGTCTGGTTTGGGGGAGATAGACCACAGATTATGGGATTTGTAGTACATCCCTACACTTTGGTTCCCACAGACCACTGTGGCTACCTCAAAGGACCAATACAGACCACAATTGGCACACACACACACCCATTGCCCACTCTACGTCCTGGTGCACTTTGGAGGAGGGCGGACCATGGATTATGGGACTTGAAGTACCTCTACTCACTTCCTAACTCCGCTGCGACCCTCATGCAATTACTGAACGAGACCACACTTGGCACACATAACCCCCATTACTCCCTTCACGTCCTGGTGAGGTTTGGGGGGGGGGGTGCCAATGGACGATGGGATTTGTAGTACTTTCACACCCCTCTGCTACCACAGACCACTGCGGCCCCCAACAAACACCTATGAAAACCACACTTGGCACACAGAGCCCCAGTGACCCACTCTACATCCTACTGCAGTTTACAGTAGGGCAGACCATGGATAATGGAACTTGAAGTACCTTCCCTCTCTTTCCAAGACTGCTGCAAACCTAATCCAATGACTGATCAACACCAAACTTGGCACACAGAGCCCCCATGACCCACTCTACATCCTGCTGCAGTTTGGAGGACGGCAGACCATGGATGATGGGACTTGCAGTACCTTCCCTCACTTTCCAAGACTGCTGCAAACCTAATCCAATGACTGATCAACACCAAACTTGGCACACAGAGCCCCCATGACCCACTCTACATCCTGCTGCAGTTTGGAGGACGGCAGACCATGGATGATGGGACTTGCAGTACCTTCCCTCACTTTCCAAGACTGCTACAAACCTAATCCAATGACTGATCAACACCAAACCTGGCACACAGAGTCCTCATGACCCAGTCTACATCCTGGTGCAGTTTTGTGTGAAACGGACCATGGATGATGGGACTTGAAGTACCTTCACTCACTTCCTACAAACAATACAACCCTCATCCATTCACCAATACAGACCAAACTTGGCACAGAGAGCCCCCATAACCCTACATCCTACTGCAATTTGGGTGAGGCAGGACCACAGATGATGGGACTTCAAGTACCTTCAGTACTTTCATGATACCACTGCAACTCCCAAGAATGATGGATAAAGACCAAACTTGCCACACAGAGCCTCCATGACCCACTCTACATCCTGCTGCACTTTGGAGGAGGATGCACCACGGATAATGGGACTCGCAGTACCTTCACTAACTTCCTGAAACCACTATGAGCCACGTACACTTATGATAAGGACCAACCTTGGCACACAACGCCTTTCTCAAATGACCCGGGCATTGCCAGGTCCCCAAGCTAGTATAATATAAATACATATAATATTGATAATATTATAATGTAATGCAATATAATATTATCTAATATTAACTAATAATATTACATATATATATATATATTACATGTAATATTACTAATAATATTACAGTATAATAGTATAGTACAATATAGTAATATATAATATTAATATTGTGCTTTGGTAATAATATGATATATTGTATTTACATTTTACTTGTAAGCTGCTCTGAGTCCCCTTCAGGGTGAGAAGGGTGGCTTATAAATGTCGTAAATAAATAAATAAATAAATTTAATGTTATATTTTTGGAATAATCCACCACTAAGTCACAGATAACTGCTGGCGGTTGCCATGCTGCCCTTTCTTCCAAAAGGGCTCCCAGAAGATTGTTTCTAGGGTCAGCAATGTAACAGATAGTGTATTAAATCTTCTCTTTTCCCCACCCACAAACACAAAGTCGTTAGGCATGAGGGATCCCTCTATATCTTCCCTCTAGCCAGCCTGATGGCATTGTTTGGAAGCACAGGGCTGTAAATGCTTTTCCAAGGGCTACAGACATTAAGTCTTGAAAATATTGTTGACAATATTGGTCACTCTTTAGTAGAAGGTACCAAATAGTGAAACCTTACTGTTTTAGCCACAGGTTGTCAGATCCATCCATTTCAAAGATTTGATCTCTAATCGCCTTCTTGTCCAACTGCATTAGGGTTGTTGTTGACCCATCAAAATACTGATGGTGCAGGGCCAACCAATATTAAGCCAAACCTCCCCGCTAATATTGCTCCATCAAGCACCGCTTTGTTATACCCTCATCCCCAATTTCCAGAAGTCTCTTCCCATATGAGATGTTAAGCTTATGCATTCTGACCTTAAGTGAGGAAATATCCTATTCAAGCCTTAACAAGGCAGATGGTATCCCAGGGCGAAGGGCGAAAAGAGCTCTTACAAACTTATTCTGAATACATGCAATCTTGCTTTGTGTTACCCTGTCCCCATACATTCTTCTCTGTATAGCAATTGTGGTAGAATTTAAGTGGCAAAAATCCTAATTGTGGGATATACCAAGGAACCCCCACTTTTGTTTTCCCAAAGGCTAGAACTGATTTTACTGACCGCTAGGTGGATAGTTTGGAGGTCAGCATTATATGAAAATGTATGCCCAGGTATTTAAAGCCGTGACACTGATCTATTGGGTGGTCATCCAGTTGCCAGAGTATAAGTACTGGACAAACACCACATACATTTACAGTGAGAATGAATTCTGGATTTGAAACTGGTGTGAAAATCTGTGTGTTATTCTCTTATTTCAGGGGCCGAGAACCTTTTTGACTCAGAGAGCCATGAAAGCAAAATATTTGGAAATTTATTTCAGTGAGAGCCATATAATATATATAATATATTTTAAGACTGAATTCAACTCAATATGAGGATAGAGGCAGGCGAAACATCAGGAGAGAATGCTTCTGGAACATGGGTATACAGCCCAGAAAACTCACAACCCAATATTGTGTAGAATTACCTTCAGGTTGTGCATCCAAATGGTTTTGGCAGTTTTAACTATTTTCATAGCCCCTGGTTTATATGTTTAAGGCTCTTCATGGAGGAGCGGGGCAAAACTAAGCTTTAGGCCACGGCCCTTTACTCTAGGCGGTTGTCCTCAGAGTGGCGAGCAGGTGGCTGCGTACACACAGACCGCTCGACCAATGGGTAGCTTCCGCACAAGCACATGGGCCAATGGGTGCGCTCGCTTGCTGCGTACACAGAGTGCTTGGCCAATGGGAGGCTGGGGCTGCTGGCTTCGTCGCGAGTGCATTGACCAATGGGCATGCTGGGTTGTCAGACACCGCCAAGCTTGTGTGGGGGACGGGGAACAGAGGTGCGTGTGGGCGAGAGGGAGGGAGTGAGCACACGAGAGGCCTCCTCATAAGTTGGGAGCTGTGCGCGCAGGTCTGTCTTCCCCGAGCCCGACATGTAGACAAAGCCTGGGCCAACTTCAGCCCTCCATTCAGGTGTTTTGGACTTCCACTCCCACAGTTCCTAGGCTGTTGCGAGCCAGATGCAATAATCAAATGAGCCACACCTGGCTCCCGAGCCATAGGTTCCCGGCCCCTGTCTTATATGCTTCTCTATTTTGCACTTTCTTTTTAGGATAATCCATGGTTTGATATGCATTTCAAGAAAGTCTACAGTTGGGAAGCTTACAGCTGTGCATCTAAATATGCTTTTGCACGAACTTTAAACAAGCTGAATGAGATGTACCTTCACAAGGACCTGAAGATTGTGAACTTTGATTTTACCTATATCAACGATGACGCACTCTGGTCGTCCAGCAATGGGGACTGTGTCGTACTGATGAGGATCTGCTTCTATGCATCTAACCTTTTGTGTCTGTCTCTGTGCCCTTTGCCTGGGTGATTGTTAGCAGTTTCTTCATACTTGGATAAAAATAACATTTTACACAAAATAAAGACATTCCATTCTGTTTCAGAGCTCCTATTTTCATAACAGTGACATTTTTTAAAGCAAAACATTTTTTCCAGAAGTAGACACTGGACAATATATATGTATCTAACTATTTCAAAATTAAATAGATTCCTAACTGCACATTTCACCATAATGAAGCATGTATTCAGACTGCAGAGCCATGTTCACTTGCCTGAGAATAAGTCCCATTAAACTTAGTGGAGTTTACCACTAGGTGGACATAGATAAGTTTATGCTAGAAGACTATAGATAAATAGAACTTGCATTAAGGCTAACCCACATATTTTTTATTTATACCAGTGTAACTTTTCGGATCGTTCCCAAAGATTCACGGTTAGCATAGTTTAACACCAAGTGGTCTATGAGAGGGAGATTGTCTCATATCCTTATTTGCTATTGTTCATATTGTGGAGTCAAAAGCAGAAAACCAATATTAGGTGTGTATTTTCATCATCTTTATTTCTCTTTTTTTAATTCTGTACATGAGGCCCACTCATTGTCCTGTGTCATAAATGGTTTTATTTTAGTGTAATTTTATATTGATTGTAGTATTTTCAGTTTATGTTCTATGTAATTTGATTATGTTGTTTTTTGATTGATTTTATTTTGTTGTTGTGTTGTTGGCCTTGGCCTCATGTAAGCCGCCCCGAGTCCCCATTGGGGAGATGGTGGCTTTGTACAAGTAAAAATTATTATTATTATTTTCATACGTTTGCTGGAATGCAATTAATATAGACATTTCTGGTTATGGGACCCCAACATTTGACTCACCAATCCAAACACATATAAAAACTCACCTGCTTTTGCATCAGCTATAATCCATGGCTTTATTTTTTGTAATGGTGAATAATTGTGTTTTGTCTTGCAACTGACAGGCCCAAAGTAGGATTGTTGAGCTATGTTCAGTTTTTTGACGTCACACAATGTATATACACGGGCAATACAAAAAAACCCAAAACACTGAGGACTAATGGTGGCTGGCAACTTGTCAGCAGGACAGTGAATCTGCTTTGGGCTTTAGTTCAAACATTAAAAACTATCTAAGGTGCTGAATCCTGTTTACAAAATGGGTTCAGTGCCTTGGTCAAGTCTTTCAAAGTAAAACCCAGAACTGATTTACTGTTCCGTTTGGATGGAAGTCACTGAGGACGACTGCACAGGTTGTTTTGGGGATGGCTTCTTTTATTTGTATTGTAACCAGTTGTACCGCAAGTTCACTAGCACTGAACTCTAAACATGTTGTGTAATTGTGTATAGCCTTGTGAGTGTATGTGATTTAATGGAACATTTTTGGGCAGTTAAGCTAACTAGTGAGAAAACAGTTCAGTATCCTCAGGCCGCTGGTTTCCATTGCATAACTGTCCCAACTGCAGGCTCTAGGTCAGGGAAAGTCCTAATTTTGTGGCAGATTTAGACTTTCTCCAGACTTTGGCTAACATGGAGCAAGGCTGTGTTAAGGTGGCCTTTCCCTGCATTACTCCAGATCAATCCCATGCGCCGTTTAGTCACCACAGGGTGGATATGCCTCTACATCAACCTAAGTGATCAGTATGGATGTGCCCAAAGACTCTGGCTGAGGAACTAGTCAAAAATAAATAAACAAAAACACTTTATTTATATTCTAGAATTAATGCAGTCTGATAGCATTTTATCTCTCATGGCTCAGTGCTATGGAAATCTTAAAGGTTAGTTAGGCACCAGCACTTTTTGGCAGAAATTTTCCCAGCATTTGATGACATGAGGTTGACAACAAGTCATGCCATGACGCATTTGTTTTTAGGGGGGCAAAGGGCTCTATTATTTTTCCTGTAACTGACCTTCAAGGGTATCTTCTAAAATGTATAAGTGTTGTTGAGAGAGGATAGCAAGTGGAGAACTATATTTAAATTAAATTATGGATCTGGGATAGGGAAAATAATAATCTAATATCCATACTATAATTAATTTTATATTTAAAAACCACCTGTTTGATGATGTAGAAAATAACTGATTTAACTAACCATGTAGAAATACTTCTTGCTAACCTTTAAAAGAAACGTACAGCTAACTAATTTTTGACAATCCTTCTCTTATTTTGTGCTGATATAAAAAATTAACTTCAAATGTGTTATGCTGAACTCCTGTTTTCGATTGCTTGATTGTTATGTGTATGTAATAAGCAGCACACAATATAATTGTCTGCATTTTAAATGTTACTGCTGTGGAAAAGGATATATGCACTTCTGCACATTTTATGTGGCAATATTAAAATGACATTACACCTTGTTTGTACATTGAACACGTTGTAGCTCAGGCACCTTTATATTGCATTATTACAATAATTGTCTTACATCGTGGCAATTTTACAAATGTTATTTTCTTCCAATTGATTGGAAATCAACCAACATAAATTGTTCTTATCCCAAAACATAAAGTCCAGTTTCGAAAAGTGCTTGGGAATTTGTTATGGGGTTGCAGTCAGATTGCAGGTGCAGAGATGCTATTTGTAGGATCTAGAATTTCCTTGCAATATATGTTTTTGGCTATCCAAAACTATTTACATGGGTGGCTAGGATTTTGATCCATTTGCTTTCTGATGGTTCAATGAACACAAACATAGGTAAAAGTAAATAACACCAATCTCTTCAGACTGAAATAGTTTAACCTTGGAGTTACTGAGTTTGCCCAACTTGACAGATTGCATTTGGCTTCCTGTGTATCTGGGATAAGTGCTCTCCTATTTGATGTGATACAAACAAACATATGGCAACATCTCTTCTTTTTTTAAAAAACTCCACAATAGATCTCAGTAATAGAGCCAAGGTGGTGTAGTGGCTTGAGTGTTAGACTACAACTCTCAAAAACCAGACTACAAGCCATTGCTTGGCAAATTACACTCAACCTCAGGACAGCAATGAATGACAATGACAATGAGGAAACCTCATGATAAGGCGACTCTTCATATTGCCTTAAATCAGAAATTACATGAAGGCACACAATAACAAGTGGAAGTAACTACAAGTGTTTGTGGAACTTGTATTCAAGCATATTAGATAGCAGCCCACCTCCAGGTTTGAATGGATAATTTGGATCAATCTGGTTCTTGTCCCAAGTTTTGCATTCAGATAGTTGTGGTTACCTTTCCGGATCTGACTTTTTTTAAAAAAAACCCTACAGTGATACTCGAACACACCTCTTCATTGCATACTCACATCTGCATCCCAGGTGTAAGGCTGTCCTTATACACACTTATTATCATCACATTACCTGGATCAACTACTGTGAATCACACTTATTATAATAACACTAGCTGTGTCCTGCCACGCGTTGCTGTGGCCTATAGTAAGAATTTTCAAAGTAGAGGCAGATATTGATTGATTGATTGATTTTATTATTTATGAGTCGCCCTCCACATCAGTGCTCCGGGCGACTTACACATAAAACACATAAAAGAGTTGGGATGGCTCTGAGCTCGACTGGCAGCCAGTGCAGGCGCTGTAGAGATGGCGCGATATGGCATCTCAGTGGTGTCCCGGTGAGGAGTCTGGCGGCTGCATTCTGCACTAGCTGGATTTTACGAGTGGTTGACTGCAGCAACCCCACGTACAAGGCATTACAGTAGTCCAGCCGTGATGTCACTGTGGCATGGACCACCGTAGCCAGCGCATCTGATGGAAGGTAAGGTGCCAGTTGACGTGCCTGGCGTAGGTGGAAGAAAGCTCCCTTACTTGTCGCAGCAACCTGGGCCTCTAGTGAGAGTCTCGAGTCTAGTATCACACCGAGACTCTTCACCGACGGGGCCGGGATCAGCGGCTCTCCCTCAAAGAGAGGCAGCGGAATGGGTGGCTCTGGGCGTCCCGGCCATAGAATCTCAGTCTTTGATGGATTGATCTTGAGTTTGTATGAGCGGAGCCATCTAGTCACTGCCTCTAGTCCTTGTCTGAAGTTCTCAGGCACCGATGTTACGCCTGGCTCAAGCTTCAGAAGCTGGGTGTCATCTGCATATTGGTAGCACCCAAATCCAAAACTTCTGGACTATTATGAAAGAGAGGTACCTACCTCTTCCTTCCCCCCTTTTTCTTCCCCTTCCCCTTTCTCTCCTTTCTTCCTTATTTACCTCTTTCTTTTATTCCTTCTTTCACTCTTTGGTTTCATGTTTCTTTCCTCCACCCCCCCTTCTCTACTTTTTCATCTCCTTTCTTCCCTCCCTGTTTCCTTCCGTCTTTCACTTTTTATTTCATTTTCTCCTCCCTTCCTTTTTTACCTCTTTCCTGCCTTTCCTTTTTCTTTCTAGTTTCTTTTCTTCCTTCCTTTGGTACCTCTTTCCTTCCTTCCCTCTTTCCCTCCTTCGTTCCTTCCCTTTTCCCCTCCCTCCTTCCTTCTCTCCTTCCTTCCTGTGTGATTGGTTGCCACTGTGGTGTTATTTGCATATGGGGTCTGATTGGTCCACCTCAACATTCTAACATTCTCAAGTGGCTGTTTGTGGAAAGGCAAGGGCCTTAGTAGCAGCTTCTCCTTTTTTAGGATTTAGGATTTGTCAGGTTTTTTTTGTTTTTTTATTTTTGTTGGTTACACCTTGCGTTGTGTTTTGTTGCCAAATTTGGCGTGTTTTTGTCCAGTGGCTTTTTTTTGTTTTCTTCAGCCTTATTACGGAGAGAGCATTTATATCTATATATCTAGATAGATAGATTACCTGGGTCAACTGCTGGAATGGGTTTATTAAAGCCAAAGGTTGTATATGTGGTAAATATGTACATCACATTTCTAGTTTCAGACTGGTTATGTCAGCCAAATTACAACTACTATGTAAAAAAAAAAGAAGAGTTGTCAGCATGCTTGGAAGAACTCCAAGACTGGAAAAATACATACCTCTCAAAAAAGGGGGGGGGGGTTCCAGGGAGCATCAGCCCTACTCCGTGCTGATGAGGACTAAGCAAGATTACGATATCAAAGAAACAAGTCAGATGGGAAAGAAAAGCAATTGGAGCTGGGAAAGACAGTGTTGAGGAAGACATAGCAAAGAGAGCCCAGGAAATACTGGCAGCTGGTACCTTCTTGAATCAATTCAAGGTTTTAGGATGAACTTTAAAGGCGCTATCCATGGTGTGGAGCTCTATGCAGCTCAATATATTCAGCACCTTTTACAGCTCCTTTGAACTTTAGACTCAGCCAAATAAAATATCAAATGAACAAAAGAATGGAAAGAAGGTGGGCACTTCTGTCTATATTTCTTTGTTCTGGCACTCTCATCTTGCTGCATCTCAGAGGAAGGAGCCAAACACATAAACACACAAAAAATAGGCACTTATTGTTTACAAAGGTGCTTTCCTAATTTACACTGAAAAACGGTTGTTCATTGACCCTTGGGACTGAAATGAGAAATAGCCAGAGACCATCAGAAGCATCCAACATTTTAATAGGAATATATGGTGATAGAAGAGTTAAGGACCAAGACCAGGAATTAATGATGATGATGTTTAGAGCAGCACATGCAGTAATAGCTTGGGGATGGAAAGAAAAAAAGAAATGGACACTTGAAAAATGGTATGAATATGTATGGGACCAAATACAACTAGATATTATGGACATCATAAGAAGCAAAAAGACATGGTCAGACAAACAGAAGGAAATTAAAGAAAGTTGGACTCCATTTAAAAGATGGTTACAGGTCGTTAAGCCAGATGATGAAAGCTGGAAGAAAAAAATTGAAAGAATCGAAAGAAGGCTCATGTAACGGAGAAAAAAGGACTTCATTGTCAACAGGGAAGAGGGAGGGGTGGGAGGGGGGAGGGAGAAGGGGATGAAAAAGGACAAAAGGCATGGTAATTGTGGTTATGTATAGTTGTTTATAATAAAACATTTTTTAGAAAAAGAAGCATCCAACATTTTAATTTAGGCAGGAGCCATATGCCCATCTCATGCTCTCGAAGGGAGGAAGAAAGAGGAGAAAGATGTTAAAACTAAATTGACATATTATTTAAAAGGAGGGTTTGACTTATAAGAAAAACAGAGAACTCTGGAAGGATTAAAATAACCCAGTGTTGATTCATACAATGCATTTGAACTCCAGTATGAGTCTGCGATATAATGAGTTTCAAACTGCAGTGCAGGTGGGGCGTCATTCAACATTGTGTGTGATGCTTTGCTTTCCATGGACATCCAGGTTGCAGCCATGAAGAATTTAGAACTCATAAAGTCTGACCCAGCACAAATTATTCTTATGTCCTTGACCTGGGAGAGAAGACAGAACTTAAATATAGCCTTAAGTCTGGATTAGTGTTGCCATGGATTTGAGACTTCTGAAAGAAAGAAGTTGGTGGAATAAGCTTTCATTGCTACCTTTACTTCACCAAATGCTATACTCTCTAGAATCTATCACACTACACCTTAAAGCACTGCTCTTCCATTTTAAATCATATGGCTGCCTCCTATGGCATTGTGGGGTTTGTAGTTTAGTGAGGCCCCTTCAACACTGCCATATAATCCAGACCAGGGGTCGGGAACCTTTTTGACTCAGGGAGCCATGAAAGCAAAATATTTGGAAATTTATTTCAGTGAGAGCCATATAATACACAAATCCCAGGAGCAACAGAAGATACTGGAGAAGGTTGGGGAAAACAGACCCTGACATATGGTAGTTGCAGTTGTGTGGATTATAGTTCACTTGCACTAAAAGAGCATTCGAGCTCCACCAACCATTAAACTGAACCAAACTTGGCATACACAAATCCCAGGAGCAGCAGAACATACTGGAGAAGGTTGGGGAAAACAGACCCTGACATATGTGAGTTGCAGTTGTGTGGATTTATAGTTCACTTGCACTAAAAGAGCATTCCGAGCTCCACCAACCATTAAACTGAACCAAACTTGGCATACACAACTCCCAGGAGCAGCAGAACATACTGGAGAAGGTTGGGGAAAACAGACCCTGACATATGTGAGTTGCAGTTGTGTGGATTTATAGTTCACTTGCACTAAAAGAGCATTCTGAGTTCCACCAACCATTAAACTGAACCAAACTTGGCATACACAACTCCCAGGAGCAGCAGAACATATTGGAGAAGGTTGGGGAAAACAGACCCTGACATATGGTAGTTGCAGTTGTGTGGATGTATAGTTCACCAGACATCAAAGAGCAATTGCTTCAGCTCTACATCAAAATCACTGGACTCTCTCTCACTGCCTGCACAGCTGATAGGAGAGGCCTCCTTGCTGGCACCCAGAGGGGTGCAGGCCCAGTCTCCAGGAGAGGCTCACCATCGCACAGTGCGGCCTTGGGCAGGAAGCACCTCGGTGGAGGCCTCTTTCCCTGCGCATTTGCAAACACACTGGGAATGAGGGCTTGTGAAGTGCACATGCAAAGGAATGGGATTGGGCTGGATAGCTCTTCGGTTCCCTCTTCCAACTCTATGATTCCCTCAATGCAATCTGGGAACAGAGGGGAACCTTCCTTCCTTGACTGCACTTCCAAATTTCCAAGACACTGCCTCTTCTCCCAGGAGCATATCCCATGCACAGCTCCTTCCCATCCATCCCACACAAAACATTTCTTTTGTGTTTCCTTTGCAAACCCAAGCCCCTCCCATGTGGCTCCCCAAAAATCAAAGGCCACAATGCAATGGGGACGGGAGGAAACCGGGCCTTTTCTTCTTTCCACCCTCGGGATTATTTCCCCTTCCTCTCTCTCTGCATCGTCCCACCGATCTCCCGCTATTAGCCACGGAAGCCCAGGCAGCAGCAGCAGCAAGAGACCCAGACCTGCACTGACGTCATGAGCGAGGCAAGGGTCTGACAAAGAGCGTCAAAGGGCAGGATGGGCTCTCTAGCCTTTTGGCAACCATCATAGGAGAAGGAAAACCCCGATTTCAAACCCGGGCAGATGGTGCTCAATTATCTGCTTTAAACTGGAATAGATGGCAGTATGTGTATATATATGGTAGGTGCGCTGGAGGCGGAGGGGACTGGGCCGCTGCTGGGCGTCGGGGCGATGGTGTAAGGTCAACCATCGAAGAGAGGAAACTCAAATCAAACCTACAGCATGTGGACCTCGCTGCCACCGTCCCAGCTACAGGAGCCCGGCAAGACGAACCAGGAGAAGGAAAACCCTGATTTCAAACCTGGGCAGATGGTGCTCAATTATCTGCTTTAAACTGGAATAGATGGCAGTATGTGTATATATATGGTAGGTGCGCTGGAGGCGGAGGGGACTGGGCCGCTGCTGGGCGTCGGGGCGATGGTTTAAGGTCAACCATCGAAGAGAAGGAAACTCAAATCAAACCTACGGCATGTGGACCTCGCTGCCACCGTCCCAGCTGGCTAGGCCCTTTGGTTTAAAGCAGGGGTGCTCATTAGGTAGCTCGGGAGCTACTAGTAGATCTTCGGCGCTCTTCCAGGTGATCTTCGGGCCTCACCAGCCGAATGGGGCGCTCCTGCCATGCCCGCGCACACCCTGCGCACACTCTTGCTCCTGCTACTGGCTTCTGCTCTCGCGGTGCTTCTTTCGCCTCCGGGGCATTGCAGGAAGAAGGAAGCACAAGGCGGGGCCTCTGGAGGGAGCGCCCTGCCTCTCTCGTCCAGAAGCAGCTGTGCAGCCTCCGTTGCCAGCGAGACAGGCAGGGCGGAGCGCTCCCTCTGGATGCCCTGCCTCGTGCTTTCTCCTTCCTGCAATGCCCTGCAGGCGGAAGCGCTGCGCGGGCAGAAAACAGCAGCAGGAGCACGCGCAGTGGCAAGAACGCACAGCGGCGGGAGTGCACAGCGGCGGGGGCAGGTAGATCTTTTGGACTTGGTTGCTTTAAGAGTAGCTTGCATGCTGAAAAAGTGTGAGCACCCCTGGTTTAAAGGGTGAGGCCAGTTCTGTGCACGCTGCGCTCCACCAGAAAGGTCCATTGCACAGGCTCGAAGGACACACCCAACCTCCGAATCATCAACGCGCATGTAGAAAGCGTGGGATGAGTCCTTCCTGAATCTTTGTTCGCGAAGAAAAGCCAAGAAGATGGCAGTGTGGACTGAAATAAGACAGTTCAAAGCACATATTGTGGATTATCTGCCGTGATATTCTGGGTTATGTGGCTGTGTGGAAGGGCCAATCAAACCACAGAATAATAGGGTTGGAAGAGACCCCCGTGGGCCACGCAGGAAAAGCACAATCAAAGCCCCACGGACAGATGGCCACCCAGCCTCAGTTTACAAGCTTCCAAGGAAGGCTCTCCCACCACACGCGCCCAGTGGCTGTGCTCTGGCCAGAATGAACCTGTGGCCTTGCAACCTCCTCGTCTCTAGTGTGTGCTTGGGGTGTTTGGGGGCAAGGCCCCCGAACCACCACACTGTCACCACAAGGTGTAGCCCTCAAGACTGCCCTGGGAGGGGCCCGCTGTGCCCGCTGTCCCCAAGGGTTCAGGCACCTGCCAAGGAGCCCAAGGGAGGCGTCCACAGGCCCCGACGCCCAGCAGCGGCCCAGCCCCCTCCGCCTCCAGCGCACCTGCCACATATATATACACACACACTGCCATCTATTCCCGTTTACAGCAGATAATTGTATACAGCTGTGGGGAAGGAGCTGAGCACCTCACACTGAATCCTTTGCCAAAGTGGACCGGAAGTGAGGAGGGACACCCAGCACCGGAAGTTCCAGCGCGCGCCTCTCTAGCGCCAGAAACTCGTTTCTCCCTTTGCCTCGACTCCGCAGACTGCATGGACTTCCGCTTCCCTGCTCACGCGGCTGAAGCAGGCGCTGCGATTGGAGGGCGGAGGGCGGGGAGGCGGGGCTTTCGGGGCTGGGCGTGACAGGCGTCTCTGGAGGCAGCGGAGGGGCCTCAGTCCTGGCTCTGAGGGTAAGGGGAGCAGGGCGGGGAGGGGAGGGAAGAGAAGGGCAGGGGCCCGTGCCAGTTCAGCCAAGCCCCTCCCCTTGTTTTCCTCAGGTTCCTTTCAGTCGTTTTCTCCCCAAGGTTTGCTTAGAAGAGGCCTTCCTCTGAGGCTGAGGGAATGTGACAGGCCAGAGGCCTTCCTCTGAGGGAATGTGACAGGCCTGAGGCCTTCCTCTGAGGGAATGTGACAGGTCTAAGGCCTTCTGAAGGCCTTCCTCTGAGGGAATGTGACAGGCCTGAGGCCTTCCTCTGAGGGACTGTGACAGGCTCTGAGGCCAGGCCCTCTGAGGGAATGTGACAGGCCTGAGGCCTTCCTCTGAGGGAATGTGACAGGTCTAAGGCCTTCCTCTGAGGGAATGTGACAGGCCTGAGGCCTTCCTCTGAGGGAATGTGACAGGCCTGAGGCCTTCCTCTGAGGGAATGTGACAGGTCTAAGGCCTTCCTCTGAGGGAATGTGACAGGTCTAAGGCCTTCCTCTGAGGGAATGTGACAGGTCTAAGGCCTTCCTCTGAGGGAATGTGACAGGTCTGAGGCCTTCCTCTGAGGGAATGTGACAGGCCTGAGGCCTTCCTCTGAGGAATGTGAATGCCTTCTCTGAGGGATTGTGACAGGTCTAAGGCCTTCCTCTGAGGCTGGGAATGTGACAGGCCTGAGGCCTTCCTCTGAGGGAATGTGACAGGCCTGAGGCCTTCCTCTGAGGGAATGTGACAGGCCTGAGGCCTTCCTCTTGACCTCTGAGGCCTTCCTCTGAGGGAATGGACAGGTCTAAGGCCTTCCCTGCCCTGAGGCCTTCCTCTGAGGCTGGGAATGTGACAGGCCTGAGGCCTTCCTCTGACAGGGCCTTCCTCTGAGGGAATGTGAGAGGCTTCCTCTGAGAGAATGTGACAGGCCTGAGGCCTTCCTCTGAGGGAATGTGACAGGCCTGAGGCCTTCCTCTGAGGGAATGTGACAGGTCTAAGGCCTTCCTCTGAGGGAATGTGACAGGCCTGAGGCCTTCCTCTGAGGGGAATGTGACAGGCCTGAGGCCTTCCTCGGAGGGAATGTGACAGGAGGCCTGACAGGAAGGCCTTCCTCTGAGGGAATGTGACGGGCCTGAGGCCCTCCTCTGAGGGAATGTGACAGGCCTGAGGCCTTCCTCTGAGGGAATGTGACAGGCCTGAGGCCTTCCTCTGAGGGAATGTGACAGGCCTGAGGCCCTCCTCTGAGGGAATGTGACAGGCCTGAGGCCTTCCTCTGAGGGAATGTGGAATGTGACAGGTCTGAGGCCTTCCTCTGAGGGAATGTGACAGGCCTGAGGCCTTCCTCTGAGGGAATGTGACAGGTCTAAGGCCTTCCTCTGAGGGAATGTGACAGGCCTGAGGCCTTCCTCTGAGGGAATGTGACAGGCCTGAGGCCCTCCTCTGAGGGAATGTGACAGGTCTAAGGCCTTCCTCTGAGGGAATGTGACAGGTCTAAGGCCTTCCTCTGAGGCCCTCCTCTGAGGGAATGTGACAGGCCTTAGGCCCTCCTCTGAGGGAATGTGACAGGCCTGAGGCCTTCCTCTCTGATGTGACTCTGAGGCTGAGAAAGGCCTTCCTCTGAGGCAATGTGCCTGAGGCCTTCCCTCTGAGGGAATGTGACAGGCCTAAGGCCTTCCTCTGAGGCTGAGAATGTGACAGGCTGAAGGCCTTCCTCTGAGGAATGTGACAGGCCTAAGGCCCTCTGAGGGAATGTGACTCTAAGGCCTTCCTCTGAGGGAATGTGACAGGCCTTCCCTGAGGCCAGGCCTCCTCTGAGGGAATGTGACAGGCCTGAGGCCTTCCTCTGAGGGAATGTGACAGGTCTAAGGCCTTCCTCTGAGGGAATGTGACAGGTCTAAGGCCTTCCTCTGAGGGAATGTGACAGGCCTGAGGCCTTCCTCTGAGGCTGAGAATGTGACAGGCCTGAGGCCTTCCTCTGAGGGAATGTGACAGGCCTAAGGCCTTCCTCTGAGGCTGAGAGAATGTGACAGGCCTGAGGCCTTCCTCTGAGGGAATGTGACAGGCCTGAGGCCTTCCTCTGAGGGAATGTGACAGGCCTGAGGCCTTCCTCTGAGGGAATGTGACAGGCCTGAGGCCTTCCTCTGAGGGAATGTGACAGGCCTGAGGCCTTCCTCTGAGGCTGAGAGAATGTGACAGGCCTGAGGCCTTCCTCTGAGGGAATGTGACAGGCCTGAGGCCTTCCTCTGAGGGAATGTGACAGGTCTAAGGCCTTCCTCTGAGGGAATGTGACAGGTCTAAGGCCTTCCTCTGAGGCTGAGAGAATGTGACAGGCCTGAGGCCTTCCTCTGAGGGAATGTGACAGGTCTGAGGCCTTCCTCTGAGGGAATGTGACAGGCCTGAGGCTCTGAGGAATGTGACAGGTCTAAGGCCTTCCTCTGAGGAATGTGACAGGCCTGAGGCCTTCCTGTGACAGGCCTGAGGCCTTCCTCTGAGGGAATGTGACAGGCCTGAGGCCTTCCTCTGAGGCTGAGAGAATGTGACAGGCCTGAGGCCTTCCTCTGAGGGAATGTGACAGGTCTAAGGCCTTCCTCTGAGGCTGAGAGAATGTGACAGGCCTGAGGCCTTCCTCTGATGTGACAGCTGAGACAGGCCTGAGAGAATGTGACAGGCCTGAGGCCTTCCTCTGAGGCTGAGAGAAGAATGTGACAGGCCTGAGGCCTTCCTCTGAGGGAATGTGACAGGCCTAAGGCCTTCCTCTGAGGCTGAGGAGAATGTGACAGGCCTGAGGCCTTCCTCCTGAGGCCTTCCTCTGAGAGGGAATGTGACAGGCCTGAGGCCTTCCTCTGAGGGAATGTGACAGGTCTAAGGCCTTCCTCTGAGGCTGAGAGAATGTGACAGGCCTGAGGCCTTCCTCTGAGAGAATGTGACAGGCCTGAGGCCTTCCTCTGAGGGAATGTGACAGGTCTAAGGCCTTCCTCTGAGGCTGAGAGAATGTGACAGGCCTGAGGCCTTCCTCTGAGGCTGAGAGAATGTGACAGGCCTGAGGCCTTCCTCTGAGGCTGAGAGAATGTGACAGGCCTGAGGCCTTCCTCTGAGGCTGAGAGAATGTGAGAGACCTAAAGCCTCCCAGTGGGTTTGCCATGCCTTTCACACTGAGTAAGGCTATTGACACCACTTTAACCTCTATGAAATCATGGGAGTTGTAGTTTTACAATATCTTCTTTAGCCATCTTTGCCTAAGAGGGCTGGTTCCTCACCAAACTACAAGTGACTGCATAACGTAGCTGTTAAAAGTGGTGTCCAACTGCATTGCTTCATAGAATCATAGGGATGGGCCATCCAGTCCAACCCCCTGCCAAGAAGCAGGAAAATTGCATTCAAAGCACCCCCGACAGATGGCCATCCAGCCTCTGTTTAAAAGCTTCCAAAGAAGAAGCCTCCACCACACTTTGGGGCAGAGAGTTCCACTTCTGAACGGCTCTCACAGTCAGGAAGTTCTTCCTAATGTTCAGATGGAATTTCCTTTCCTATAGTTTGAAGCCATTGTTCCACGTCCTAGTCTCCAGAGCAGCAGAAAACAAGTCTGCTCCCTCTTCCTTATGACATTGGCTGCCGTTCATCTTCCGATCCCAATTCAAGGCATGTAGCCGAGGGGGGGGGGGAAGCTTGAGGGGCTTCAGCCCTCCCCCTGAGATTCTGAGGGTGGTCCGCAAGAAGGCCTTACTGGTACATTATTTAAACTGTTACATTTATTCATATCATGATATGATCACCATGCTCAATATATCCCATATGCATGGGGGTATTGGGATAACCATACAAAAGATTTTTTAGGGTATACCCTCTCACCCAGACTCAGTCCGTCGTTGTCCCCCCCCCCCCCAATCAAAATCCTGGCTACGGCCCTGGTTGGTAGGTGTACCTAAGGGACCGCCTCTCCCAATACAACCCCTCGAGACCACTGCGATCGGAATCCCTAAACCTTTTGGCGATACCAAGTCACCAAACCCTCCTCGCTTGACCACAACGCGGCGGCGGGCCTTCAGTGCTAGTGCACCCACACCGAGGACCGCTCTTCCCCCGACTGTCCAGGCTCTCCCAAACCTGCTGGCCTTCCGCAAGGCCTGTAAGACACTCTTGTTCTTGCAGGCCTTCGGTCAGTAATAATTCCTGACCGTATAATGTACCATACAGGCCATAAGAGTGATCCGGCGCA
>JARBWK010000012.1:24005510-24091566 GCA_030556195.1 Anolis apletophallus
GAAGCTTTAGGAAGGCACAGCGTTCGTATAAGATGTTTGGTGACCGGAAGAGGCGAGAAGGGGAGGAGTATAATGAAGGGGATTTAGAGTGGCTGTCCACACAGAATTTGAAGTTGGGTTATCCATCTAAGAGTAATTGGGCCTTTTAGAATTGAGAAAGCTGTGAATAAGGTCTCTTATACCCTTCTGTTGCCTAAGAGTTTAGGGACAGTTCATCCCACGTTTCATTGTGGTCTTCTGTAAAATATGTGGGCCCCTTTCATCCTCCAGTTGAATGATGTTTTTTTGTTTTACAGGGGGAGGACGTGGTGGAGGGGGCCGTTATGTCAGGACTGGGAGACTTGAGCTTGAGTGAAGTTCAAGCTCCCAGCCTGGCATGAGATTGCATCGACCTTTGCCCTAGTTCTTGGGTGACCTTGGGCTCCAGTTATATAAGACTGTGCTGAGTCATGTGGAAGTGAGGTAGCTTCCGCGTGTGTGCAAACTGCAGGGGGAAGTGATGTAACTCCTCTGAGCCTGGACATTGGACAATTGGACTCCTACTGCTGACTCATGGGGCCATGAGGTCACATCCCTTTGGACTATGGGATATGCTGAATCACCGGTGCAACCCTACCTGGACATTGCATGGGCGATGGGAAGGGGGGTTGGGGTATATAAGTTGTGTTTTGGTGGCGGGCAGGTGCTTTTGCTTCACATGTGTCGTACCTGCAATAAAATCGTGTTGGACCGTGCTTTCAATCTACGCGTGATCCTTACCGAGTGTTGGAGAGTCGTTACATACGGTATATATAGGAATGCCTACACAATTTTGTTCATTCTATTGGTAGGAAGGCAGGTCTATCTTGGCTTCTAAATCAGCAGAGGGAATTCTGTTCAAGGACTTGAAACTAAGCAAATGGCTATAGGAAATAATCACCCATACCATTGCAAATCACAAGTTCAGGTTATCACCTATAAAGCCCTAAACGGTTTGGTACCCTCCTACCTTCGTGAACCTGCACGATCTCTTTGATTTTCTGGAGGGGCCTTTCTTTCACCCCCTTCCTCTAATACAGGCTTCCTCTAACACAGGTACGAGGAAGAGGGCCTTCTCTGCTGTGGCCCCCCGCCTTTGGAATTCGCTTCCTGGGGAGATCAGACAAGCCCCTACCCTAGCAGTCTTCAAGGAAGAGCTAAAAACCTGGCTCTTCTGATGTGTCTTTGGAGAGTGACCATCCAACCCATCGTTCCCACCTCCAATTCGCCCTCGTGGTAAAGCAGCTCCCCCTTTATAAAGGTTAAACCCAATTGCTCCTCCTTTTGGGCTCCTTTCTTACAAATACACTTTGTGTCCCTATCACACCCAGGGTTTTAACCTTTTAACATTTTATCCCATACATCTGGCCCACCCGCTGGTGTTTTTCAACCTTTTTGAGCCGCGGCACATTTTTTACATTTACAAAATCCTGGGGCACACCACCAATCAAATTGACACAAAATGACACTCTAACACAGTAATACATATAGTTAATATGTTTTTAAATGTATTTATACACTCAGTGTGAAACCTGGGCCTGTTTCGATGAACACAACATAGATATCCTGGCAGGAATGGCAGAAAGACACAAGGTCTTGCTCAACAGCTGGGAGTTATAGTTCACCCGCAATCAAGAGCATTCTGAACTCCACCAGTGATGGAAGGGAATCAAACTTCCCACACAGAACTCCCATAACCAAGAGAAAATACTATAAGAGTTTGGTGGGCATTGACCTTGAGTTTTGGAGTTGTAGTTCACCGACATCCAGAGATCACTGAGGAGGGGAGGGAGGAAGACGTGGGGCGAATCTGCGCAGTAGCGTCCGCATGGGTCACGTCTTCCTCCCTCCTCCCGCAGAAGCGGCAGCATGAGCAAAGTGTAGTAACCCAGTTCTCGTTCGTGCCTGGGGGGCTAGGAACGACACTGGGGGTCCCACTTGCATTAGAGCCAGCTGGAGCTGAGGTGGATTCTGAGGAGGATTTGGAGGGGCTGGAAGAAGGGAATTTGAGTTAGCTGGGCCTTTTTCGCCCACAGAGAGCCTAGCGTGGGATCCGGGCTGGCCTGACCCTTACGAGAATCAGGAGGACCAGATGGCCGATGTAAGCAGTGATAGTGAAGATTACGAACGGCCGGGGGGGCGAGGTTCGCAAGAAAGAATGTGGGAAACCACGGAGGAGGAGGCCCGGGAAGGAGATAGGGAGTTAGCTTCTCACGGAGATAGGGAAGCAGGTGCTGGGAGGCAAGGCCGAACCTTTGATAGGAGACGGAACATCGAGGCTAGCAGGAGGGGTTGGTTTCACAGCCTAGACCGGCCGCGGTCCCCAGCACAGATTGGAGGAGGGAGAAGCCTAGGGCGTCGGGGCCTCGGCAAGGGATTAAGTATAGGATCCGTGAGAATGGATCCTCAGTACCTCGGCCATGTCTATCCTATGCAGACGTGTTACCGAGGCAAGTCCACGGAGCTAAGTTTGGGCTAGTGGCCTGCCAAGGAGTGCCTTGGATCTTGTAACCTTGTTTGTGTCCGCGATCCGCTTTTGCTGAGTGGAGCCTTGCCAAGTCTTTGGAAACGTTGCCAAGCTTGATTTTGGACATTTTATTCAACCTATACCTTTGGATTGCTTTTGCTATTTTTATGGACAATACCTTTTCTACTGTTCTTATTCTTCAATAAAGTAGTTAGCTGAATACCGTCTCTGTGTGTGTGATTAAGGGGCCGGTGAAGTCCGTGCATTGTGACACAAAGTGAGGCAAAGCGAGCAGAGCGAGGCTGGGAAGAAGGGAGCCCGAGTGGAGAAGAAAAAGTGTTCAGCAGTAGGGAAGAAAGGGTATTGGAGGCTCCAATTTCCCACGGCACACCTGATGATCGCTCACGGCACACTGGTTGGGAAACACTGGATTATACTATGTGTTGCTATACTGTTTATCTTATTTGTCATTTTATATATTTTGTTATGATTTTTTTCCCCTTGCTGTTTTGTGTTTTATTGTGTTGTATTGTTTTGGGCTTGGCCTTATGTTAGCCGCCCCAAGTCCCCTTTGGGGAGATGGAGGCGGGTTATAAATAAAGATTATTATTATTATTCCCTCCTCCCTATGACTTCCTCTCACATATTAATACATGCCATCATGTCTCCTCTCAGCCTTCTCTTCTTCAGGCTAAATATGCCCATCTCTTTAAGATGCTCCTCACAGGGCTTGTTCTCCAGACCCTTGATCATTTTAGTCGCCCTCCTCTGGACACATTCCAGCTTGTCAATATCTCTCTTCAATTGTGGTGCCCAGAATTGGACACAATATTCCAGGTGTGGTCTAACCAAGACCAAATAGAGGGGTCGCATGACTTCCCTGGACCTATTGATGCAGGCCAAAATCCCATTGCCTTTTTTTGCCACGACATCACATTATTAGCTCATGTTGAACTTGTTTTTCATGAAGACCCCAAGATCTTTTGCACACATACTGCTCTCGAGTCACACGTCCCCCATTCTGTATCTTTGCACTTCATTTTTTTCTGCCTAAGTGCATTTGTCACTATTGAATTTCATTTTGTTGTTTTTGGCCCATCTCTCTAATCTGTCAAGATCGTTTTGAATTCTGCTCCTATCCTCTGGAGTATTGACTCTCCCTCCCAATTTGGTGTCGGCTGCAAACTTGATGATCAAGCCTTCTAACCCTCTGTCTAAGTCATTAATAAAGATGTTGAACAGGACAGTGTGGTTCAATCTATAATCCAACATCCAAACCACTACACCAGGCATGGGCAAATGTCAGCCCTCCAGGTGTTTTGGACTTCAACTCTCACAATTCCAAACAGCCTACAGTACATTTATATGAGACCCTATATATGTATGCGTGTTGTTTATTTAAAAACTGCCCATATGAGAAAATGAATATGAGGAAAAACTGCCCATATGAGAAAATGCAGGTTATGTCTCCACAAAATTCATTTATCTGAGAGTTTGGTATGTCAACTGGCTTAAAATAAGGGTGGAGAACTTTTTGGTTCTGGAAGTCCCAAAATTTCTGCCAGTCCAAAGGTTCCTCATCTCTGGTTAAATGTATTATTAGGAAACAGTTTAAATTGCTGGAGTCACTCGGCTGTTGTAGGGGGTGGGGGTTTGGGCTATATGGCCATGTTCTAGAAGCATTCTCTCCTGATGTTTCGCCTGCATCTATAGCAAGGACCCTCGGACCTCACAACCTCTGAGGATACTTGCCATAGATGCAGGCAAAACGTCAGGAGAGAATGCTTCTAGAACATGGCCATATAGCCCGAAAAACCTACAACAACCCAGTTAAAATTGTTTTATATCAGTGCTTTTGTCCTTTATAAATGACTAAGATGGTGTTTGCTTCAAAGCATTATCAAGTCTGTCAAGTATTACAACTCTGTTTCCCACATTTGCCAGAAGTTCTGATTTTGTAACTAGTAGATGATGATGTTGAGATATTTGTAGCTTAAAATCAAAAAGTTCTCATATTAAAACCCCATTGAAGTATTTAAATGTTACTCAACTCTGTTCAGTTTTTTCATCACTGGGTGTAGGTCATAATGCTTAAAATGAACTAGCAATTCTGTAGTTATAGTCTAATTCTTTATTAATCTGCTGAGTGATACGATTATTATAATGCAGTTTATGTTGCCCAATATATTAAATAACATAATTGGCACACTTCATATTGTGAAACATCAGTTAAAATTTCAGATGTGTGAGTGAATTTGATTTATTCCACCTGCAACATGAACATAAAACACTTAAGTTCACCATTAGCAACTGTACAAAACCAACTGATGCCTCCTTAGTTGCCAGCTGCCAACATACCGTCCTGCCATGTATTGCCTCTGCGTATTATTGCTTGCCGGGATCATTTGTGGGAGGGGGCTTTTGGATATCGTCTTTTATCTGTTTACTGATGTTTTATTGATTTTATGCTGTAAACCGCTCTGGGCTCCAGAGAGAGCGGTCTACCAAATCGAATTTATAAATAAAATAAAATAAATAAATTATTTCTAGTACTTTATGCTGAGATTTTGAGTGCTAGAGCCTGCATTTCAGTATTTATTGTACTAAATCAAAGGCTAATGCAAGGTTCTTTCTAGAAAACTAGATGTTCTGTGAAGCGATTTATGTAGCAGAATGTTTTCTTGCTCAGAAATATATTTGCATGTTGTGATCTTAGGCATGAC
Source organism: Anolis apletophallus (assembly GCA_030556195.1). Classification (NCBI taxonomy): domain Eukaryota; kingdom Metazoa; phylum Chordata; class Lepidosauria; order Squamata; family Anolidae; genus Anolis; species Anolis apletophallus. Next base: position 24,010,719 of record JARBWK010000012.1, read on the forward strand.
TTCTGTCGTTCAATTCAGAGAAAATGACTGCAATCAAGCATGCCTTACAGAGGGATATTTTCACTCCAAATGATGAACGTTTATTAAGCATTGTCAATGTTTGCAAAGCGGGGAAAAAGAAGAGAAACTGCTTTCTATGTGCAACAGGTATGTGTTATTGAAACATTATCCTTAGCTCTTCTATCTGTATATTATAGGACTAACAGGATTTTTGTTGCCGTTTACTTTCATGTCATTTCTGACTTATGGTGACCCTGTCATGGGGATTTCTTGGTAAGATTTGTTTAGAAGTGAATTGCCATTTCTTTCCTCTGAGGCAGAGAGAGAGTGACTTATCCAAGGCCATCCAGTGGGTTTCCATGGCCAAGTGAGGGTTTTAACCCCAATCTGCCAGTCATAGTCTAATACAGGGCTGTCCAACTGGCGGCCCTGGGGCCGTGTACGGCCCCCCAGCCCCTTCCCTGTGCCCCCCTAAGCTTTTTAATAAAAAAATAATTTAAATAAATTAAATAATAATATTTTTAAAAATTACCCACTTCCGGGTTCCGGAGCAAGTATCGCGAGACTACGGAAGCCACACGGGATTTCGCTCTCAACGCGAGATCACGCCTGCGTTGAGAGCGAAATCCCGTGTGGCTTCCGTAGTCTCGCGATACTCCTGTTGCCGAAATCTCGGCTACTTAATCCCTGCGGCCCACGCAGACGTGATTTGGACCTTCTCGGCTGCTGCCTCAGTCGGTCGTCGCCTCTGCTCGTGGTCTGGCTACTCCTGGATCCTGCGGCGTTTGGGAAGGTAGGCTAACCTTTATGTTATTATGTAATTGTGTATGGATTCCCCTTATGTATTCCCTCCTTCATTTCCCCTTAGTAAAAGATTATATTTGATTGTATGGATGCCCCTTATGTATTCCCTCCTTCATTTCCCCTTAGTAAAAGATTATATTTGATTGTATGGATGCCCCTTATGAATTCCCTCCTTCATTTCCCCTTAGTAAAAGATTATATTTGATTGTATGGATGCCTCTTATGAGAGCTGGGGGCAGGGTGGGGGCGGAGCCAGGGGCGGGGGCAGACCCTTCGGCCCCCCAGGTCATCAGTGACCGGAATTCAGGCCCCTGGGCCGGTAGAAGTTGGACAGCCCTGTTATACAACTATGAATGAAGGCATGCTCTGAATGTCTAGTGGTTTGGCATTTCCATATTAAGTGAACTGGGGAGGATTGAAAAACTAGCGTTTTGTTGCTGATGGTTTCTCAGATATCTTGCTGGTGATTTCTCAGTTGCAGGAAAACCAGCATGACCATTTTAGAGAGCCTAATGATGTACCTTACTTGACAGTGACAACGGAACGCCCAGTGCAGGTGAACGTGGTAAAGGTGAAAAAATCTGATAAGGGAGACTTCTATAAGAGGCAGACTGCATGGCTACTTCGAGATCTTGCTGTTGTGGATGCCAAGGATGCCATCAAAGTATGTCACAGTTATAATTATCTGTTCTGCAAATCTTTATTGTCAAAAGATGCTGTGGTAGGGGGAGTTTCATTGCGTGTTTGCGAGCTTCACTATCTTTGACTTGTGCCATTAAATTCTAGGATTACGGTTATTCCTACTAAATTGGAAGCAAGCCCTATTAAACTCAGTGAGTGTGAGTGTCAAACTTCTACAGAACAGAAACTCTTTTTTGGAGGATAGGTGTGATTAGTGCTCCTTCTGCCAGGCTCTCCCTTTCCCCCTTTCCCTCCCTACCTGCCTTCTTCCCTTTCCTTTTCCTTCTCCCTCCCTCTTCATGCCTTTCTCCCTCCCTCCCTCCCTCTTCCTCCTTGTCTTTCCCTCCCTTTCCTCTCGCACCCTGCATCCCCTCTCCCTTTCCTTCCTTCTCTCTGCCTCCCTCCCCCTGCCTCCCTTCTCCTCCTTCTCTCTCCTTCCCTCTCCCTCCATCCCTTCCTCCTTCCTCCCTGTCTTTCCCTCTCACTCTCTTCCTCTCCCTTTCCTCTCACACCCTACATTTCTCCCTCCCCTCTCTCTGCCCTCTCTCACCCTCCCTGCTTCCTTCTCTTTCCCTTTCCTCCCTCCCTTTTCCCCTTCATCCCTCCACACCCATCCCTCTCCCTCCCTCTCTCTCCTCCCTCCCCTTCCTTCACCCCTGCCCACCCTTTCCTTCCTTGCCTTCCTCTAATTCCCTTCCCCCTTCCTTCTTCCCTGCCTCTCTCTTTCTCCCTCTCCCTCCTTTCTTCCCTATCCCTCCTTCGCTCCCTGCCCCTCCCTCTCTTCTTCTCTTCCCTGTCTCCCCTCTCTATATTTACCACTGTAATTAAACATCACTGCAAACTTTTTTCTCGGTTTTTATTTTATTTTTATGCCCTCTAAAAGTAATTTTTGAATTGTCAGGGAATTGTAACTCATAAGGCTTTTATTAATTTTGTAAGGAACTCTTACACTTTTCTCCAGCACTGTATCATTGATAAACAGGATTGTGTCTGGAGCAGAGCAAGCAGTACGATCAGAGACTGGAAACCAAACTCTAGAAGGCATGATTAGGGTATATTTTGGTTGGAGAAGACAAAAGTAAAAGGTGACATGATAACCAGCTTTAAACATCTGAAGAAATTGTGTTTCTTTTCTGCCATTTCATGAACCAGTGATTTCAAATTACAAGAAAAGAAATTCCCCTTAGTCATTAGGAAGATTTTTTTCTTTACTTGAAAAAGTGGAATTGACTGTGTTGGAAGTTGGTATACTCTCCTTTGAAATTCCTTAAACAGAATTTTAATGTCCATCTCTCAGGAATGCTTAATTGTGTAGTCCTGGATGGACTTTGCAGTTGTTTCCAACTGTATGATGCTGTGATTTATGTTTTTTATTTGCAGCATCTGGCATACTTTAGAGTTGCCTAGATTCCATCTATTTGTCCTGAAGGTATATTGCGGGTGCTGCAGTAATTTTTGTGCTTGTTTTTCAGGAAAGTCCTGAGTTTGATCTCCATTTTGACAAAATATACAAGTGGGTTGCTAGTAGCATAGCAGAAAAGAATATTTTCATTTCCTGTATTTGGAAACTCAACCAGCGTTATATCAGAAAAAAGATTGACTTCATCAATGTTAGTGCTCAGCTTCTAGAAGGTAAATGTTGAGATGAATCTCTTCTAAAGCTGTAATGTAGTGTAAATAGTAATTCAATGTATGTTAAACAGCAGAACATCCATATTGTCACTAGTATTACCCAAATCCATGCTTCTACTAACAATAGGCAAGGCTTTACCTTGAGCATCGTATGCTGTTCACCCTGATTCTAAACGTGTCCCATGGAATAATTTCAGCAGGACTTATATTCATGTCATAGCAATGACATTTTCATCAGTTTTAAGGATTTTAACTGTTTAATATAATTAATATTTAATTCTATTTTAATATTTGTATATTTTTCAGTTTTATTTGTAATGCATTGGTTTTATTGTAAGCCACTTTGAGATGCTTTTGTAGAGAGAAAAAGCAGGGTATAAATAAACATGATGATAATAATAATAATATTAACAACAGCAACACAACCTAGAGCCATTGTCCCCTGTTGTTAATTCATTGTAAAAAGTCATAATTCAATGTTCCTTCCATGAAGTAGAAGTTTGAAATGAGCTTTATTGTTTATTTCCCTTTCCCTTCACACAAGTACGGTAGTACTTTGCCTACTTATCCATTTTGGGCAGTGGCCTTGCTGACTGGGCAGAGCAATAGATTGCAATCCAAAAAGTAGCCAAACAATTCAGCATGAGTCAGACTTCTTATCCCATTTACTTATTGGTGTCATCTGCTGACATAAAGCATTTCTGCCACAGATGAGGCTCGTATGATTTGTAACATGTTGTAACAACACTATTTGTATTTAAGTTTTCAAAGTTTGACGAAACCCTGGGTCGATTGATACATTAGTCAATGCTGGAATAGGAACCCAGCATGAAGTCAGTGACAAAAAGCAAACATGAGAAGCCCCATTTCCACTCCATTTCTCTAAAACAGAGAAAGAAAAGCAGTCCATCCTCACCATTTTTTCAGTCCAAATGGCATTTAGAAGTGGCATAAGGGAGCCTGAAGGATGCAATGTGTGGCCATTTTTAATAAGGGTTCACTACATATGCCTCTCTGCAGAGAGGCTGTGGTGGCTATCTTTAATATGGATAAACAGATCTTAATGATAAGTACCTATTAAAAATGGCCACAGCAATCTCTCATTTGACTTGTTTTGCTGCAGTCTTCCTGTTTTGCCTCACCAATTTAAACTCAGCATTAGGAATACCTTATAAATTATAACATAGCATACTTAGGAAGTCTGACTTCATCCTCCGAGTAACAACTGAATAAACCTTAGAACATCAGATCTGCTGCTGATATTAATTGCTGAGCTTGCATGTTGGTGTGGGTTTGGGCTTTATAATGATGTTGTCTTTCTGCTATTGCATATATATGAAGAAATCTGCTTTGTAATTTACTTCTCATAATTTTTGTTAAAAAAACTTCAAAACTGTGACAACTTGTCATTTTTAAAAACAATTCTCTGTTCATTCACTGCTTGGCTAATATTCTTTGCTTCCTTTCCTCTGCTCTTCTCATACTTTTAATTCTTCAGAACTACCTAAAGTCGCTGAAGGTGCGTAACACCTTTTCTTTCCATTTTTCTTCTTCCGTGTGACTAATTAAATTGCTTTTTGCTTTGTTGAAAACTGTCTGTAAACCAATTGGTTAAATGAAATGCTTTCCTCTGGCCAGCCAGGAAAGTCCTGAAAATGGAAATGAAAATATTGAATCAATAGCTCTTTGAAGCTTTAAAGTTGCCAGAGGCAGTTAAACTATCTTCATCTCAAATGTGGGTAGCTATGGTGGAGATAAAATCATGCTCCTAATGCCACCCTGTGTCTGGAATTTCAAAATCTACCTTTTGAGGTACAATCTTTGTTGACTTCTTATGTTAACAAGGATTCCAAAAAACCCCCTGACATTTCCAAAAAGAATGGAACAAACTTTCTGATCTCTTACTGAAAAAAATCATGTTACAATTTGGCCTGAGCCTCTGATCAGATTATTTTCAACATGTTTCTTTGGTGTTGAAAATACATGTGCGAATTTGTTTTGCATTAAATCTGTCATATTGAAGACTTGAACACAGTTTACAACAGCAACCTTGTGCTCATAGGTCCCACCAAGCTTTGTGGGGCTTAATTTGGATTGTACTGAAAAGTTAATTTATAAGCATACTATCTGCTTTTGAAAAAGTATATTTTAATACTTATGGTAATAATGTTGAAAGCAATCAAAACTGTTTTTCAGCTGCTTAAATGTGACAAGCTTAAGGACTCTGGATCTCCTCATATTTTATGTTTGATTGATAACTGAATAAATAGCATTACATGAGAGTTATCTTCAATAATTAGTTTTCCTTGATATGAGACATACAATATCTATCTATATATATAAAATTGCTCAGTCCGTTTAATGTCGTATATAGAAACTATGGCTCCCACAACCACCAAACTTGACAACCGACTGGACCATTACACTAGGTACAGACAACGCCAAAAACACCGGACCTACATACCTCCCAACACCCCAAAAAACGATCCCCAAAATTGCCAACGGAACTCCCACCCGGCCACTTGGCTGCCAGCGCAAACGTTTAGAACGTTCGCACATGGAAGCCAGAGCGCCTCCTCCACCTCCTCCTTTGATCAGGGAAGAGTGGGGGGGCTGGAAGGAGGAGGGGACCCGCCTCCCCTCCCCCAGCCCCTCCCACCTCCTTCCACGCCCCCGCCTCCGTCCCGGTCAGGAAGAGCAGCGGGGGGCCTTGGAAGGAGGAGGGGACCCGCCTCCCCTCCCCCCAGCCCCTCCCACTTCCTTCCGCACCCCCCACCGCTGTCCCGGTCAGGAAGAGCGGCGTGGGGAAGCGTGGAAAGAGGAGGGGACCCGCTTTCCCTCCCTCCAGCCCCTCCCACCTTCCGCACCCCCGCCGCTGTCCCGGTCAGGAAGAGCGGGGGGGCGTGGAAAGAGGAGGGGACCCCTCCCCTCCTCCCCAGCCCCTCCCACCTCCTCCCGCGCCCCCCGCCGCTCTCCTGGTCAGGAAGAGCGCGGGGGCGTGGCAGGAGGGGGACGCCCCTCCCCCAGCCCCTCCCACCTTCCACACACCCCACCGCTCCCGGGGCAGGGGACCCGCTTCCCCCCTCCCCAGCCCCTCCCACCTCCTTCCGCCCCCTGCCGCCTAAGGAAGAGTGGCGGGGGCGTGGCAGGAGCCCCTCCCACCTCCTCCCCCTCCCCCCAGCCGCCCCGGTCCCACTCCCCCTCCTCCCCAGCCCCTCCCACCTCCCCTTCCCCCCAAAGGCCTGGGCTAACTTGGGCCTTTCAGGGTTTTGGACTTCAACTCCAACAGGCCCAAGTTTGCCCAGTTGTGGGAGTTGAAGTCCAAAACACCTGAAAGGACCAAGTTTGCTCAGGCCTTTGAAAGGGCCTGAGGCTGTGAGGAATTGTGGGAGTTGAAGTCCAAAACCCCTGAAGGCCAAAGTTCTGGACTTCAACTCCCACAATTCCTCACAGCCCCAGTTCCCTTCCAAAAGCCTGGGCAAACTTGGGCCTTTCAGGGGTTTTGGACTTCAACTCCCACAGGCCCAAGTTTGCCCAGTTGTGGAGTTGAAGTCCAAAACACCTGAAAGGACCAGTTTGCACAGGCCTTTGAAAGGGGCCTGAGGCTGTGAGGAATTGTGGGAGTTGAAGTCCAAAACCCTGAAAGGCCAAAGTTCTGGACTTCAACTCCCACATTCCTCACAGCCCCAGTTCCTTCCAAAGTCCTGGGCAACTTGGGCCTTTCAGGGGTTTTTGACTTCAACCCAACAGGCCCAATTTTGCCCAGTTGTGGGAGTTGAAGTCCAAAACACCTGAAAGGACCAAGTTTGCACAGGAGTTGTGGAGTTGAAGTCCAAAACACCTGAAAGGACCAAGTTTGCACAGGCCTTTGAAAGGGGGGCCTGAGGCTGTGAGGTGTGGGAGTTGAAGTCCAAACCCCCTGAAAGGCCAAAGTTCTGGACTTCAACTCCAATTCCTCACAGCCCCAGTTCCCTTCCAAAAGCCTGGGCAAACTTGGGCCTTTCAGGGTTTTGGACTTCAACTCCCACAATTCCTCACAGCCCAGTTCCCTTCCAAAGGCCTGTGCAAACTTGGTCCTTTCAGGTGTTTTGTACTTCAACTCCCACAATTCCTCACAGCCCCAGTTCCCTTCCAAAGGCCTGGGCAAACTTGGGCCTATCAGGGGTTTTAAGCCACAGCAACGCGTGGCCGGGTACAGCTAGTATCCATAATAAAAATGAAAATATGTATGTGTGTGGCTGGGGTGTCCACTTATACAGACAGGCTCCCACTTCCACAAATAGCTATAGCCTCCACTATCAGAAGACAACACTAGCCCTCCCTCCAATGACATAGCAGATTATAGAGAGTGTCGTAAACATGTACAATGTCCTCTACAAACACAATACCACCCACTAATCAAGTGAAGGCTTTCATACAGGGACAATTTCATCCTAGATTTTTCGTTTTCCCTCTACCACAGACATCCCAGTGTTTCTGACTGTCTCAATTGGTGTAGAATTTACATGACCCCCCAGTGCCTCTCCCATAACCCCTTTCTATACTTTTTATGGCACACAGCAAACAGAGGAATTCATCCGCAACTTAACATACTAGAGAGGTTTGGGGAGAATTCACCACAATTTATAGAATTGTAGGTCCTTGGATTTATAGTTCACCTGCAATCTAAGAGCACTTTGAACTCCACCAATGATGGACCTGGAACTAACTTGGCACATAGAACCCCAATGACCAACAAAACATACTGGAGGTCTTTGAGGGGATTTATTGGAGTTGTAGTTCACCTGCGGTACATCCAGAGAGCACTATGGACCTAAACAACGATGAATCTGGACCAAACTTGGTATGCATATGCCCAAATTTGATTACTGGGGGAGTTGGGGAGGGGGGAATTGACCTTCCTTTTTGGGAGATGTAGTTCACCCTCAACCAGAGAAACTGTGACCTCCACCAATGATGGACGTGAGCCAAACTTGGCACATAGAACCCCCTTGACTAACTCAACCTACTGGAGGGGTTTGAGGGGACTGACTCACCATAGTGGGAGTTATAGTTTACCCTACAGCCGGATAGCACACTGAACCCCACCAATGATGTATCTAGAGCAAACTTGCCCAACATAACAAACTTTAAGTAGTGATGGAGTTTCTCGGGGTTAACCTAGCATGATGTCAGTTGTAGTTAATCCACAACCTTATGCATTTGGTACAATTAAAAAAATAGCACAGACAATGCCGGGTACCCAAGCTAGTAAATAATAAAATCTATGTGGGTTACCTATTTTTTGGTCAGTGTTTTTAGAAAAGTGATATTAGAAATAGGATACATACAACTTGAGAAAATTGTGTCTATCTTGGGGAAGAAGAAGTAAATTTGTGAACTTCCTTCAAACAAGAGACTGCTCTGAGAGTTTGTAGTGAAGTGACAATGAAAGTGTGGGGATGATTTTCTATTAGCAGCAGTGGAGATACAGTATTCTCGTTTTTCATTTTTGTTGTTGTTGCTTGTATTGATAGCATCAGTACCCACAGTGTGGCTATTTGAGTGGCATGGCATCTCTTTTTTCCTTCACCATAATGACGCAGAATTAGTTCAGGTCATTGTGGGGAAACCATTCTCCAAAACAACAATGTACACAATATACAAGATATACAAAGGGGGGCCTAGCAACAAACAGAAAATATGTGAAAGAGCTTTCAATACTATTACTTCACATTTGCAGTCTTCAATAGAGCAGGCCAAAAGCAAGTTTATTGGCTCAGGCATCAATTAACTATTCAGTGAGGTGTGGACTATATTTCTCTCCAGATATATTTTGACTGCAGCTTCCACTAGCAGTGGTGAATAAAGCTTATAAGAATCCATCAGTACCTGGAATAAGAGCATATATTCCTCATTCTTGTTATAGGGTTGTGGCACTATATGCAGAAGCAGGGCTGGAGAACTGCAAGGATCCATTTTCTGCCCCATGACACTTCAGTAGCAGCGGTGCATAGACTGCCAAAAATATTAAGCAGTAAAAAAATGAAAACAAAATGGGGAATGGCAAGAAATTTGGTTTTGAAAAATCTGTGCATAGTATATGGAAGTGATAGTCGTGTTGTTGTTGTTGTGTGCCTTCAAGTTGACTCCAATTTATGATAACCATTAGGGTTTTCTTGCCAAAAAATTATTCAAAGGAGATTTGCCATTGTCTTTCTTTAATACTCAGAGAGTGTGATTTGCTCAAGCTCACACAGGTGTTTTCTGTGATTGAGTGGGGGTTTGAACTGTGGTCTCTTGTAGTCCTAGGCCCCTCCTACACTGCTATATAATCCAGATTATCAAAGCAGGTAATCCACATTATCTGCTTTGAACTGGATTATTTGAGTCTACACTGCCATATAATCAATCCAGGTTAAAGCAGATAATCTGGATTTTATATGGCAGTGCAGAAAGGCCCCTAGTCCAATACCAAACAATTACAGCAGATCACCGTTTTGAGATCAGGGGGTGCCATTCAATGGCTGCCTTTTGTGTTTGATTTCAGTGGTTCAGGTTCTCATCCTGCAAACTAAACTCAGTATATCACAAAAGCCCTTCCAGAATAAAAAAGTCATATTAAGCATAAAGATCAGCCTGTAACTAAAAAGAGATTGAGATATTGGATTTACTGTGAAATTCATTCTGAGATAGCAGGAGGAGCAATCTACCACAACTGAGTTGTATCAGGTGTAAAGATTCATCTGTAACTAAAAAAGGTTTTGTCAGGATGATTTTGCCCAGACAGTTATCTTCCCTTTCTTTTGAGATTGTGCTAAGTCTGTTGAAAAGATTTTGATGGTCTATGCCCTGTGCCAATTTTTCATAATTGTGTTCTTTGTGTGTGTTCCCCTCTCAAGAATCAGTTCCAAGTGGTGAGAACCAGAATGTGGCAGGAGGGGACGAAGAAGTGGTGGACGAGTATCAAGAGTTGAATGCCAGAGAAGAGCAGGACATTGAGATAATGATGGAAGGCTGCGAATATGCCATCTCTAATGCAGAAGCCTTTGCGGATAAGTTATCCAGAGAGCTGCAAGTTCTAGATGGGGTAAGGATTTTTTGTGAAATATAATAGGGAGTTCTCAGTCTATGCAGAACAGTTGGTTTTGGACTTAAGGTAGGAATTCTTCAGCTGCCCCTTAATTATGTGTTCATTTGTAACATTGGAACTAGATTCAGTAGAGTCTACACTTACTAAATTCACATTTATGACCTTGGAATGTTTCATACTGGACAAATAATTATATTTGTAGTCTCGGTATTCGATGCCTGATTGTGGATTTCCCGTTGGACAATGTTTGATTCATCTCCAGTGTCATCAGTTGGGACCCCCCCCCCCCCAATCAAGACCAACCGCTGCTCTGAGATCAGAGTGAAGAAAGGGGCCAGGGAGGCAGTTCCATCTTGCCTCCTGCAAGGTGCTTATAATATAATATAATATATTGTATATACATATAATATTGATATTATAATGTAATACTACTAATAATAAAATATAATTATATATTTATATTACATGTAATATTACTAATAATATTACAGTATAATGTTATAGTACAATGACATATATATTAATATTATGTTATGGCAATAATATAATATATTGTATTTACATTTTACTTGTAAGCCGCTCTGAGTCCCCTTCGAGGTGAGAAGGGTGGCATATAAATGTCGTAAATAAATCTGTAAACAGAATGATTGACCTGGTAGGCCTTTGCTTTATTAAGTTTCAGCTGTAAAAGGTGTGTGTAAAATACTTTTAACATTTTTGGGAAAGGCTTGTCTTGTTGGAGGAAGAAACCTTCTCAAGCCTCCTCTATATGATGTTTGCTGTTTTGTAATGTGTCGTTTTATAACCTGAAGTATATGTCTTACTTGATTTGCAGTTTCCTTATGTCTATATACCTAAAGCAGTGGGAGGGGCTGCAGGTCACGTGACTGACTCAGTGACAGCTTAGAATGTTCTGGTTTAAACAAGATGACAGATAGGGCATGTCAGTTGAGGAATGATGTTAGAGAAGTGTGCTTGAGTATAGAAATCTGTCAGAGTGCAGAAGTTCATATTAGGAAGTTAGAAACTGTTGAGGCTTGTGTTTTATTTGAAAGTAAACTCTTATTAAAGAGAGCTGTATGGGGCAACTTAGTTCATGAAGAAACTTAAAAGTTATAAGTTCAATATACAAACTCTCTGAAATATTACTGAAGTTTTTAACTCTTGCCAAGAAATGTGCCTGTATCTTTAAATACATGACAAAACAAGACAAAGCTTGTTATCTTTAAAAGAAGTCTGCTTGCATCATTGTTTGCTGAAAGCATCAAACAGAAACAGAATATCTACATGCTCAATGATAATCTATTATCAAATAAGCTCTGCTACACTGATTAGGTTGTGATCCTAACATGCTTAATTAACAAAGATCAGGTTCCACTACACTACCATCACCATTCAGAATTAATTTTTTTACAGATGGGAGAGTAACTGATTTCTGATCCCATTCCACAAATTAGACCCATAAACTACTACCAGTAATAATACCACTGTCATAAGTTACTGTTTCCCTTTGGATTCCCATTATTTTTAATTCTCACAGAATTTGCCTGTTGATTGAGGGAAACAATTTCCAGTCTTTGTAAGGCCCCTTCCACACAGTTGAATAAAATCCCACATTTTCTGCTTTGAATTGGAATATTTGGCATTGTGGACTCAGATAACCTGGTTCAAAGCAGATATTGTGGAATTTTCTGCCTTCATATTCTGGGTTATATGGCTGTGTGAAAGGGCCCTAAGTCCTTATGATCCCTGGGGCAAAATCAAAAACCTTTGAATAACCTTCTTGGAAGTAAATTTAAACGAGGAAGAAGGTGGATGGTAGTGTGGAAAACTAGATCTAAGTGTATTGTGAGCCAATCGCTTAGCTTTTGTAGGGCCCTTCCACACAGCTATATAACCCAGAATATCAACGCAGAATAACCCACAATATCTGCTTTGAACTGGGTTATCGAGTCTACTCTCAGATAACGTGGGATTTTCTTTCTTGATATTCTGGGATATCTTGGCTTTTCTTCATGAACAAAGATTCAGGAAGGACTCATCCCACGCTTTCTACAAGTGTGTTGATGACTAAAAAGGCCAATCTGAGATAGGCAAGTCTGGTTGCAGAAAGCACAGCAGAAAGTCTCCTTGGGTGATGTTGTTTCCAGGTTGTGGTTCTTTCTGCATTGTCGTTTCTCTTCGAGACTCGTTCAGCGTGACTTCTCGATAGAGCCGCAGCATTATGGATACTGCGTCTCCATGCCTCCCAAAGTTAGGCCAAGGTGGACCATTTTTAGTGATCAATCTAGCCAAGCCTGAGATGTTGTTTCAGGGAGTCCTTATATCTCTTTTCTGGGGCACCTCTCTTACGCTGACCCGTGGCGAGTTCACCATAAAATAGTTTCTTTGGGAGGCGGTGATCCTCCATCCTAGAGACGTGCCCTGCCCAGTGCAGCTGTGTTCTCAATAGCATGGCCTCAATGCTGGTGATCCCTGCTTGCTCAAGGACAGCAACATTCGTCACATAGTCAGTCTAGTGTATATTTAGGATTGTGCGAAGACAGCGCTGATGAAAGCGTTCGAGGAGTCGTAGTGTTGGCGATAGGTGACCCATGTTTCAGACCCATAAAGGAGAATAGACAGTACGATAGCTCTGTACACACTGATTTTTGTTCTTTGCATCAGGTATTTGTTACTCCAGACTCTTTTGTGAAGCCTTCCAAATGCACTATATACCTTTGCTAATCTGTGATCTATCTCTTTCAATCTTGGCATCTGAAGAGATGGTGCTTCCCAGGTAGGTGAACTGTTGAGCGGACTTATATAGAGCTGTGTGGAAGAGCCCATAGTGGACTCACAATCTGGGAAAGTTGATTTCTGAACTCTGCAGTCTTATCCTAGCACCCAGTTCTATATCCCTGGTAGTACAATCGTGTTTTAACAGGCTGAAATTGAGTGTTACTATGATTGTTCTATAGAAGAATAGTTATGCTTTTAAAAATCTCTTTTATCAGTTCTGTTTCAGCCCAATTTCTGCTCTTGAAACTTCCAAAACTTCCTAAAATGTTGATTAAACATTGGTGATGTATAGATTAGTTTGTTTCTGGCTTCTGGCTAATTGTAAGGATTATTTTCCAGGCAAACATCCAGTCGATCATGGCCTCTGAGAAACAGGTGAACATTCTTATGCAGCTGCTCGACGAGGCACTAAAAGAGGTGGACCAAATTGAAGTGAAGCTGAGCAGTTATGAGGAAATGCTGCAGAGTGTAAAAGAACAAATGGACCAGATTTCTGAAAGCAACCATCTAATTCATCTCAGCAACACTAACAATGTGAAACTGTTGTCGGAAATAGAGTTCCTTGTTGTAAGCATGTGAAATATTTATGGAATCATTATCTTAAATCTCTAGTCTGCATACCAAAATTTTAGAATGCATCTTGATAGATAATAAACACCCCATGGCATTTATATAAAATATCATTAAAAAGTCAATAAAGGCGCCTCAAGTTGTATAGGCTCATAGTACTATGTAACAAAATTTGAACAATTTTCTGTTCCTGGTTTGAAAGTGTTATTTCCTATTTAATTGTGAGGTACTTACTTTGAAAGTAGTTGTTATACTCCAGAAACTTCATTTTTGTGACTGAGAGTAATGCTATTATTTCCATCAGCCTAGGCACTTAGTAATTTTCTGTACTGAAAACATGCCATTTTTAACCTTTCAGTGTGCAAACCGCAAAAACAAGGTTTTTGCAGTTTAATAAACCTTTTCTATGTCAGTTTAATAAATATTTTCCGATTAGGAAATGACATTTATAACCCAGGAACAAAAAATGTGTTGCATAGTGGAATAAGTTTGTGGCATATTCAGTTAGATTTTTGTTTTTACCTTGCCTTAAAGCAGTAAAGCACTCAAAAAGACTAATATGAGTGCGTATGTATGTATGTATAAAAGAGAAAAAACATCAAATAGGCGTAGAGCATAAATATGTAGATTGAAATTTAAGAACTGCATATGAGCATCATGTCAACAAAATAGCAGTGTAATAACCATCATCAAACTGCCTTGAGTCATCTCTGGGCTGAGAGGGGCGGTATACAAATATAATAAATAAACCATCATCATTATCTTTATTTATACCTTACCCCTTCTTCCCAAAGGGACTCGGAGTGGCTTACAACAATCAACAAATGCAAAAATAATATAAACAATAGACAAAGAACAATAACCAATTATCACTACATAGAATTAAAACATACCGTGTTTCCCCGAAAGTAAGACAGCGTCTTACTTTCTTTTCCCCCCGAAAAGTCCCCCTACGGCTTACTTTCGGGGTACGTCTTATATAAACTAAGACGTACCCCGTCGCCACGCCCACACCGCCGCCGTCATGCCGCCGCCGCAACCGGCCCCATTGGCCGCGGCACACCTCTGCGGCGCAGCTTTTCCTTGGACGAAAGAAGGGAGGGGGAAAGGAGCCAGGGGTGTGGCGAAGCAGCGCCGCGTCAGAGTGCGCGCGCCGCCGCGCCACGCCTCTGGCTCCTTTCCCCCCTCCCTTCCTTGGGCGAAAGAAGGGAGGGGAAAGGAGCCAGGGGCGTGGCGAAGCAGTGCCGCGTCAGAGTGGCGCGCCGGCCGCCACGCCTCTGGCTCCCTCCCTCCCTTGGACGAAAGAAGGGGGGGGAAAGGAGCCAGGGGCATGGCGAAGCAGTGCGTCAGAGTGACGCGCTCCGCCACGCCTCTGGCTTTTTTCCCTCCCTTCCTTGGACGAAAGAGGGAGGGGGAAAGGAGCCGGGGGCGTGGCAAAGCAGCGCTCTGGCGCGGCGCCGCTTCGCCACGCCTCTGGCTCCTTCCCCCTCCCTTCTTTGGAGGCCTGGCAGAAAGGTGTGCCGTGGAGGTGTGCCGCGGCCGATGGGCGGTCGCGGCGGCGGCGCGGTGACGCGACGAGGTACGGCTTACTTTCGGGGTACGGCTTATATTAGCCGACCCCCCTGACACCCCCGATACGTCTTACAATCGGGGGTGTCTTACTATTGGGGAAACACGATAATAAAAACATTAATAAATACAGTTTAAAACTATTTTCTCTGTAAAACAATATAAATATAGACACAATATAAATATAGGAGTGGTTCCAAATATAGATTAACATAGAGCTGTTAGCTGCAAGTAATTAAAACCCAGAAAGAGGATTTCAGATTTACATAATGGGCAGGGTGGCATAGAAAGTAAGGAAAATCTGAATTATGAGAAGGGAGTGTGATAACCTGGTGGCCCCAAAGGACTGATGTAAGACTCCAGAAAGGCTGGATTCAGCCTAATGCTTGTCACTAGTGGTGTAAATATTTATTTTTTGCAGAACCATATGGATTTGGCAAAGGGTCACATCAAGGCCCTCCAAGAAGGAGACCTTTCATCCTCTCGTGGCATTGAAGCCTGCACCAATGCAGCAGATGCTCTCTTACAATGTATGAATGTTGCTCTTCAGCCAGGTAAGTATTTTATGATAATCTTGCTTTCTGTCTTCGCTTTAAGCATTCAACTTCCTTCCTTTTTTCAATAATGCTTGTTGGAACAGTAATCTCCATTTATTTTTGGCTGGCAGGGCACGAGATGCTTCATGCTGTCACTCAGCAGCAGCAGCTTTTTACTGACCTGCGTGAACAGTTTGCACGGAGACTGGCCAGTCATCTCAACAATGTATTCGTTCAGCAGGTATTTTTTTCCTACTCTTTTTTATGTGTAAAATATGCAAATAATTCTTCAATTCAGTTTTTACAGATTCCAAAAAATGTGGGTTACATCCAGATTTAGAAGTTTATAAATGAGCAGGAAAATGCAGAGTTCCTTGCCCCTCTTGCCTCAAGAGACCCAATGGGTCAGCCCCAGCTTCTGCCAACCTAGCAGTTCAAAAACATGCAAATGTGAGTAGATCAATAGGTACCGCTCTGGTGGGAAAGTAACAGCGCTCCATGCAGTCATGCTGGCCACATGACCTTGGAGGTGTCTACAGACAACGCTGGCTCTTCGGCTTAGAAATGGAGATGAGCACCCCACCCCAGAGTCAGACATGACTGGACTTAATGTCAGGGGAAAACCTTTATCTTTTAAATAATAATAATATAATAATAATAATAACTATATCATTTATTAGTCGCCCTCCACGGGAAGTGCTCCGGGCGACTTACAGGATCATGACAACTACAAACCACACGACACAAAAGGGAGGATAGGGGGTGGGGAAGGAAAGAGGGGAGCAGGGTGAAGTCCAGGCAACGGTGGCCAGCTAAGGCACCATCCCGCCATCAAAAGAAGGCAGGCAAGGGGGCCTCAGCAGGATCGCTGACGTCCAGACGCAAGAAGGGGACGGGGCCCGCGGGCTCCCATGTGGAAGCCCGCGTTCGCCGCTCCAGCCCGTCCGCCAAGAGTCCTTTATGGTAAATGGGCAAGACCCTTGGAGCTTCGACTGCCTGTGGCAGGCGCTCCAGAGAGTCCTGGTCGAAAACGTCCTCAGAGGCTGTGTCGACTTCTGCCTGGGCCGGCCTTCACCCGGTGGAGCCACAAAGGTCCTTGGTCGGAAGGTCCGGGGGGGCATCCCTGGGCCAGCCAGCCTTGGTGCTGGGTGCCTCCTCCACTCCTCCGACCGATCCGGTGGGCAGACGGAGGACCTGGGCCTACGGGCGCGATCCTCTCGGTGGGGAGCTCCGCCCGCAACCCGCTCGGCTCGGTGCTTCCTCCTCCGGCGGCGCCGCCTCCTTCTATGGGTGGCATGCTGCTTCCGGTTCAGGACTGTGTTGTCGTTGGAGTCCTCCAAGGGCGGGACTTCCGTGTAGGGTTTACTTCCAGGGCTCGCAGAGGGGTTGCTGTCTTCCGGAGGCGGGACTTCCGGAAGGCGATCATCTCCGGGTCCTGCTTCCTCCTCGGGGTCTGGCACATGGCGGAGTGGAGCGTCCTCAAGGCCGATCGCCATGTTGGGTCGCTCCATCTCCAGCTGACTCCCCCAGCTCCTCGCGTAGCGGCGCCGGCGGGCCCGGGAGTTCCGGGGGAACGCCAGGCCGGCCGAGATGTCGAGATCATCTAGCAGGTCCACTGCATGCGGCTGGTGGGTCTCAAGGGCGTCCGGTGCTTCCTCGATGTGAGCCGGGCCGGTAAGCGACTCATCCTGGCCGTCGGGGCTTGGGCTTAGCAATCGGGAGTCGGCCTGGTCCCTGGGAGTTGGGCTCTGCGCTGCCACCAGCTCCCCGGCCGGGGTTAGTCCGCCAACGGAGCTAGTGGGGAAGTCCCATGAGTGGTCCCAGGCGAAGTCTGGGTCACCGCGGAGGTCTGACTGAGGCTCATGGTGGGGGTCGACCCGCTTGGGGGACCACCAGGCATATCTCCGGGACAGGGATCCGGGAAGTTGGGGGGCAAGGCATGCCCGTCAGCTCCAGTATGCCACCAAACCTCTTCCGAAACTTCTCCATCTGGGCCGCGAGCTCGTTGTATTCTGCAATGAGCTCTGCAAACAGGCCGGGGTCGAGTTGACCAGGACCCAGCTGGTCCGGGGGTGGCCCCAGGGAGTTAAGGGGCACCGGCAAGCTGTTTCCCGGTGCGTAGGCCTTTTGGTCAAATTGGTCGGTGGTAGGGTCCTGGCCCTCCCGTTGTGGCCTCCTTGGGGAGCTGCTCCGTGGGGGCCGCATCTCTCCGGGAGGTTAATTCCCGTGCTGTGCGGGGGCTCTGCATTCAAGGGGGGTCGTCGGGGGTTCTAAGTGAGGGCCTTTGCCCAACGATCTCCTACCGAATCTCCTCAGGAAGCGTGCGCCCGAAGCCGTTACGGTCGAATGACCCAGCCATTACTGGGTGTTTTGGTGTCCTCATTGAGAGTCCCGAGGCTTTCCCCAGCCAGATTACGTTCTCCGGTGTCTGTGGGTCTCCAAAAGTGACCCCCTGAGTCTGGCGATCGACTGCCTTCTCCCCAAGGGGGGAGCAGCAGGATCGGCCTAATAAATCCAGGGAACCAAAGAGGTCATGCCGGAGCTCACCCAAAGGGAGCTCCACAGCAGTCGCCATCTTGGCAGGAACTCCAAGAAATATCTCATAGACTTTGCTTAAGCTATCGAACGATTATGTTATTGCTCAGGAAATGAAGCATATGCTAGAAATATGTATGGAATCAGGCAGCCCCTGAACAGATGTCCATGTGATGATTTATTTATTTGATTTCTTTCTCCCAGACGTGTGATCCAGGATGGCAGTGAAATATGGGTAAAACCCTTACATCTTGATGTTGTAGTTTCAGTCAACAGATATCCAAGTGCTTTTTTTGTGAGATGCTTTAGTAGTAAAACCAGAAACTGTTAAAGACAGAGTGATGGACAATTATTTGAATCTAGTATTTGCAACAAGTTGGGGTTTCCGCTCATACTGCTATCCCAAATAAGATTTCTTCGGATATATGCTCAATTTGTATAAAAGGGATTTGGATTTGAGGATTTAAAAAATCTATCCAGATGTGATCTTGAAGGCTGGCTATAATAGCACCGCCATCCAGAATTTATCTCCTGTTCATATTGAATATATTTATTTATTTACCATATTTATATCCTGTCCTCCTCTCCTCAAAAGGGACTCCAAATGACATTTACACATAGGCAACAATTCAATGCCATTAAAAACAACATACAATTAAAATAAACATATACATTAAAACCACAGAAATTTAAAAATCTAAACATTGCACCCATTTTTTAAACCACGCAGTCCAAGATTGTAATCCGAAGTCATTCCAGTTGTCATTGCACAAATTCCATATCCTTTATTGCACTACAATTATCCAAAGGCTTGGTCCCATAGCCATGGTTTTTCTTTCTTTCTGAAGGCCAAGAGGGAGGGGTTTGATCTAATCTCACTGGAGAGGGAGTTCCACAGCCGAGGGGCTACCACTCAGATGGCCCTGTCTCTCGTCCTCACCAAATGCATCTGTGAAGAGCAGGGCCTCCCTGAATGTAGTGATAAGTAAGTCATGAGAATAGGCATAGCATCTGGATGCGCTGCTGTGGTAAAAAAAGCTGCCCCCACACATTCTGCCATTTTGGGAAAACCTGCTTTAGAAATACATTATTTCCCTCACTTATTGCTGGGGTTAGGTTCCAGGACTTCCTGCAATAAGTCAAAAACCATGATGTAGGGATGCTCTATTTATTTTAATATTTATATTATTTTAGTAGTTAGACAGTATTTTAAGTCTTTATAAACTTAAAATAAAATGAAGTGAAGGAAGGAAAGGCCCTTCAAGGCTGGAGGGAAGGAGGACTGAGGAGGGAAAGTGCCTTGGAGAGTGACGGTGGCAAAACTCCACAAAACAGCAAAAATACCATGATATATATTTAAAATTAATATTTTTTGTTTTAAAACCTCATGATCACAATTCAGAGTGAGTTGTGTGGTCATATTTCTTCAACAATTTTTTTTATTCCTGTATTTTATCTCCAAATAGTTTATAGAGCTGGAGAAGGGTCTCAGTAACAGGTCCTACTATCTTTCAGTTTCTGTGAGTACAGAGTTCGAAACAAACTGCTTTGATTTTATGTGGCCTCTTTTTTAAAAGCTTGCTGAGCCTAACTTTTCTGCAGTGTTGCCTCTGCAAAATCAAAACTGTAAGCTAAATGGCTTGAGGCAGCAGATCACTTCTGACTGTTACCTCAACTCCAAAGCTTCCTCTGTAAGTGATTGATATGCTTTTGTGAGAGATGCATAACCAAGGGGAAAAGACATTGAATCAACATGGACAATGAGGGGGGGGGGATTGGGATCTGTCTTATGTACGTTATTTGTGTATGACTGGTGGGTGAATGCTATCTCAAAGTAGGCCATATTCAGTGGAGTAGCATGTTCGTACTAAAAATTGAATTGTAGTTGCACCATGTGTTTTTCTTATAATAAAAATCACATGTGACCTGTGGCAAATGTTGTAATGTGAAGTGTACCTGCTTTAGGAAGCTGGCCAACAAGGCCCTCCTGCAGGAGTGCTTTATTTAGCCTCATGTTCTCCCTTTACCTCAAACAAGGAAGCTTTTGAGCCTCTTGAGCACACTAAGCTCTCATTGGGCGATTTCAACCTTTCCCTTCCTACAGTAGAATTTGTTTTTAATTGTTAGCATTTTTGCAAATGGAGGTATCTACTGATACTTACTACATGCGTAGATGATGCTCTTTGGCTACATTGGGAACCACACTCAGAGTGAGTTTGACGTTACTCTATAGAATGCTTGATGGCTTTGAACTCCGTCTTTCGTAACTCAAGACATTGAATGGCTTCCATATTCTATTGTAAATTATGCCTAACATAAATTGAGATGTTGATTCTCTTGGATATATACAGTTAGTAGTTCTATGAATGGGTTACAAAGTGGCTGAAATGTATTTGAATTATGTCTATTAACTGGCATTTTTGGGTATCTAACACCTTGTCTGGAGTTGCAATTTAAATGTGTACGTCAACTTTATATTGAAATGTCTTACTTTTTATTTAAATTAAAAGATTTTTTGAAAATTTGGCTCAACCAGATGTCCATAGGTACCATTCCCCAAAATACTTAGTTTTCATATTTTTATGAAATATGTGATTAACATTTCAAATTGAAATAGGTCAGCATGTATTGGTTTTTTTTTTTCTAATATAAGGCTATTGAGAGAAATCTTGAAATTTCAAGCCAAAAAAGCAACTCCAGATGAGATTAATGCATTATGGTTGCAAGAAATTACTCCTAACTCTTAATCTGGGTTGATTTTGTCCTTATAAATATTAGTTTCCAAATTGCCTTGAGCTTGTATTCTTTCTTTCAGAGCACAGAAAGGAGCAATTGGAAGTCATACTTCATAACTTTCAGAAATTCCTTTTCACTAACTTTTTCAAAGTTTTCCTGGTTTGCGATTTTACTGGAGCGCTCTTTCAAACAACTCTCCCTTTCTGTTTTCTTCCACCAAGGGTCACGACCAAAGTTCCACTCTTGCTCAACACTCCATTGAGCTGACATTGCCCAACCATCATCCCTTCCACAGGGACTTGCTCCGATATGCCAAACTTATGGAGTGGTTAAAGAACACAGATTATGGAAAATATGAAGGGCTGACAAAGGTGAGCGGCTCAGAAAGAGGAAAATTGACTTAAAATAGGAAGTAAAATCCAAAGTTATTCTTCTGATAAATAACAACACTGGATTATTCACTGGAGTGTGATCTACTGGCATTTGAACTTGGGCAAGGTAGCATTTCCTTAGCTGCCCCACCACTGTCCCCTCTTTCTTCGATGTTTCTTCTACTTGATTTCTCAAAGTCAAACTTGCTGCATGTAGTCAATAGTGTTTCTTATCAAACTGGTATTTCATTTTAAGTTCCTTCACATGTAAGGATTTATAGGGTTATGAAAATCTGTTTTCCTTTAGTTGTTTTTCCGCAAATCCTATTGTCTCTCTGGCCCAGTTTGCTTCAGTTCAAAACTCTTTTTTGTCACAGAAAGATATACATAGCTTTTAAAAATCTACCTATTTTTACTCATGAACACATATTTACACCATAAATATTTACACCATTATCATATCATTACAAGAATTGATACACTATAAAAAACACACTATATAACACGATTTTTGTTCCTGTGTTATAAATGTCATTTTCTAATTGGTTCTTTCATAAAAACATGGAAAAAATTATTAAACTGCAAAAACTTTTTGTGGGACACCTTGCAGCACACTTTACTGATTTTTCATTGAATATCTCAACCAATTCAACATTTTTTGTAGCAGCCACAAAGATGAAGTTTCTAACAGCCACTTTCAAAATAAGTGCCACACAATTAGGGTTGCCATTTTTTGATATAAGAAATAAGGGACATTTACAGGATTTTTCACAAAAATAAGGGACACTTCATTAAAATCTTGAAACTCAAACATTAGGTAGAAATAGTTTTATTAACAGAATAAGATAATGATTGAAACTCACAAAAAAAAACCTGACTTATACCCTCTTAACAGTACATGGTATGTTTCTGCATGCTTTGTCATGCAGAAAAAACATTATTAGAACTACCTAATTTTCTCCATCTGTATTTAGTACTTGACTTTGCTGACTTTAAAAGTGCACTGTCTAAACATTAAAATAAAATAAATATTATAAGACAGTACATCTTCATGATTATTATGTCAATAGTTAATGGTATAGCATAGTATGGGATACACAGCTAGGCCTATTTTAAGAGTAACGCTCTTAAAATAGGCCTAGCCAGCAACCAGAAACTATCTTCATCCAACATGATCCAACATTTCCCTTGGGTAACGGTTAATTAGTCTACTGTACTTTGAAAAAGTCCTGTATCGCCTCTTCCTTCCAACAGGGATGCAGGCTGCCCTGCGAGTGGGAATCCCCGGGCAGGCATTGCCGTGGAAACCGCAGCGCGCACCTTCCTCTGGTCAACCCCACCCAGTCCTGTCCTGCTAGTCAAAAATAAGGGACAGGGCCTGAAAATAAGGGACACAAATTTTAGGGCCAAAATAAGGGACGTCCCTTAGAATAAGGGACATATGGGAACCCTACACACAATTAAACAGGAAATAACACTTTCAAACCAGGAACAGAAAGTATTTCAAATGCATATGTGGTTTTGTTCACACTTTTTCTCCCCTGCTTCACAAGCCTTTGATGTGTATAGATTTCTATAGCAAGGTGTGCTTCATCCCCTTAGGATTTGTTTAAAATAGCAAAATGCTAACCAACCATTTTTGTCCCTATTCACCTATAGTTAGGTCTTGAAGTTAAGGCTAAGACATTTGACATTTTTATTATTGTTGTTGCATCGGTACTCATTAAACTTGCCAGGAGGTACTGAGTTCTGCAAGGTTTGTTTTCCCATATCACCATCAATTTATCATGTCAAAATCTTGGACTTTCCAAACAAATGAGGAGCACTGTTATTGTGAACATGTCACATTTATTTATTTACTATACTTTTATACCGCTCCTCTCAACCCGAAGGCGACTTGAGATGGTGTTAATTTCTTATCTATCGATCTATTTATTACACATAATAAAAGTGAAAAATATGTGTGTGCGTATGTGGAAGAGGTGTCCACTTACACAGACAGCCTCCGGCCCCCACAAACAGGCTCTAGTTCCAAGTGCTGAGAAGTCTCCAAAGGAACTCCCTCAACTGATATTACAGGTTAGAGCGAGCTCCGTGAACATGTAGCCCAAACGCTGACAATGTCCTCCCCAAATACTATGGCCCACCACCCAAGGAATGCTTTCCTTCGGGGAGAATTTCACCCTAGATTTGACGCATTTCCTCCACCACAGGGATGCAAATTCCTTGTGTGGAATTTGCATGACTCCGCCCACTGCCTCTGCCTTAACTCTTTTGGGAGATTTGGGGAACTGACTCAACAGGTATCCAGAGAACACTCATGATGACGAATCTGGACCAAACGCGGCACACACAGCCAACATGGCCAACTGTGAATACTACCTGGGCTTGGGGGTGATTGGGGAATCTGAGAGTTGTAGTTCACCCTTATCCAGAGAGCACTGAACCCAGCTAATATCGGATCTGGACCAAACTTGCCACACAGGCCCAACATGGCCAACTTTGAATAATGGCCGGGTTTGGGAAGGATTGCGCCACGATTCTGGGAATTGTAGTTCACCCACATCCTTAAGCATTTTCTAATAGGAGCATTAATAAAAAAACGAACTGTAAGACTGTCTTTTTTCTAATAAATAGCGTTATACATTACCAAACCAATATTACCAAACTTCGAAAAACAAACAATGCCTTTCTCAAATAACCCGGGCACCACCGGATCCCCAACCTTGTTGTGTAATAAATCTCATTTGTATTTTGCAGTGTAATGATTTGTTAATTTAAGAAATTAGCTTTGAAAGTTAACCACAGTTGGTTACTTTGCATTTCTTTTTCCATCAACAGTAAGGACCATTTTTTCATGGTCTCCATTACAGTAAGTCAAGGTCTTCTCTTTTTTCTTTTGTTGCGCTCAGCTAGGTTCTAGTTTGGGGAAGGATTTGTTGATTTGTCAAAACAATACAGGTACATGTTTATAAAAACATCCTTTGTTTTCTTTTACTACTCTGCATCTGTTTTTCTTTAAAGAACTACATGGATTACTTATCCCGGTTGTATGACAGGGAAATCAAGGATTTCTTTGAGGTTGCCAAGATTAAAATGACAGGCGCAACCAAAGAAGGAAAGAAGTTTGGTAAGTTTTTCACAAGAGCTTGCTCTTTTAGTGTGGCATCACAGATGGAAAAAAATATCAGATTGGGATCAAAAGGCTGCTTGAGTAGTTCATACAATGGTTTTACTCAATTTTACCTATGCCTGACCATGCTGTTTGGGAATTTTGGGAACTATAATCCAAAGTGAATGTTTCTAAATATTTATATTTATAACCAAACCTTCTTTGCAAAAAAAGAGCAAGTGAGGAAACACTGATTCAATTGTTGACCTACCAGCATAGTCTTCCATACAGCCACAGTACCTGCCATTACAACAGCTACCAGCCAGCAAAACATTGGTTATCATATTTTAAGGTGCCAAGTTTCAGTTGCAGACAAAACAAACAAATGGGGAAATAGAAGAGAAGGTGAACAATGAAAAAGAGATATCTATACCAGCTTCAAAAGTCCATTAATGTACAAAATGCAGGCGAGCAATTCAACACTTCTCAGATTGCCAGGTTTTACTCCTTTGCTTCTAAGCAGTGCTACACAGTGACATCTTACATTGTAACCAAGATAGCCTCAGGATGCAAACTGGTGTGGATTAACTTAAAAGTAAGACCCATGAAATAAAGCACAATCTACTTTTCTGCATAGGATTACACAGCACAACTAGTTTCTCCATGGGCATCTATCTATCTATCTATCCACGTAATAAAAATGAAAATGTGTATGTGTGTATGTGGCAGAGGTGTCCACTTACACAGACAGCCTCCTGCCTCCACAAAACAGGCTATAGTTCCCACTACGCAGGAGACACCCATGGCCCTCCTTCCAAGGACATTTCAGGTTACAGCAGGCACCACGAACATATCTCCCAACCCCTGCCAAGGTCCTCCCCAAACACCATACTGCCCATCCCCCAAGGAATGCTTTCATCCAGGGATAATTTCATCCTAGATGTTTTGCCTCCAGAATGGACATCCCAGAGTTCCTTTCTCTCAATTGGTGGAGAATCTGCATGACCCCGCCCACTGCCTTTCCCTAACCCTTTACTACACTTTCCTATGGAACACAGAAATTGATCAGCAACTGAACAAGACGTTTTGGGGGAATTAACTAAATAATATTACCTAAAATCTCAAAACAAAAAATGCCTTTTTCTAATAACATGGGCACTGCTGGGTACCCAAGCTAGTTGTAAATAAAACCCCCTACATATGCATATGCAGTGTATATTTCTATTTCTTAGTGATATATTGGAGTGGATGTTCCAAACGTTCTTCAGTATTGGGTGACATCTTGTTCTGTGCTTTTGTATTTTTCATCCAACAGCTTGTCCCTGAATTTTGCCAAATTTGTAACTGTCAAAACCAGTGCTGCCCAACTTTTGGTCCTCCAGATGTTTTGGATTTAAACTTCTTGAAAACCTTGTCAGTGTGGTTGGTCACAAAAATTTCTAAGAGTTATGGTCTAAATTTTTGGAAGAGAAAGGTTAAAAAGCAACCATGCCAAACAAAAAGAAGCTATTGGTTAACTACTGTGAAGTTATAGTAAATAACTGCCTACATAAATGCCGCCACCTTAGATATCAGCATGATAGAAGGGCAGGGATTCGTTCTTTCAGTATTCCATACTTAAACTGGAATTAAAATGCACTTTGAACTGTATTTCTTATCATCTTGTCTACTTCATGAAAATACGTCTGTGGCATTGAGAGACATCTAAGTTGTCAACTGTGAGTGGAAACTCCAATCTTACCAGATTTACAGGAGATTGGAATTTACATAGATTTTTGTGTTCAAATGCAGGTTCCTCCTATTATGAAAATTGACCCACCTGAGTGATAAAATGGTTGTTTCATTTTGCACTTGATCTTCACTATAATTTATTTATTATTTATTTACCATATTTATACCCCACCCTTCTCAACCCCAAAGGGAACTCAAGGCAGCTTTACACATAGGCAGATGTTCAGTGCCTTAAAAACAACATACAATTAAAATAAACATTTAGATTTAGATTACAATTAAAGCACGTTAAAACAGTTAAAACATATATCCATTATTAAAACCAGACGGTACTGAACTCCAGCTTCCCTTAGCCCTCACTGTCAGGTCTATGGTTGACGGGAGCTGCAGTCTATCAACATCTGGAGAGCCACCCATTCCTTACCAGTGTTATATAAGAGTCCAATGATATTATTTTAAAACTACGGTAGTTTTACTGCTAAATAAATGCCACTAAACCCAAAATCTGACAGTAAGAGATCATAGAGCATATTTTTCCAGTACAACTGCAGTCACCTCTTTGGGCAGCCAAGTATCTTGAATAAGATCTCTCTTCTGTGTTGCATCTGGATCTCCTTCTGACACAGCTAGTAACATGGAGTCCCTTGTATAGTCAGAGTTCATTGTTGTTGGTTTGTTCTTCCTCGTGTAAATAATAATTGGGAAATCATTCATGACCACTGCGTTACACCTTTTCTGTATAGTAAATATTTGAGACTGGTACCTCCCCAGCTATGTTTGTTTGCAACTTGTAGTTTACTTGCTTCTCATAGTTCTCTGCATGTTTCTTTCCAGCTAGTGCTTAACTTGCATCTCATGCATGGTTTGTGCAAAATGCATTTTTAACTTGTCTTTGTCTTTGATGCTTGCAACTTAATCCATCACAGCTACACTGCCACGAAAAGAAAGTGCTGTCAAACAGGAAACGGAGAGTGAGTATGACTAGTGCTTTAAAGTGGTTGTTGCCAATGCATTCATGTCTTTGTAAAAAGTACTTGTAATGGCAAAACCTATGAACTCCAGAATTGTCAGCTATAGTGTCCTGGCACAAAATTGTGCGCGCTACAGGAAAGCTACATTTTTATCTGGGAGGTCAGCAAAATACAATAATTCATTCCTGCAGGAGGTCTCCTGTGGGATCTTGAACTATATGCTGAATACAACAGAATTTCAACTTAGGCCATAACTGCACAGGATATTTTTGGAGGCAAGCTATGCATTTTACGTTTCTAAAGTTCATACTGCACCTGTACTTTACTCCATATAGATTCCCTGCTGAGCTGCACTACAAACAGGAATTATCACAAATCCATTATGGAGACTGCCAAAAATGAAACTCATAGCGTCTTACTCATAGCATCTTCCATGCCACACAAGGCCTGCTATTGGAGGAATGTTCGCTCACTTATTTCAGCCTTTGTAGTTTTAAGTGTATAATCACTAGAAACTATTTTCTTTTAAAGACCTGAGTGAAGAAACTTAGTTAGTTTGGCCCTTTGGATTTTTTTAGATCAGCAGTTTCCAAACCTGGTCACAGAACCCTTCAGAAGACTCCCCCACCCCCATGGCACTGTGAACCCACAGAGTTCTTCCTTCTTTCCCCTACTCCTATTGTCTGTGTCCCTTTGTATAATATAAATTTGGAAATAAAGAGATTCAAATTTGTTTTTTATAGCAAGGTCTTCATATTCTGGCATGGGTTTTTTAAAAAGTTTTTAAAAGATAATTATAACATAAAATAAAATAAATTATTTATATCCCACACCTATCTTCGCAAATATTTTTTTTCCATGGAACCCCTATGATGCTTTCATGGAACCCTAGGTTTCAATGGAACACAGTTTTGGAACCACTGTCCTAGATGATCACTTTGCTTTATCTGTGATGTCATGTTAGCTGGTTTCCCACATTTTGTCATGGTCTTTTTTCATTTTAAAGTATTGAATATCTCTCCTTTGGCTTAATGACTGGCAGTAAGAGCGTTAAGCTAACATGCACTTGTATTTTTGAGATCCCATCTTTATGTCTTTGCCCCAAACCATCACTGAATTACTGCTCCCAGGAACTTTTCTGAAGTTGAATGGAAAGAGAATCCAATCCTTCCCCTATGGCATTCCCTAATTTCAATTCATATAATACAGTCATTTATATCCTGTGACTTTCTGATGATTGCCCACCGTTTTCAGTATAGTAGACTAGCCTATTTCAAAAATATAGCCACAACTGGTCTTAATATTGGCTTGTCTGAGGGTAAAAGGACTCTTAAAGGACTTGAAGACAGGCAGGCAAACACACACTTTTTATCACAAACATTGAACTCCTAGCATACTTAGGTTTTCAGCATCCTGGGCTTTGTGAAGCCATAGCAGCCATAGCACCACCATCTGCACAGGCATCAAATCACCTGTAACCTCCATCCTACATTGTTTGTGTATAGAACATTCTCATGCTGCTGCTTGGTTGCAAGCTTTTGGCAACACTGTGGCTGGAGGCTACAGTGACTTCATGACACTGGAAGTGTTGTAGTCTTAAGTATTTAAGATGCCATTGTGCTGGTTGTTGCTTGGCCTGGTATTTTCATTTCAGAATATTATGTTGAATCCAGCCATGTTGTAGCATAAACAGAAGGCATTTCTGATCACATAAAGGATCATTTTTTTATTTTAAAAAATCCTGCTTCCTGTATCAAACACTGGTCAGGTTTGCAGATCATGACAAAACATAGCTTAATATTTCAAGGATGGGTCTTGGTGTCTCACAATCTGTTCCAGTGTTTCTGTAAAAAGGAGTTTGAAGGCTTTTGCTTCTATTTCAGACATAACGATTTAATAGTATTTAAGATTAATCACAGTTTTGAGTTTGGACAACACACTTAGCTGTGATTAATATAAACGGAATTGTACAGGAGAAGGAGCGTGAGAGTCCTACCCATGCCAAGGCTTAGTCGCCAAGCTATGATTTCCATCCATACAAATGCACAGTGTGCTGAATTCCCAGGCTACATGGATGACTTGTGTGTGCGCACAAAGAATGGTGTAGAAAGCCTTATCTACTCAGAGTTCTTAGAATTTAAGTCAAAATCTTTTGCTTTTAAATTATTACATGAAAATGCTAAATTGTGTACAGTTGCATAGCATGCATTTTTATCTCGCTTTAATTGAACTGGAAATTTGCAACAGGTTCATGAAGACATAATGACAGTGTTTAGTAGAGAGTAACATTCCCTAAATCTTTTGTAGTAGATAAACTCTTCCTTGGCAGATAAAGTCCACCTGCTATTGGTTGGCTGCATGTGGGCTTCTTTATCTTTCTAGTAGGTGTGTGGTACTATTTTCTTTTTAAAGGAAATAGTAATGCCTTGCTGTGTGTTCTGCTTTGCTTTTAGAAGATGCCACTTAAAGAATTGCCTTTTTGTATCCCCCCTTATCTGTGCTCTTTTCTGGAATGTTATGGGCCCTACATTACTTCTTGTATTTGCTCATTCCAAGTGTCTGTCACTGAGTATTGTTTCTGAACAGTTTCTTCTATGTGGTTTCACTTCCGTGAAGAAACGTGTCAGTGCGAACTCATTCTGCCTATTATGTAGGAGAAGTACTGAAAGTCTTCAGAGAGGGGCAGAAATGTTTAAATGCACAATAAGTACTATATTGCAGAATATATGGTTGTCCATTTAGTATAGCTTCTTTACCCAGCTTTCACTGTTGTCATAGGCCTTCATGGAAGCTCCGGGAAGTTGACAGGTTCAACTTCTAGCTTAAACAAGCTTACAGTTCAGAGTTCAGGAAATCGCAGGTCTCAGTCATCATCTTTGCTGGACATGGGGAACATGTCTGCTTCGGATCTTGATGTGGCTGACAGAAGTAAGTTTGATAAGGTAAGATGCGTGTGTGTTCGCTGAAACTGCATGCAGTAATTTCAGTAGCAACATAGTAATCTAATTCAATTGTCATGATATCCATCTCTCTATTTTGTATGTGACACGAGAGACCCTCTGTGCACTTTCTGTTTCCCAAAAGACAAAGGTAGTATTTGGAATCCTAGATTGCTTGTAAGAAGCATAGGGAACACCTCTTCCCCTTATCATTTTTGTTTCTTCCAGGAACGGAGACTGTTTTTATTGGAGGTACTTCAGTGTAAACACTACTACGTTACAGTGGGATTTTACATGGTCAAAACAAAGGAAGAATGAGGCAGTAGTAGGCTAGAGGTGTTGGTTTTATGAAAAAGAAAAATGGCTTCTTTATACAGTCTATCAGATACATAGTGCCAAAAATTTACAGTACTGTTTCCCAAATTTAAGATCATTGGCTGGCATTCAGTATTTCATGGTTAATAGAGTTACAGATTGCTTAACATAAGAACATAAGAAGAGTTGAAGACCTCAGCCCATCTAGTCCAGCATTCTGTAGCAGTGGCCCTCAGTTGCGGGGATCTCGAGCAGAAGGGAGGGCAAAACCCTGACCTGCTCCCGACCCCCCACAACCAGTACCCAGGGAAATCCTGCCTACCTCAACCAACTCCGAGGTGGCACTTGAATTCAATATGAGTAGTTGTGTATAACAACAAGCAGCCAGGTTAAATGTGACATTTTCACCAGCATCTTTATTTAATTATATGTACATAGTTAATAGGCCTGGGCAATCATGGTTCTAAAGTTCTGGTGGTGAAAACTAGGTTGCGCTGGTGCTTTGCTTCTACAGTGTTGCTAAAGTTCTGGTGGTGAACATTTCAGAACTCTAACAAAACTTTCAAAACTTCATTATGATTTCATTATTGGCGATTTTTAAGACAGAACCAATTGGGAACTGCCATTTATAATGAAATTTTGAAAGTTTTGTTAGAGTTCTGAAATGTTCACCACCAGAACTTTAGCAACACTGTAGAAGCAAAGCACCAGCGCCACCTAGTTCTCACCACCAGAACTTTAGTTTTGTAAGTACTTTCGAACCATTTAGAACCATGATTGCCCAGGCCTAATAGTTAAAAAGGTGATGTAGAATGTCAGTCTTTATAGTTACTGTACATAATTAAGACTATTTTTGTTAAAGGTACAGAATTTGAAAAAAAAAATTGCTCCTGGTTTGAAAGTGTTATTTCCTGTTTGTGCGATACTTACTTTGCAAGTAGTCGTCATACTCCAGAACCTTTATCTTTGTGGCTCCCACAAACTGTGTTGAATTGGTTGAGACTCTATGAGATACTCATTGAAAAACTGTAGCAAAACGTGCTGCAGGATGTCCCGCAGAAACAAAAGTTTATGCAGTTTAATAAACCTTTTCCATGTTTTTTTGATATAACCAATTGGGAAATGAGATGTATAACCCAGGAACAAAAATCGTGTTACACTTTGTAATAAGTAGGCCCCCAACAGTTTGTCCATTAGTGTGTAAGGAAGGAATATGAAATCTCTTGTCTTTTGGATAGATGTACTAAAACTTCTCAAAGTTATGAAGGAACGACATCAACCAGTAGGTGTTGAAACTTTTTTGTTGGGCGAAGAAACACCAGTGGCTAATCATAAGATAATTGTTCAGTGTCAGTTCACCTTTTCAACTATTTGAAATATGTTTTGGAAAGAATATTGCATATTTCTCTCCTTTCCTTACTCTAACTTCATTTTTGGTCATAGCCAATAAATAAACAGATTCTCAGTTAGATCCAATGACAGTGGTATTTCTATGTGCTAAACATATATTTTAATCTTTGTAGATTTTTGAACAAGTCCTAAGTCAACTAGAGCCATTGTGTTTGGCAGAACAAGACTTCATAAGTAAATTCTTCAAACTCCAACAACATCTTAGCATTCCTGGAACCCCAGTGGTATGTCCCTTAATATCTGAGATTGACTTAAAAACTGAATTTTTGTAACTATGAAATGATTTTCATATAAGCCATCACTTTTTTTTTCAGAGTGATGCTGAAGAAATGGATGGAGGAACGCTATCAAGAGTTCACAGTGGCCCACAGTCAATACCTTCTGAGTATGTTTCTGTAGTTTAATGTTATTAGCTTCTGATCATTCAGACCTGCGTATAGCTTGAATTATTTGACAGACTTAAAGTGGATGCCTCTTGTGTGATAACAAAGATGGAGCAGGAAATACTTTGTACAGGAACAACATGTTCAATCTCTCTTTATTTATGAAATACTGCATGTATTTTATTCTGCCTGTATAAGAAGACATGTAGAATTCTTTAACAAAATTTGTTTGAAGCAAAGGTATGGTAATATTTGTGGTAGACTTGATAGCTAAAGGGGACGTATCACTAATATTGATATAGATCCAGATAAATAGTTTCAAATCCCTAATGAGAGTTGGTTAGCTTGTATGACACCGAAGGAAAAGTGACTTCCTTCACATTGACATTCCAAGAATAGAACAGATAAAATGCAAAATTGTTTTGATATTTTCTTGGGAGGCACCCTTGGGGAGAACCGTAGATCCTCTGACAGAACACACACCATATTTCATTGCATAATAGTCAAACTTTTTCCCCACCAGCATTATAAACTGAGGCTATTGTCTGATCTGCTCCTGCAGAATTTTGGAAATGCAGTTTAAGGAAGCTGCATTTCTCTTTAGTGGAGAATGCCAAAGACTCCGTCCTGAACTACATTTCCCAGAATTCTGCAAGACCACCTCTGATGACTGGTAGACTATAGTCTCCATTCTATAAGACTGGTGAGAAAACATCCTATATTCCTTTCTTTGATGGTAAAAAGTGGGGCAGGACTATTATGTGATTAAAAACTGACTTTTATTCTTTGGTTTTTGGTGTTTTTTAAAAAAGTCTTACCTCTGAGGCAGGAGGAGAAGGAAGAATGATCTGCCCCCAAGCAAACAGCTCAGTTTCTGCTTGTTTGTTTGTTTTGCCTTGCCTCAAAGAAAGGAGGAGGAAAGAGCTGAGTTCCATATCAGATGTTTAAACTGCCTTGCCTTCTAAGAAATAAAGAAAAAAGAGAGAATCTGAGACCCAAACAGCTGTGTGATGATTATGAAAGGAAAGGCTGGAAATCAATGTTTGGACCCAAAAGGGCATGTGACAATTATGCAGTGGCGACTGTTATGCGGTGAAACTACCATATTTTAGTAGTTCTATCAGAACACAAAATTCTCTATTTCACTCCCTGAAGGACTGCATATTGAATTATACAAAATAATTCAGCCTAAGTCTCATTGAGTAGACATTGTTGGGATAAATTGACATTTTCTGACTTGGTATAAGGCAATCTAAAAATATACGCTGTAAAGTTTTGAAATGTAACCATAAACATCTAATGTAATATTGATCACAGGACTCAACTACTTCTGATTCATACTCCATGTTTACAGGAATCATATGATTCGGCAGATGATGACAAAAATATTTCGGTGTGTTGAGCCAGAATTAAATAATCTTATTGCTCTGGGAGACAAGATTGATAGCTTTAATTCCCTTTATATGCTCGTGAAAATGAGCCACCATGTATGGACAGCACAAAATGTGGATCCAACTTCCTTCCTCAGCACAACACTGGGAAATGTTTTGGTGACGGTCAAAAGGAACTTTGACAAGTGCATAGTAAGTTTTCAACTGTTTGAATAATTCTGATTTGGAACAAACTGATGTCATCCAGAATAATTCTGATTTGGAACAAATTTGCTTTGATCAGTTTAGAAAATCCTGTCATAAATTTAAAACAACAACTTAAGATCTGTCCTCTTTGCTTTTTCATTTGTAGAGCAACCAGATAAAACAGATGGAAGATGTAAAGATATCCAAGAAAAGTAAAGTTGGAATTCTTCCCTTTGTTGCTGAATTTGAAGAGTTTGCAGCACTAGCTGAGTCTATATTCAAAAATGCTGAACGCAGAGGAGATCTAGATAAAGCCTACCTGAAGCTTATTAGAGGAGTTTTCACTAACGGTAGGAACCATCTTACCAGTGGTCTAGCCAGTGATCTCTTGTGTCATATAAATCAGTAACTTTGTTTATGAAATCCTACCCCCATATTTCTAAGAGTAAGCCCCACTAATGGTTAAGAATTCCGAATTGACATCTAAAAGGTCCCTTCCACACAGCTGTATAAAATCCACATTGAACTGGATTATATGACAGTGTGGACTCAGACAAACTAGTTTAAAGCAAATATTGCGGATTATCTGCCTTGATATTCTGGGTTATATGGCCACACGAAGGGCCCCAAGATTAAAGGTTTCATAACTCTTAAAGCTTTTTCACATTGCCACAAAATTTGAAAAATGTTCTGTTCCTGGTTTGAAAGTGTTATTCCTGTTTCATTGTGCAGTACTTACTTTGAAAGTACTTTGCAAACTGGTTTTTTTTTGTGGCTACCACAAACTGCCGAATTGGTTGTGACTCAATGAGATATTAGTTGAAAAACTTTAGCCAAATGTGCAGCAGGAAGTCCCGCAAAAGTTTTTGCGGCTTAATAATCTTTTCCCATGTTTTATGATAGAACCAATTAGGAAATGACATTTATAACCCAGGAACAAAAATCGTGTTACATAATGTTTTAGTCTTGTATCTGCCATCTGTGTATTTGAATTGTAGCTTTATTAATAAATGGATGTGCATCACTTTGAATTAATTCAGTGAGTCAGCAAATTACAGTATCTTTATTCATTTACATGCTGACAGTTACTTTCACATTTAGATCTGGAGTTGTGTAAATATTGTTATTTTGTTATGACAGTTACACAGAAAAAGAAGTTATGGTTCAGGTGAATTAGCTGAACTCAAGCAATTACATGCTCAAACATCTACATGCAGCCGCTTGCACAGCTGGTGCGGAGTTATGGGCTGGAGTGTCACCAATATGCGGATGATACCCAGCTCATTCTGAGGTTGGAGGGCAGGCCGGGATCCGTCCTCGATAATTTCCAGCACTGCCTCGAAGCCGTTACTGGATGGCTGCGAGCCAGTAGGTTGAGGGTGAATCCGGCGAAGACGGAGATCTTGTGGCTGGGCCGCCCGGGTGGGGTAGATGTCCAGCTTCCGACCCTGGACGGTGCGGCGTTATGCCCATCGTCTTCCGTGAAGAGCCTGAGAGTCCATCTGGACTCTCAGCTGACCATGGAGGCCCAGGTCTCTGCGGTCAGCAAGGTGGCCTTTTTCCATCTCCGACAGGCAAGGAGGCTGGCCCCCTATCTCTCCCGGAACGACCTCGCCACGGTGATCCAAGCCACGGTCATCTCAAGACTAGATTACTGCAACGCGCTCTACGTTGGCCTTCCTTTGTCAGCGATCCGGAAGCTCAAGCTGGTGCAGAACACTGCCGCCCGGCTCCTGTCTGGCTCTCCAGCAGGTTGCCATATAACACCTGTTTTGCAGGACCTGCACTGGCTGCCAATTGAGCACCGGATCGCCTTCAAAGTGTTGGTTCTCACCTTTAAGACCTTGCACGGCCTGGGGCCAGCGTATCTGAGGACCGTCTCACTCCATATTGCCCTCTGAGATCACTGCGGTCTGAGGATGCTAACTTCTTGGAGGTACCTTCGGCGAAGCTGGCACGGTTGACATCCACCTGCCGGAGGGCGTTTTCTGTCATAGCTCCCATGCTGTGGAACGCCCTCCCGGCCGACACCCGGGCAATGAAGGACCTGCTCCCGTTCAGGCGGGCTTGTAAAACCTATTTGTCTAGGCAGGCCTTCGATGGGTAGGCCCGTGCGTCTTGGTTGTGCCACTACCTCAACTGTGTTGTTGTTTTTACTGTGTTGCTTGTTTTTAATTGTTCTTAACCTTCTGTATTTTATTGTGCCTTCGGCTCTTGTAAGCCACCGCGAGCCTTCGGGAGTTGGCGGCATAGAAACCCGAATAAATAAATAAATAAATTATAACTTAAAGATTAATTTTGGGTGTGTACACTTGTCAGTGGAGATTTATTTGTAGATTGAGTTATTTCAAAACATGTTCATTACCTCCTGACCTGAAAACAAAATGTGTCTTTAAGAACTGTTTCTTTGAACGCTGGTGTAGATTCTTAGTTGACAAGCCTGTGCGTTTGCTTTTTTAGTGGAGAAGATAGCGAACGAAAGCCAAAAGACACCACGGGATGTGGTCATGATGGAGAATTTTCACCATATCTTTGCAACACTCTCTCGGTTGAAAATCTCATGCCTGGATGCTGAGAAAAAAGAAGCTAAGCAGAAATACACAGATCATCTGCAGTCATATGTAATCTATTCCTTGGGGCAGCCACTTGAAAAACTAAATGTAAGAAGTTTCTTTTGTTACTTTTAATTTTGAGATAAAACAGATAATAGATTTATGTGGATAACTCCCCCTAAGGCAGGAGGACAAGTTATTATTTTTCTTCTGCCGTTATATATGGAATTTTAGAGCTTTCAGTGTATGTATATATGGTGAGCAATTATAACTTGTGTGAAAATGTTTTGAAAAATGTGAGACAGAAAGAGAGAAGGATTAGGTGGTAAATGTGGATTTATTGTTTTATTATTCTTTCAAGACTGGTGTATACAATTCTGTGCTGCAAATAGGAGCTGTTTAGATTCACACATAACACTATATTAAAAAATCAAAAAACAAAATATGTTTCTGGTTTGAAAATGTTAATCATGTTTAATTGTGTGGTACTTACTTTGAAAGTAGTTTTTATACTCCAGAAACTTTGTTTTTGTGACAGCCACCAACTATGTTGAATTGTTTGAGATTTGATGAGATATTCATTGAAAGACTATGTGCTGCAAAATGTCCCACAAAACTAAGTTTTTGCAGTTTAATACATTTTTCATGTTTTTTAAATAATAGAACCAATTAGGAAATGAGATTTAAGAACATAAGAACATAAGAAGGGCCATGCTGAATCGGACCTCAGCCCATCTAGTCCAGCATTCTGTATCACACAGTGGCCCACCAGTTGTACACAGGGATCTCGAGCAGAAGGGAGGGGCAAAACCTGACCTGCTCCGACCCCCACAACCAGTACCCATCCTTTTGTATATGACTCATACCACAGGGAAATCCTGCCTACCTCAACCAACTCCGAGGTGGCACTTGAATGTCCTTTTCAGTAACTACCGATACACTTGGTATCCATGAATCTGTCTAATCCTGCCTTGAAGTTGTTCAGGCTGACAGCTGTCACAACCTCTTCTGGAAGTGAGTTCCATAAGCAATGACCCTCTGGGTGAAGAAATATTTCCCTTTATTAGTCCTAACTTTCCTACCTTGGAGCTTCAGGAGTGCCCTCTAGTCCTAGTGTTTTGTGACAAAGAAAATAATTTTTCTTTATTCACCTTTTCTATCCCATGCATGATTTTATACACTTCGATCAAGTCACCTCTTAAACGCCGTCTTTCAAGGCTGAAAAGACCAAGGCGTTGCAACCTGGTTTCATAAGGGAGCCGCTCCATCCCTTGGATCACCCAGGGAAACCCTCCTGAAAATGGGTGGGCCGCGCAGGAGGCCGGCCACGCCCCTGGGAGTGGCCACGCCCCCCAGAGTGGCCACGCCCCCCGCTCACTGCGGCCCCCCAGGTGATCAGTGACATTTCTTCCGGCCCTTGGGCCGGAAGAAGTTGGACAGCACTGGCCTAGGCGATTGGGAGGAAATCTCCTCCAGATCTGGGCCCCTGGCTTGCAAAGCGTGTTAGCGAGGCTGAGGAGTCCTGCGCGTCCTCTTGCTCAGCAGGCAGAAAACAGCCAGCTGAAAGGCAGCCAGAGCCCCCAGGAAGAGTTCTGCCTGTCCCCCGGCTCTGTCCGCCAGCCCCCAGAGCGGCTTTCCTCCACATCTGAGGATGGAACCAGCTGTCAGAGAGGGAGCTGGCAGTGAGTCCGATTTTTTTTTGTTTGACGCCAATTTGGCGCCAATTTCTTCCCTCCGCGTCCCAGTCTAAACTGGGTTAAACATGTGTGTTAGCCATTAACGAAGTCATTCCAAAGTTTCGGAATTAATCCGAATCAATTTTGAAATTTTAATGAAAAATTTCGGAAGTCTATCAGTTTTGAAGCGCCTGCGCCCCCTAGATCCGAAGTGAGTTTTGAACCATTTTTTTTAATCAACCAGGCCTATTAGGTATATAATAAACCTTCGCAAAATAGATGTCACACAGATTGTTTCCACAAAAAGGCTTTTTAGTGATCCTTTCACTGTCTTTCAATAGTATCATAGTGAATTTCATGGAAGAAAAACTTCCTGTTGCAAAAGTTGGAGTCATTTTCCAGGGATTGGGTTGTGTCTTCAGCGTCTCAGTGGGTTCTGGTGGGGTAGTTTGTGTGATCTTCATACCTGTGGCACTCAAACTATTTGATGCCAAGCCAGTTGCACAACTTCTATATGGGGCCCAGTTAGGCACCTTTTCTGACTTTACCCCATTGGAGAGTGTACAATCCAAATTCTTAAGATCGGCCCTCCAGGTAGCAAGGTGCGTCTCTAACAGCACCCTACATCTGGAGACTGGCTTCCTGAGAATTGAGGCCAGGGTGTGGGTGGTTATACTATTGGCTTAGACAATCCCAAGTAAGAAAATATGATCTGTATCAATGTTGAAATCAAAAACACTTTCCCAATAAGTTCTGACTCTAGGCTTGCTGCTCTGTGTATATGACAGAATATCTTCTTTTTCATGAATTCAAATAATAAACTACAGTTACGTCATTTCAGCACTTTTTCGAAGGTGTGGAAGCTCGTGTGGCACAAGGTGTGAGAGAAGAGGAAGTGAGCTACCAGTTGGCTTTCAATAAGCAAGAGCTCAGAAAAGTTATAAAGGAATATCCTGGCAAGGAAGTGAAAAAGGGGTTGGATAACCTTTACAGAAAGGTGGACAAACACCTCTGTGAAGAAGAAAACCTCCTTCAGGTAATGTAATAGATTTAGGCTATGATTTAAGAAGTACCATGTATGATTAACCTTTCTAATAAGGTGTAATTATTTTTATGCTGTTCTTGGTCTCTCTCCCTAGAGTGATACATGGAATGGTTGGGGATGTCTGGCATGGCAGTAGGAATAACTGGGGGGCAGTAGAGTCTCAATTTCTAGCAACTGTTAGGTAAACACAGGAAAATGTCAATTCTTCCTCTATGGGCCCTTTCAGTGGTAGTGAGATGGAAAGTGATGTTGACAGCCAAATCAGAGTTAGTCTGACTAAACAGGGACTAGAACTGTTTGAAGGCCTGCTCTATGGGACCAAACTTAAGGAATCAGGAGTGCACTGTCATCAAAGTCATGACTGATAGTAATATAAATATGACAATGTAGTTTTTTAATTTTTAAAAATTTTATTGTTATTGTTTTTGATGTTTTTAGATATTGTAATGATTTGTTTTTATTCTATTGATGTATGTTTTAAATGGCATCGAATTGTGCTGATTGTTCGCCGCCCTGAGTCACCTTCGGGCTGATATGGGCGGGGTATAAATGATGTAAATAAATAAATAAATAAATATGAGATAGGGCCTTCTCAGTGGCTGTCTTTTTTATAATCTGGAACTCCCTTCCTAAAGAAGTTATAATTGTCCCATCCTTGCTGGACTTTTGCCTGCTGGCCAAGACTTCTTTATTCTGACAGGTTTTTGAGAAACCATTTTACTACGCCATTGTACATAATGGGATTTGGGCATCCATGGATTGTGGTATCTATGGAGAATGTGGATGTGCAACTTCATCCAACACTTAACTCCATGAGGCATTACCTAAACCACAGGCCTAGCACTCAGTGAGTTGTAAATTTCTATTTAGACAGTACAATTGAATGTTTCCATGTGCACATATGTGTACATACCCACAGCCATGGCCATTTAAAATGCTAGCATATGAGGAATAGTAGTCTACCATGTTTTTTCTTGATATTCTAGATTTATAGGAAAACAAAGTTTTATGCAATGATTAATGATTAATCATAGGAGTTTACCCCAAGCATATGTGCAGCAGTAACGCTATACAGCAATTATATGCAGCTAGCCTGACTAGGCCCCCTGGTGGTGCAACGGGTTAAACTGTTGAGCCGCTGAACTTGCTGACCGAAAGGTTGGAAGTTCGAATCAAGGGGAGCGGGGTGAATTCCTGCTGTTAGCCCCTGCTTCTGCCAACCTAGGAGCTCGAAAACATTTAAATATGGGTAGATTAATAGGTACTGCTTCTGCAGGAAGGTAATGGCGCTCCATGCAGTCATGCTAGCCACATGACCTCCGTGATTGCGCCCACGCTTTGGAACACCCTCCCAGCTGAGACGTGCGCCATCCGAGATCTCCTGCCTTTTAGGCGGGCGTGCAAGACCTACCTTTTCCAGCAGGCCTTCGGCCTATAGGTCCGCAAATGCACAGTCTGCCGACCTTGTACCATGTTGCAATGCTTTTACACTGTTGTGCCTGCCCGGCACGTTAGGTTTTAACCTATCTGTGTTAACTTGTGCTCATTTAATGTGTTTTAACCTGTTTTAATGTGTTGTTTTTATTTGCTTGTGTGAGCCGCCCCGAGCCTTCCGGGAGTGGCGGCGCAGAAATCTAATAAATGAAATGAAAAGAAATGAAATGAAATGAGATGAGATGTCTACAGACAGCCGGCTCTTCGGCTTAGAAAGGGAGATGAGCACCACTCCCCAGAGTCAGACACAACTAGCCTTAATGTCAAAGGGAAATCTTTACCTTTACTTAGCCTGACTAATGTGTTTTCCCTGTGGCCTGTAAAAATAATTGCATGCATAAGCTTTTTAATGTTGTCTTGTCCAACTTCTATAACACATTCATAGAAAAGTGCCTAAATTGATACATTTTATTATTATTGTCATTGTTGTTGTTTTATAGTTTGGATTTCTTCCTAAAATCAGGTCTCAAGGCAGTCTACAAATTATGATATACCGCATTTCTTTGATTGTAAGATGGTATTGATTGTGAGATGCACACTAATTTCAGTACCAGCAATAGAAAAAAAACAGCTTTGTTTATACATATTTAAAACACCCATGATTCTAAGATGGCACCCCTTTAGAGATGTTTATATGGAGGAAATGCATCTTAGAATTGAAGAAATACAGTAGCTAACTTAATTTAATATGTATGATTACAAATGTCAAATGCAGTTTATAAAAGCGATACCAGTAACACAATTTAACTTCCTTTTTTTAAAACAAAAACAAAAACCTTTTTGTAAAAACCGGCAGATCCCTTTTATAAAATGGCAAAATCTAATTTTGATTTTTTGGGGGGTGAGGGGAGGGAATATTTTCAAGCTGTCGATTCTTGAATCCCTCCCCCAGCACCAACTGCTGCTCTGGTCAGAGTGAAGAGAGAGGGGGCCAGGGGACAGTTCCACCTTGTCTCCTGTGCTATGCTAATCTGTATATCTGTATACCTTAATAAAGCGGAATGTTTGTGTGTGCGGAGGGCGGGAGGGCGGAAGGACGGATATGTGGCAGTGTTCTGATTGGCAGCCACTTTCACAGGCCACAGCGACCAGCGCGGGTGATGGACCTGCACCAACCTGGGTACACATAACCCCCCTAACCCCCTTTACGTCCTGGTGGGGTTCGGGGGACATGACCCACAAATTATGGGATTTGTAGTACTTTCAAACACTTTGGTTCCCACAGACCACTAAGCCCAACAAAAAGGACCAATACAGACCACATTGGCACACACAGCTCCCACTACCCACTCTACGTCCTGGTGCAGTTTGAAGAAGGGTGGACCATGGATGATGGGACTTGCAGTACCTCTACTCACTTCCCAAGTCCGCTGCAACCCTCATCCAATTACTGATCGAGACCAAACTTGGCATACATAATCCCCATGACTGCCTTCATGTCCTGGTAAGGCTTGGGGGAGGACTGACAATGGATGATGGGCTTTGTAGTACTTTCACACCCCTCTGCTCCCACAGACCACTGCGGCCCCCAACAAACACCGATAAAGACCACACTTGGCACAAAGAGCCCCAGTGACCCACTCTACATCCTACTGAGGTTTGGAGGGGGGCAGAACATGGATGATGGGACTTGCAGTACCTTCCCTCACTTTCTAAGACTGCTACAAACCTATTCCAATGACTGATCAACACCAAACCTGGCACACAGAGCCCCCATGACCCACTCTACATCCTGGTGCAGTTTGGAGGGGGTGGACTATGGATGATGGGACTTGAAGTACCTCTACTCACTTCCCAAGTCTGCTGCGACCCCCATCCAATTACTGATCGAGACCACACTTGGCACACATAACCCCCATGACTGCCTTCACGTCCTGGAATGATGGGATTTGTAGTACTTTCACACCCCTCTGTTCCACAGACCACTGCGTCCCCCAACAAACACCGATAAGGACCACACTTGCCACACAGAGCCCCAGTGACCCACTCTACATCCTACTGAAGTTTGGAGGGGCAGAACATGGATGATGGGACTTGCAGTAGCTTCCCTCACTTTCCAATCCTGCTACAAACCTAATCCAATGACTGATCAACACCAAACCTGCCACACAGAGCCCTCATGACCCACTCTACATCCTGGTGCAGTTTGGAGGGGGTGGACTATGGATGATGGGACTTGAAGTACCTCTACTCACTTCCCAAGTCTGCTGCGACCCCCATCCAATTACTGATCGAGACCACACTTGGCACACATAACCCCCATGACTGCCTTCACGTCCTGGGATGATGGGATTTGTAGTACTTTCACACCTCTCTGTTCCACAGACCACTGCGTCCCCCAACAAACACCGATAAGGACCACACTTGCCACACAGAGCCCCAGTGACCCACTCTACATCCTACTGAAGTTTGGAGAGGGGCAGAACATGGATGATGGGACTTGCAGTAGCTTCCCTCACTTTCCAATCCTGCTACAAACCTAATCCAATGATTGATCAACACCAAACCTGGCACACAGAGCCCTCATGACCCACTATACATCCTGGTGCAGTTTTGTGTGAGATGGACCACGGATGATGGGACTTGAAGTACCTTCACTCACTTCCTAAAACCAATGCAACCCTCATCCATTCACCAATACAGACCAAACTTTGCACAGAGCCCCCATGACCCAATCTACATCCTACTACACGACAGATGATGGGACTTGCACTACCTTCAGTCATTTCACGATACCACTGCAACTCCCAATAATGATGGATCAAGACCAAACTTGGCACACAGAGCCCCCATGACCCACTCTACATCCTGCTGCACTTCTCAAATCACCCCGGCACCGC
The DNA here is from genome assembly GCA_030556195.1 of Anolis apletophallus. NCBI lineage: Eukaryota > Metazoa > Chordata > Lepidosauria > Squamata > Anolidae > Anolis > Anolis apletophallus. The sequence goes on from JARBWK010000012.1 coordinate 24,054,051, forward strand.
CGGGTCCCCAAGCTAGTAATATAATATAATGTAATATATTGTATATACAAATAATATTTATAATATTGTAATGTAATATAATATACGAATAATAATATGATATTATAATTATATATTTTATATTACAGGTAATATTACTAATAATATTACAATATAATGGTATGGTACAATATAGTAATATATAATGCTGATATTATACTATGCTAATAATATGTTGTATGTATGTGTGTGTGTGTGTGTGTGTATATATATATATATATATATATTTACACACACACACATATTGTAAGCCGCTCTGAGTCCCCTTTGGGGTGAGAAGGGCGGCATACAAATGTCATAGATAGATAGATAGATAGATAGATAGATAGATAGATAGATAGGGCTAGTAGGACAGGCCTGGAGGTTTGAAGTGGAATCTCCACCAGTATTTTCATTATTAAACCTCCACTTTCTTCTGTTTGTCAGGTGGTGTGGCACTCTATGCAAGATGAGTTCATACGGCAATACAAGCACTTTGAAGGCTTAATAGCACGTTGCTACCCTGGATCTGGAATTACTATGGAGTTCACTATCCAAGACATTTTGGACTACTTCTCCAGCATTGCACAGTCTCACTAATATCTGCCAAGCAAGATAAGCTGGCAAGCTTTCTGAGAAGAATGTTTTACACTGGAGATATTGTTGCTTTGAGAGTTGGCATTATAAAGGGGTATCTGTAACTGCACTCATCCTAGCAACCAGTGGCCTAAGCCAAAATGCTACTTAATTACTGGATTTTTTTTTAAAAAGTGTTAAATTGTACATTTTCATATGTAACACAGTCTTGGTAGTTTTACTTTCCACATATTATTAGGTCTGTATATTCCTAGAGTACCACACACACTATGCTTTCCTATTCAACTGTAGTTCCTAGAAAATATGCAATTTTAAAATTGTTGTAAACATCTAAAGGAGAAGTATTGTATCAAAGCATGTTAATATATTGTTAGTTAGGATATCCAAGATTATGCGCTTCAGAATCACTTTACATGACCGTTGTTATAATTCTTCTGAAGTAAAAGAAGTTACATACACATCCTGTGGAAGATTGCTAGTTGTGTTTGAGCAGTTCACAAAAGAAAGTTGACAATTGTTTATCCAGTGAGGCATCCAAAGATTGTGTTCATACTTTTCTCTTACTATTAATAGAAGGATGCTATTGGAAGCTTCCTTTGAAAACATTGAAATAACTTATGGGGATAAAAAGCAATAAAATGCTACAATTCACAGCTAGAGAAAGATTATTTGAATGTATAGGGAATGTCAGAACCTGAAAGCTCTTGGAACAAAACCATGCACACAAAGGACAGTATTTGGATAAAGCTTTATTCCGTCTTACCAGCCATAAGAAAGACAGTTCTAGAGACGGGGTTCCTCAGGGGGCCATCCTTTCTCCTCTGCTAATTAATATCTGCATGCGACCACTTGCTCAGCTGGTGTGAAGCTTTGGGCCTGAGTGCTATCAGTACGCTGATGACACTCAGCTCGTTCTGAGGATGGAAGGCCGACCGGACTCCATACTCAATAATTTCCATCAGTGCCTCGAAGCCATAACTGGATGGTTGCATGCCAGCAGGTTGAGGGTGAATCCAGCGAAGATGGAGATCCTATGGCTGGGTCGTCCGGGCAGTAGGGATATCCAGTTGCCTACCCTAGATGGCGAGGCGCTATGTCCGTCATCATTGATAAAGAGCCTGGGAGTCCTTTTAGACCCTCTGCTGGCAATGGAGGCTCAGATCTCCGCTGTGAGCAGAACCGCATTTTTCCATCTGCGTCAGGCTAGACGACTGGCTCCCTATTTGTCTAGGAACGACCTGGCCATAGTGATCCAGGCTATGGTCATCTCAAGATTAGACTACTGTAACGCCCTCTACATTGGCCTACCTCTGTTGGTGATCCAGAAGCTCAAGCTGGTGCAAAATGCTGCGGCCCGACTCCTCGCCGGGGAGCCGTCGAGATGTCATATAACCCCAATTCTGCAGCAACTGCACTGGCTGCCGATCGAGCACCGGATTACCTTCAAAGTGATGGTTCTTACCTTCAAGGCCTTATATGGTCCAGGGCCGGTGTACTTGAGGGACCGCCTCACCCCCTACCAACCCCAGAGATCACTTCGCTCAGAAGACCAAGACTTGCTGGAAGTTCCCAGTTTTAAGACCTTTCGTCTGACGGCGACTAGGCGTGGAGCCTTCTCGGTCATGGTGCCATTAATGAAATGCTTTGCCGGCAGAAACTCGAGCCCTACGAGATTTGTCAGCTTTCCGTCGGGCATGTAAAACACATTTGTTCCGGCAAGCATTTGAATTTTGCTAATGTGTTTTTAATCTAACTCTTAACCAAGTTTCATTAATTGTTATATTTTATATTATAAACCGCTCCGAGCCTTCAGGGAGTAGCGATATATAAGCCAAAATAATAAATAAATAAATATTTTTTCCCACCAATCCCTCCATGTATATCGTTCCCCAGTCCCATCCCTCTCTACTGGCTACATTCCATTCCCACAGTTGCTATCCTACAGTTTCTTTTCTCATAAGACCAGATAGCCTTACCTGTAGTATACTCCCATCCATCTTCTCAACCTCTCCCTCTTCACATGTCATGGGGGATGGAGCAGCTAGTGCCAAACTGGTACAGACATCCTGACAGGAAGAGTATCTGATCCTTAAATATGTATGAGTTGCAGACCAAATTGCTGAGAAGTTGTTTGGGTAAAATAAGTGCAGGAGACATCAACAATATTGTTTTGGTTTCTGTTGTGCCATCTAACTGTTGCCCTCAGGGTGGTAATCAATAAATTGGAACCAGGATCCACATTGTACTTCAATGTCCAATGCGGATTTATCCAAATTCTTCCGATGACATTATCCTGCACAGCCGCCCCCCCCCCCCCCTTCTAGACACTTTCAAAACAGAAAGATAATGATGTATGATGGAGCCGATCTTATGCAGGGGGACTTCCTTCCTGCACCAGTTATATATTGTCAGCAAAGTTTCTCAAAAGAAAATGGGGGGGGGGGGGGAAGAGAAGATGGACAGAGATCATTTTCTGAGCCCATTTGAAATACCAAAATTTCTAAATACCTTTTTTTCCTGTCATTTCTTCTTCGTAGTATCTTTGGCTTTTGAAGTTGTGGTCCTGCTAGCTTTTTAAGTCTTAGACTTCTGCAATGGAGAGTACTGAGATTGGGAGAAAATGCCCAGTATCTCCAATGTGGTGTCCAGTTAAGATCAGTGCCTTTCGTCTACAGAGTTGCGGGATTGAAGGGGAAAGCCCAGTATCCCCAAAGTTTATTTTCCAATTTTTTATTTTAAAAAATGGAGTGGGCAGGAAAATAGATGATTTTGGGTGAATAGACAAGAAAGAACAATGTGTGATAGGTTCTGAGAAACGATAAAATTTGCTTTCTAATGCAATGGGACATAATGCCACAATAATATCACACTTCCCCCCACCCCCCTTACCGGGTAGGATAACGCTCCATGAGACTGGAAACCTACTTCAGTCACAAAACATGGTGATGAGAGACTGCAAGACACAAAAATATTGTTTCAAGCAGTAGAAGTACGCCATTGAATCCTTCCTCCAGGAAACATTTAAAAGGATACATATTATCACAGTAGATAACATTTCTTGCCCTTTTACAGCATACGTCAATGGAAGTTATAAGTAGTATTTTATATAAAAGGCTCCGATTTTTCTGTCCATGATGTAATCTTAACCAGTGAAGCCAGTAAAATAATCCCTCCTTACACTAAGACCCCTTCTACACTGCTATATAAATCCAGATTATCTGCTTTGAACTGGGTTATATGGCATTGTAGACTTATATAATCCAGTTCAAAGCAGATGTGGATTATCTGCTTTGATAATCTGGAATATATGGCAGTGTAGAAGGGGCCTTGGACAAAATTTTGTTGAATTGGTTGAGAGACTATGAGATAGTCATTGAAAAACTATAGGAAAATGTGCTGTATGATGTCCCGCAAAAACAAGGTTATTGCAGTTTAATAAACTTTTCCTATGTTTTATGATAGAAACTATTATAAAATGACATTTATAACCCAGGGACAAAAATCGTGTTACTTAATGTAATCACGGGTGTTGTGTCTCAGGATCAGAGCACCTCAGTTCATGAAGAATTCAAACACTGAATTGGTTACAGTTGGTTTCCTCCGCCTACTTATCTGCCTTTCCAGAATGTTGCCTATGCCACTTTTTCGGAGCTGTTCTTACATATAAATTCAGTGTATGAAGACATGATCAAACATGGCTCATAAGATTTAGTAATCACCAAACAGCGCTTGTGCCTGGGGACAGCAAATAAGAGCCATTGCACATTTTAAGTCAAATGAGTTCGCTACAGTGTATTCTAACATTGCCATATAGCAAATACAAGTACAGTTTTATTGCACTTTTAATCCTTTCCTACAGAAATGCTCAAGGCAACTAATAAATGGTAAAATGATTAGATTTGGTCATAATCACTGAACATAAAAAATGGGAGCGCTTAAGCATTATGCAACCCTCCAGATGTCTTCAACGGCAGCCCCACATAGAGTGCGTTGCAGTAATCTATATGGGATGTGACCAGAGCGTGGACGACCATAGCCAGATCAGGCTTTCCAACTTATGGCCCTTCCACACAGCCATATAACCCAGAATATTAAGGCAGATAATCGACAATATCTGCTTTGAACTGGGTTATCTGAGTACACACTGTCATATAATCCAGTTCAGTGTGGATTTTATACAGCTGTGTGAAAGGGCCCTTAGCTGTTCCATTTTGCAACAAATGAAGCTGCTTGCTAATTAGATTTTTTTAAAAATAAACTCTCTGCCATAATTAGAGGTCAAAAGGGTCCAGATTTCATCAGGTCTTGAAAGCTAAGCAGGATCAGGTTAGCACTTCGATGGGAGACTGCTAATGAATACCAAATGCTGTAGGTTACATTCCAGAAGGATGGAAGTGGCAAAACCACCTCTGGAGATTCTTTGCCAATGGGCCCTTCCACACAGCCATATAACGCAGAATATCAAGGCAGATAATCTGCAATATATGCTTTGAACTGAGGGTCCTTCCACACAGCTGAATAAAATCCTAAGGAACACATGATGTAATAAGGCATCCATGGGCCCTTCCACACAGCCGTATAACACTGAATATCAAGGCAGTTAATCCACAATATCTGCTTTGAACTGGATTATTGTAATAAGAAATTCAATGTGCAGATTTGATAAATGTGAATGTAATATATGTGTGGGAATGAATGGAAGGATGTATGGATGGAGTTAATAATTTTGGAAACACCAGTAAAATATTAAGACCTGCAATGACTACCTGCTTGCTGGACTGTAATTAAAAGTTGCTAATAAGAACTGAAAAGTAAACTCTGATAAGAACTGGGACAGTGATGGCAGAAATGTTTACAATGTTAAGAAATAAGTCAACATAAGATCAACACCAATCAAGAAGAATCAACATCTGGCCAGGAAACTGGGATGGAACCGTTAATTTACAACTTTGGGATTACATCAGCAGAATATTCCTACGAGGGTTGAATGAAAAATAATGCCTCCACCTTCGTTACTTAGGTTTGGATGGGAATATTTTAATCAAACGCAGAAATGATCCTTACAATGTGCTCTTTAACTACTACTGTTCACTTTTCCACGTAATCACCAGACAATTGGATACATTTCTGCCAACGATGACCAAGTTTTCTTACGCTGTCACGAAAGAAGTTGACACTGTTTCCACAACCAGCATCTCACAGTTCTCGCAATGTCTTCATCAGAAGCATAATGATGTCCCTGCAGATCTTTCATTATCAGGAACAGATGGAAGTCAGACTTTGCTAAATCTGCACTGTATGGAGGATGCCATATGGTGGTGAGATCCAGTCTCTGAAGTTCTGCTGTCAACCTTTCACTTGTGAAACTCGCTGGTTGCTGTCACAGAGCATCCAACTCTTTGTCGCACAAGTGAGATGTTCCCACCTCAACATCTTTAAACTTACTCGCCCAACAATGCACAGTACTCACATCTGCACAATCACCATAAACAGCTTGCATTCTTTGATTAATCTCCTTTGGGGTGACACCTTCTGCTGTCAAGAATTCAATGACTGCATTCCTGAAGCAATTGACTGACCGTCTGTGCAGGGTCCATACTTTGCACTTTAACAACACAACCATTCAATGCTGAGGCTTCCCGCCAAAATGGAACTGTAGAGCAGTGTTTCCCAACCGCTGTTCTGCGGCACACTAGTGTTCCGTGACGGATCACCTGCTGTGCCACGGAAAAACCTCTGCCCCCCTTTCTTCTCCCTCCTGCCTGTTGCTGGTGCTTGGGGGGGGGGGGAGTAAGGGCTGGGCGGCGAAGAAGAAGAAGGGGCCAGAGTCCACACTGTCATATAATCCAGTTCAATGTGGATTGTATACATCTGCGTGGAAGTGGATTGTATACAGCTAACTCTGCTCCATCTGGTATTTTGAAGTTCTGTCCTCCAGAATCTGACTATTGGGTGAAGCGGCTGCGAATTGAATTGAAGTGGAGGGATAGCGCTCTCTCTCTCTCTCTCGGCATTACTTCGCGAACGAAGATTCTTAGGAAGGACTCATCCCATGCTTTTTACAAGCACGTTGATGACTAAAAAGTCCAATCTGAGATAGGCAAGTCTGATTGCAGAAAGCACAGCAGAAAGTCTCCTTGGGTGATGTTGTTTCCAAGTTGCAGTTCTTTCTGCGTTGTCGTTTCTCTTCAAGACTCGTTTGGCGTGTCTTCTCGAAAGAGGCCGCAGCATTGTGGAGAGTGCATCTTCATGCCTCCCGATGTGCGGCCAGGGTGGACCATTTTTGGTGATCAATCTGGCCGAACCTGAGATCTTGTTTCAGGGAGTCCTTATATCTCTTTTTGGGGGCGCCTCTCTTGCGCTGACCCATGGCGAGTTCACCGTAGAGTAGTATCTTTGGGAGGCGGTGGTCCTCCATCCTAGAGACGTGCCCTGCCCAGCGCAGCTGTGTTCTCAATAGCATGGCCTTAATGCTGGTGATCCCTGCTTGCTCAAGGACAGCAACATTAGTCACATAGTCGGTCCAGTGTATAGTTAGGATTGTGTGAAGACAGCGCTGATGAAAGCGTTCGAGGAGTCGTAGGTGTTGGCGATAGGTGCCCCATGTTTCAGACCAATAGAGGAGAATAGACAGTACAGTAGCTCTGTACACACTGATTTTGGTGCTTTGCCTCAGGTGCTTGTTGCTCCAGACTCTTTTGTGAAGCCTGCCAAATGCACTCTATGCCTTTGCTAATCTGTGATCTATCTCTTTATCAATCTTGGCGTCTGAAGAAATGATGCTTCCCAGGGAGGTGAACTGCTGGACGGACTTAAGCACAGATTCGCCTATGCTGACGTGGGAATGATGGTGTTCTTCCTGTGGTGCGGGCTGGTAGAGGACTTCCGTTTTCTTCAGGCTGACTTCCAGCCCAAACAGCTCTGCAGCTGTTGCAAAGCAGGACGTTAGGCGCTGCAGGGCTGCTTCTGAATGGGCGACAAGGGCAGCAGCATCAGCTAAAAGCAGATCATCATTTTGAGCAGGCCTGGGCAAACTTCGGCCCTCCAGGTGTTTTGGACTCCAACTCCCACAATTCCTAACAGCCGGTAGGCTGTTAGGAATTGTGGGAGTTGGAGTCCAAAACACCTGGAGGGCCGAAGTTTGCCCAGGCCTGATTTTGAGGGATAGAGTGCTACTCTTATTTCCCATTCACTTGCTGCAGCAGTAGACCAATCCGGAAGCGCGAGCTGCCCTACCACCGTCCTGATTGGCTCCTGCGGCCTGGAGGGGCGGGAGTAGTTAAAGGAGATCGACAACTGCCGGCGCGCGTGTGGTCATTCTCCCTGATGCCCACCAGGGGCCGCTGTGGGGAGGAAGGGGCGAGGCGCGCGACGCTTGCGACGGTTGCCGGGGCGACCACCCTGGGGGCGGAAGTTGCCGACGCTCCGCGCGCCATTTTCAAACGGCTGGCGACTGGGCCCGTCCGCTCTTTCTCTCGGCAGAGGGAGAGGGAGGCAGCACCCGGAGCCGTGGAGTAGATGGCCTCCCGGAGCCGGTGAGTGGGGAAAGGGCCGGCGGGCGGGGCTGTCGTCAACGTGACCCGCCTGAAAGAGAGGGAGGGCGGCCGAGATTGGAGCAGGGCGCGGAGGCCCGTTTCCATGGCGACGCGGATGACGAGAGGGCGGTGACGTCACTCCGAGTGGGAGCCCCTCTTGGAAAGGCTGCTGAGGTGGGTGGAGGGCCTTCCTTCTCTTGAGGCCTCGCCGCTTCCTAACCCCAGCCAGGAAATCCCTGTAGGCAGTGCAGCCAACAGCTTGGCAGGAACTGGGTTTCTTTTCTCCCTCCCTTCAGAGTCGAAAGGAATGCTGTTGTGTGCCTTCCAGTGGTTTCCTCCCACATATGGCCACCTCATGGAGTTCCTTCTTTCTTCAGGAGAGGCTTGCACTGGCCTTCTTCCCCTGAGGATGGGGCCCCACCCACACAGCTGAAATGAAGCCCACATCATCTGCTTTGAACTGGGATATATGCCAGTGTGGATCCAGATCACCACTGTGGGATGACCTCCCTTGATATCCTGGATTATATGGCTGTGTGGAAGGGCCCTGGGAGTCTGTGGTTTGCAAAACACACAAGGAGACTGTATTATCAAAAATCTATATATATAAAGGAAGAGTCGTCATGGAACGACCGTCCCAAACAGAGAAACCTTACAACGCAGAAACACCAAACTTGCCAACAGAAATAGGCCTCAAGCAAGGTATGTTTGTAGCAAAGAAACTTTTCCCCCAAAACCTAAAAGGCCCCCAAAACAACGAATTAAAAAAACAACTACATTTCCCAGCATCCTCCGGGGCTGCCAACGACTCTCCCAGCCTCTACATTCTGACAACATGATTGGCTGCCAATAAGGGCGGATTTGCATTACTCCTGTACTGGCATTACTTCCAACCCATAATAAACTGTCAGAGGAGGATAAGGCAAGGGGCTGAGGCACAAACACCCAATTCACTTCCCACAGAAAATTTACACCCCTACAAATCACAGACCACGCCCAAAATTGACAGTAAGGCTTCATTAACTTAATTTCCCTGACTAGGTCTCACTTAATGGAATGCTGTTTACGCTTTGAATTGACAGTAAGGCTTCATTAACTTGATTCTCCCGTTAGGCCTCAGCTCATGGGACATTGTGTATGGCCTGAATTTACATTAACCAACCTTGGCACACAGAGCCCCTATGACACACGCTACATTCTACTACAGTTTGGAGGAGAGTGGACCATGGATTATGGGACTTGAAGTATCTCCATGGATAATGGGATTTGTACTAAGAACATAAGAACATAAGAAGAGCCATGCTGAATCGGGCCTCAGCCCATCTAGTCCAGCATTCTGTGTCACACAGTGGCCCACTAGTTGTACACGGGGATCTCTAGCAGAAGGGAGGGCAAAACCCTCACCTGCTCCCGACCCCCCACAACCAGTACCCGGGGAAATCCTGCCTGCCTCCATCAACACAGAGGTGGCACTTGGATGTCCATTTCAGTAGCTACTGATTCCCTTGGTATCCATGAATCTGTCTAATCCTGCCTTGAAGCTGTCCAGGCTGACCGCTGTCACAACCTCTTCTGGAAGTGAGTTCCATAACCCAATGACCCTCTGGGTGAAGAAATATTCCCCTTTATTAGTCCTAACTTTCCTACCTTGGAGCTTCAGGGAGTGCCCCTAGTCCTAGTGTTGTGTGACAGAGAAAATATTTTTTCTTTATTCACCTTTTCTATCCCATGCATGATTTTATACACTTCGATCAAGTCACCTCTTAAACGCCGTCTTTCAAGGCTGAAAAGACCAAGGCGTTGCAACCTGATTTCATAAGGGAGCTGCTCCATCCCTTGGATCATTTTTGTTGCCCTTTTCTGTACCTTTTCCAGTTCCGTTATATCCTTCTTGAGGTGCGGTGACCAGAATTGTACACAGTACTCCAGATGTGGCCTCACCATAGATTTGTAGAGAGGCAATACAACATTTGCCGGCCTATTTTCGATTCCCTTCCTGATCATGCCAAGCATAGAATTTGCTTTTTTCACTGCTGCAGCGCACTGGGTTGACATCTTCATTGAGCTGTCCACCAAAACGCCAAGATCCCTTTCCTGGTTTGACTCAGAAAGCTTTGATCCCATCAGTTGATAAGTGTATTTGGGGTTCTTTGCCCCGATGTGCATGACTTTACACTTGTTTAGGTTAAAATGCATTTGCCACTTTGTTGCCCATTCACTCAATTTCGAGAGATCTTTCTGGAGCTCTTTACAGTCAGTTTCATTTTTAACTACCCTGAACAGTTTAGTGTCATCTGCAAACTTTGCTACCTCACAATTTACTTCTACATCCAGATCATTTATGAATAAATTAAAAAGTAACGGTCCTAAAACTGAACCTTGGGGTACGCCACTTCTCACCTCTTTCCATCCAGAGAAGTGTCAATTTATTACCACCCTTTGTTTCCTACAGTTAAGCCAGGTTCCAATCCAGGACAAGACCTGTCCCCTGATTCCATGGCTGAAGAGCTTATTTAGGAGCCTTTGGTGAGTGACTTTGTCAAAAGCCTTTTGAAAGTCAAGGTAAACAATATCGACTGGGTCCCCTTTATCTATGTGTTTATTTACACCCTCAAAGAATTCTATCAAGTTAGTAAGACATGATTTGCTTGCACTGGCCTTCTTCCCCTGAGGATGGGGCCCCACCCACACAGCTGAAATGAGGCCCACATCATCTGCTTTGAACTGGGATATATGGCAGTGTGGTCCAGATCACCTCTGTGGGATGACCTGCCTTGATATCCTGGATTACATGGCTGTGTGGAAGGGCCCTGGGAGTCTGTGGTTTGCAAAACACACAAGGAGACTGTATTATCAAAAATAACATATATATATATATCTCTCTCTCGGCATTACTTCGCGAACGAAGATTCAGGAAGGACTCATCCCACGCTTTTTACAAGCGCGTTGATGACTAAAAAGGCCAATCTGAGATAGGCAAGTTCGGTTGCAGAAAGCGCAGCAGAAAGTCTCCTTGGGTGATGTTTTTCCAAGTTGCGGTTCTTTCTGCGTTGTCGTTTCTCTCGAGACCCATTCGGGCGTGTCTTCTCGAAAGAGGCCGCAGCATTGTGGATAGTGCTTCTCCATGCCTCCCGATGTGAGGCCAGGGTGGACCATTGTTGGTGATCAATCTGGCCAAGCCTGAGATGTTGTTTCAGGGAGTCCTTATATCTCTTTTGGGGGGGGCGCCTCTCTTGCGCTGACCCGTGGCGAGTTCACCGTAGAGTAGTATCTTTGGGAGGCGGTGGTCCTCCATCCTAGAGACGTGCCCTGCCCAGCGCAGCTGTGTTCTCAATAGCATGGCCTCAATGCTGGTGATCCCTGCTTGCTCAAGGACAGCAACATTCGTCACATAGTCGGTCCAGTGTATATTTAGGATTGTGCGAAGACAGCGCTGATGAAAGCGCTCGAGGAGTCGTAGGTGTTGGCGATAGGTGACCCATGTTTCAGACCCATAGAGGAGAATGGACAGTATGATAGCTCTGTACACACTGATTTTGGTGCTTTGTCTCAGGTGCTTGTTGCTCCAGACTCTTTTGTGAAGCCTTCCGAATGCACTATATGCCTTTGATAATCTGTGATCTATCTCTTTGTCAATCTTGGCAAATCTATATATATATATATATATATATATATATATATATATATATATATAAATCTATATATATATATATATATATAGGCATATAAACTAGCACGTGGATATCGCTGAGAAGGGACAGTGACAATAGCTGTTCCCAGGCGCTTACATAAACCAGTGTTTCTCAACCAGTGTGCCGGGGCACACTAGTGTGCTGTGGATGATCATCAGGTGTGCCGTGGGAAATTGGAACCTCCAGGAAAGGGGGGGGGGTCTAGTGTGTTGAAGTATAAAAACCCTAAGAAACCTACCTCGATAAAGGCACAAAATTTCAAATACCCCCCTCCCCACCCGTTGTCTACTTGGTCTCTCCCTCTCCATGCATTGGGAAGGCCCGCCTCACTTTCCCCAAGTAGAGACCTCCTCTTGCCTTCTGGGGGTTCTGTGTGGGAAGTTTGGCCCAGTTCTATCATTGGTCAGGTTCGGAATGCTCTTTGATTGTAGGGGAACTATAAATCCCAGCAACTACAACTCCCAAATGTCAAGGTCTATTTCCCCTGAACTCCATCTGCGTTCATATTTGGGCATATTGAGTATTCATGCCAAGTTTGGTCCTGATCCAACATTGTTTGAGTCCACAGTGCTCTCTGGATATAGGTGAACTACAACTCCAAAACCCAAGGTCAATGCCCACCAAACTCTTATAGTATTTTCTCTTGGTTATGGGAAGTTTGTGTCTTTCTGCCATTCCTGCCAGGATATCTATGTTGTGTTCATCGAAACAGGCCCAGGTTTCACACTGAGTGTATAAATACATTTAAAAACATATTAACTATATGTATTACTGTGTTAGAGTGTCATTTTGTGTCATTTTGGTTGGTGGTGTGCCCCAGGATTTTGTAAATGTAAAAAGTGTGCCGCAGCTCAAAAAAGGTTGGGAAACACTGACATAAACAACATAACTGGCGTAAATACCATACAGAGAAGCGCAACGCGGTTCCCAAGCGGAGTCCTGAGGAGTGGCATGAGTAGCTCAGAAGGGCAGCGAGGTAAACTGGAAGGACAGGGATCAATGGCAGAGGCGGAGAGGAAAGGTGCATCCAGGGATAGCGTCCGTCAAGATCCCAAACCGCAAAGAATAAGCGGTGAAGGCAAACAGCCTTAAACTGTAATCCGTGCTCCTAAACAGCCGATAGCCAGGAGCAATGCTGCGCAAGTGCGCTGTGCCTCAAAGCCCGAGCAGGGTACGCCATCCTTGGGGACAACCGGCAGGGGGGAACCACAGTCAGGTCAGCTAAGTAAGCCACGAGAAAACGCCGGGCACGCCGCAACGGTGTCAGCTGCAGGGGGCCCAATCCGTTTCGCCGATAAACGGCTTTCTCAAGCGGCCAAGTGCGATGGAAATCACAGGCGTTTCACGGAGTTTACACAATCGTGCGGTAACATGGCTCCATCATAGGTAATTCCATGGACCCGAAGGCTGTTTGTACCTTTCCTCTCCGCCTCTGCCATTGATCCCTGTCCTTCCGGTTTACCTCGCTGCCCTTCTGAGCTACTCACGCCACTCCTCAGGAGTCCGCTTGGGAACCGCGTTGCGCTTCTCTGTATGGTATTTACGCCAGTTATGTTGTTTATGTAAACGCCTGGGAACCGCTATTGTCACTGTCCCTTCTCAGCGATATCCACATGCTTTTTTATATGCCTATATATATGTTATTTTTGATAATACAATCTCCTTGTGTGTTTTGCTACTTCCCATTACAGTATCATACCTGTCTGTGTATAACCAGTATCATACCTGTCTGTGTATAACCAGTCACCTAATGGCTTTCCACAATAATAAAAAATAATAAAAAACTTTATTTATAACCCGCCACCATCTCCCCAATGGGGACTCGGGGCGGTTCACATGGGGCCAAGCCCAAACCACACATTACTTATTTTATTTTACTTTTATTTATTTATTCAATTTTATATTCCGCTCCTCCCTGCAGGCTCGGGGCGGATCACATAGCATACAATAAAAACACAACAAGTGTTAAAAATATTAGGAATCACAGATTCCTTAAAACTCATAAGACAATGATCAGGCAGATTTAAAGATTTTATTTGCGTACAATGACAACTTACAATGTAAACAAAACACAAAACAGTGAACATTATTACATACACATAGCCCGCCACCAAGTCCTGAACAGGTTTCCTTTCCTTCGCCAGTTTGAACTCTGGTCTGCAGAGTTGGAAGAGACCACATGGGCCATCTAGTCCAACCCCTTCACGCGCAGGAAAAGCACAAGTGTCCCTGACAGATGGCTACCCAGCCTCTGTTTAAAAGCCTCCAAGGAAGGAGCTTTCACCACACTCCGAACTGTTCCACTGTTGAACAGTTCGTACAGTCAGTTCCACACAGCCATCTCTCTCTCTCTTTCTCTCTCGGCATTACTTCACGAACGAAGATTCTTAGGAAGGACTCATCCCACGCTTTTTACAAGTGCGTTGATGACTAAAAAGGCCAATCTGAAATAGGCTAGTCTGATTGCAGAAAGCACAGCAGAAAGTCTCCTTGGGTGATGTTGTTTCCAAGTTGCAGTTCTTTCTGCGTTGTCGTTTCTCTTCAAGACTCGTTCGGCGTGTCTTCTCGAAAGAGGCCGCAGCATTGTGGATAGTGCATCTCCATGCCTCCCGATGTGAGGCCAGGGTGGACCATTGTTGGTGATCAATCTGGCCGAGCCTGAGATGTTGTTTCAGGGAGTCCTTATATCTCTTCTTTGGGGCGCCTCTCTTGCGCTGACCCATGGCGAGTTCACCGTAGAGTAATATCTTAGGGAGGCGGTGGCCCTCCATCCTAGAGATGTGCCCTGCCCAGCGCAGCTGTGTTCTCAATAGCCTGGCCTCAATGCTGGTGATCCCTGCTTGCTTAAGGACAGCAACATTAGTCACATAGTCAGTCCAGTGTACACTGGACAGCCATAAAACCCAGGATAAAAAGGACAAAGAGGGGGAAGGAAAAAGAAAAGGAAACAACAATATATATACAGAACCTGGAACGTGAGAAGGATCAATGTAATCTAATATATCGATAATTCAAAAGGTGGACTCTTACATAAAGTGAACAAACAACAATCTTTGTCTTATGTTATAAATTATATTATGAATCAAAAGGGAACATGAAATAAACTCAATATTGATTCAAATCACAATTCAAAATCCGCAGTATTACAGAACAGATATATAAAAAAATCGAAAAGAGAAATAAATTAAATATAGGTTCAATGCACCATTCAAGTTCCGCAGTATTATAAGACAATTATATAACCCAGGATGTCAAGGCAGAATATCCCACTTCCTAATGTTCCTAATGTTCAGATGGAATCTCCTTTCCTGTAATTTCGACCCATTGCTTCGAGTCCTAGTTTCAGCAGCAGCAGAAAACAAGCCTCCCTCTTCCTATCACATATTGTACATGGCTATCATGTCTCCTCTTAATCGTCTCTTCTGCAAGCCAAACATACCCATCTCTTTAATATTTATATTCCACTTTATCTCCCCGAGGATACTCAGAGCAGATTACAGATATATGTGGCAAACATTCAGTGTCGTTATACAATTAACAAAGACAGACAGTACATAGATAGAGGCAAGGCTTCCCTCTTTTTCATCTCTGCTTCTGGAGGCTGGGCTTGACTCGGCCATGAGGAAGTGCTGTTGCTCTCATAAAGCATGGTCTCCACAGCTTTGATTCTGTGGACGTGGATTTTATACAGCTGTGTGGAAGGGCCCTCTGACCACTATACAGCATAATAACAGATATTAACACCCTAGATCCATGATATATAGTAGGCCCTTCATATCTACGGATTTGGAGGAGGATGCAGGATTGGAAGGTTATAAGTCAATAACATGAGTTTCATTTTCCTGCTATGAGTGGGAAACTTCAGTAAAATTCTTCTGCAATGATCAATTAGCATGACAGGTATTTCTGTAACTTGCCTATTTTAATTAGGATAGAAGTGTATTGATAGACTCTTAGCCCCTCAGCTTTCTTACCATTTCCCAAACCCCTGGGATTGCAGAAATAACAGCAAGGATAAGAGCAAGGAGTTTATTGGTTGCTCCCTTAGAGCCCAGCTTAAGATGGTGGGTGGCATACTCTCAAACTAGCTCATAACTCAAATGTTGGCTTGCAGCTCAAAAAACCTGTCAGTTGGTTTCTTTGTGTGTATATGTATATGTGTGTGTGTGTGTACATAGATATGAGAGACTGGAGTTACACCTAAAATGTACCTGTTCCAACTTACATAACCTATCTTGTTTGTAACTTGGGGACTGCTTGTACAGGCATTTCATTTACTTCCAGAAATGTAGGTTTTTCACTGCTTTCCTCAGTGTGATTTGCCCAAAATTACCCAGTGGGTTTTCATAATCTAACAAGGATCCGGATCTTGTCTGCAGAGTCGTAATCCAACACTCAATTCACTACCTATACACAGCTTACTAGGAGATCTTTGGATAGTCACTGCCTGTCAAATTAATTTTAGGAAAAATCTAGAAAGGCGTGACATCAGAAGAGCAATGCTGAGTTGCAGAGAAAGCAGTACATACATAATCCATGCATACAGTTATCATCCTTGTAGATTCAGAAGCTCCACTCCTCATAAGTGTGCAGTCATATTTCAAACACTAATAAGGAAGTACCGGAGGCATGATCGAAAAGGGGTGATGGCATCAATGTAGGGAAATATCTCCATGACAAAACTATGCCTTATCTTAACTGAGTGTCACTACTGAGGCTTCATGTTTGCATAATGTGCATGTTTTTCAAATTACCTGCAGGTTCTGATTGTTAACCCCAAACATCTCTGCTTCAAATATCTTCGCCATGACTACGGCTGCAGAGCGAAAGTTTGTTAATCTCAGGAAGCGTTTGGATCAGCTGGGATATCGACAGCCTCTGGGAATAGAAAGCCTCCCATTGGTGGAAAAGCTTTTCAGGTATTAAAACAAAATGAAATCATAAAAAGGATGTGGGATGTCTTGGTACTATCGAATTCATGCAGTTTGATACCATTGTAATTGTCATAACTCAGTGCTATGGACTGATGAAAGTGGTAGTATGGCAAGGCACCAGAACTTTTTGGCAAACAGAGCCAAAGATCTTGTAAAACTATTACAATTTCCATGGTGGTTAAAGTGGTGTCAAACTGCATGGTCACTTGCATAAATAAGAGTACTTTGCCGTTCACTTACTGTGGACTCGCTGTTTTGCGGATTTCAAAAAATATTATTTTAAAATATATATCATGGCATTTCCGCTGTTTTGTGCTGTTTTGCCGCTGTTGCTTTCCAAGGGACTTCCCCACCTCAGTCCTCCCTCCCTCCAGCCTTGAAGGGCCTTTTCTTCACTTTATTTTAAGTGTATAAAGATTTAAAATAGTGTATAACTACTAAAATAATGTATAAATATTAAAATAAATAGAGCATCCCTACATCGTGGTTTTTCACTTATTTTGGGAGGTCCTGGAACCTAACCCCAGCAATAAGTGAGGGAACACTGTAGTTATCAGAGCAGAACAATTCCTTTGTATCTGCACACTACATATCTGAATACAGGAATTTTGCGTTTGGGTTTTGGTCCAAGCTCAGCAAGATGTCAGATCCTCTTCCTTTCCTATCCATGACAAGTAAACAATTATCCCTAGACTTTCATCTTCCTTACAAGCTAGATGTCGGTTCATCCAGACTAATTATAAAGACCAGAAAGTCACAGATTTTGTTCCAGTAATTTCTGGTTTTATTTTGGAGATTGTACATTTTTTGTTCAACCCAGAATGTTTTCTATCAGCTCCTATTATGACCAGTGACTTTGTTATACCATCTCTCCAGGATGGTTTATTTTAATTCAGTATAAAATTGAAAGAATGGGAGCAATATTGGGACTTTTCAACCATTTTGAATGTGCTTTGAGATACAGTAGTTGTCTCACTTTTATTCTGTAACAATACATAGAGGATTTGAGAAAGCAAAGAGCTCTGTACCAACTACCAATTATGATGAGGTACTATGCCAACCCAGATTCTGTGGATATCTGCTCTGGGCAGTGTAGCTGAAAAGGGCATTTCTAGGAAATGATTGCTTTTGCTGTTACAACATTCATTGCTGAAATTTGTCAGTTTACTGTTCATTTGGTTTCAGTGATCTTGTTCACACAACTGAGAGTCTCCGGAGTACAAAGCTATCATCTGGAAAAATTGAAAAAGAATACAGCAACTTTGATGTTGTTTTGGAACCTTATCGAGAAGAAAATGCTAGGCTCACTCGTGAAAATAATGAATTACATTTAGAAGTGCTGAAACTGAAAGAGCAATTGGATCAACGAGTTAAAGGTAATATGAAAGTATATAGTTTCTCTGTGGGCCATGTGTTTTAACTGCCAACATCTGTAGTTGTTTCCACAAGTTATAGAATATAGGCCTTCAAAGCCCAATAGAGAGCCCCCCCCCCCCCCTTGCTGCCTTCTATGGCCAAGTATGGCCAAGGGAGGGACGTCGGTCTCTGTCTCCCGCTTGCGCTCTAATGCCAGCGATCCTGCTGGGCCCTCCCCGCCTACCTTCTTTTGATGGCGAGGTGGTGTCTCAGTAGGCACCGCTGCTGACTTCCCTCCCCCCCTCCCTTTCCCTCCCCCTCCCTTTCCCTCCCCCTCCCTTTCCCTATCCTTGTGTGCTTTCCATGTCCACTGTATTTCTGTGTTGTTTGGTGTTACCACTGGGCACTCAAACTTATGTAAACCGCTCCGAGCCTACGGGGAGTGGCGGTATACAAGTTTGATGTAATAATAAAATAAAAATAATAATAATAATAATATAAAAAGAATGACAGGAGGCAGCATTTCACTTAGCTGAGCTTCGGAATGTTGCAATTGATCACGTTGATTAGCATTGAATGGCCCGGCAGCTTCAAGGCTTGGCTGTTTCCTGCCTGGGGAATCCTTTGTGGACGGTGTTATCTAGCCCTGATTGTTTCTTATTAATATTTATTTTAATGTTTTGTTGAGTGTTGTTCATTATTTACTGTCCTGACTTTAGAGTTTTTTTTAAATTGGTAGTCAGATTTTGTTCATTTTTATGGTTTCATTTTTTCTGTCCACGTGCTTGTGGATTTCAATGACTTTTCTGTGTAGTCTGACATGGTGGTTGTTAGAGTGGTTCAGCATTTCTGTGTTCTCAAATAATATGCTGTGTCTAGGTTGGTTCATCAGGTGCTCTATTATTACTGACTTCTCAGGTTGAAATAGTGCCTTTCATGTTCTGTGATCCTAGCTCCTTGGCTTGCAGTCTGAGGAAATTGCCGCGATTCAAAGAAAGAGTTAGAATAGTAGTTCACTGTTTATTAAATGTAATATTAATACTAGTTCCCCATCGTGGTCCCTGTGAATCGCACATATGGTATTTCCTGCGCCTGCGCAGACAGTGCGGATGAAAGGAATAAACTATATGTGTGAATTCACAGGTGACCACTCAGGGAACTATGGTTACAGGTAAGCAACCTATATTTCTCTATATTTATTTATTTGTGCTTTCCTCACCCCTGAGGGGACTCAAAGTGGTTCACAACAGAGTAAATGGCAAAAGTCAATGCCTCACAAAATGAAAATGCCTCACAAAATGGAAATGCATCACATAACTAAAATAGCAAAACAAAAAAAATCAGACATAGTCACCATAAAACATAGAACATTAGACATTGCACTAATCTCACAGTTATCTTGACAACTTAATCTCACTCCCTGAATGCTTGCTTGAAAAGCCACATTTTAAGTTGTTTCGTAAACACCAGGAGGAGGGGCCGATCTAATCTCACTGGGGAGGGCATTCCACAGTCTTGGGGCCATCACTGAGAAGGCCCTGTCTCTTGTCCCCACCAGTCATTCCTGTGAGGGCGGTGGGACCAAGAGCAGCCGATCTTAATGATCTAACTGGCTCATAAAGGGAGATGAATTTGGATAGATAAATTGGACCAGAACCATTTAGGGACGTGTAGGCTAAAGCCAGCACTTTGAATTGTGCTCAGTACCAAAAGCAGCCAGTGGAGCTGGATCAACAGGAGAGTTTTATGCGTCCAGTATGTCGCTTCAGTTAGAAACCTGGCTGCTGCCCGTTGGACTACTTGAAGCTTCCAGTCTTCAGAGCCAACCCCACGTAGAGCTATATGTTAATGTGGTGCCAAAGTAAAGGTAAAAACTATAGTGCTGTGTTAAGAGGCAGGCTCCAGTTTTGCAGAAAGACACACAATAGTACTGGGAGTTGCAGATTGTATATGATTGCCCTTGCAGATAAAAATATATTGTTTGAAGACGCCCTTGTATATAGTATGGTATAATTAAGAGAGAAGTAAAGTACACTTTGGAATGTTATTGTTCTTTCCCCCTTCTCTTTGAAGATTTGAAAGCTACACTGAGGAGAGTGGAGCATGAGAATGCAGATATGAAATTTCTGAATAATCAGTATGTACATAAAATTCGATCTTTGGAGAAAGAAAACAAAGCCAAGAATGACAAGATCCAACAGCTCCAAGAGAAAAACCTCCAAGCAGTAGTTCAGACACCAGGTCCAGTACCAAATTACGAGCACATTGTTTCATTCTGCTTGTTGTGATGTAATTCTACTCCTAATAGTGGTGCATAGATATGTGATTTTATTGGGACTTGAGCACCTGTCATTATGATCCTATATGGTTTTGCCCGACTTACTGGGGCAAGCGTGTTGCAGCGCAGGGTGTCCTCGCTGCCATTTGGGCCAGGGGGCTTCTTCCCGAAGCCCCCTAGGTGGTGGGAAAGTTTCCCGCCGGTAGAGCCAGCCAGCCAATGGTGGGGCTGGCTCCACCTCGTTTCTGGCCTGGCTGGGACCAGCCCTCTCTTCCACCCGGGCAGCCTACTTAAGGCTGCCCGAGGCCCTACAGCAGGCACTGGGCCTGCTTCAGCTTTTCCATCCCACCCACCCTGCATGCTCGTTGTCTCAAAGTATTCTGTTAGCCTGCCTTGTTGTTAGCTTGTAGGTAACTTGTCACAATGCCGTGTTTGGTATGTGACATGGAGTCTGGATCTGGCTGGTTTATCGCCCCTTGGTGGAAGGGGGATAACGCCTGTGGTCCCTGGGATGCCGAGTGGCACCCAGGCATGTAAGCATCATTGGACAGCAGTGGGCTGCCCGATTCCTGATCTAGGACCCATGCATGGCTGCTGACCCTTTTTCCTGTAATCGATAAAAGAGTTGTGGCTATTTTTTTACTCCAACCAACTTGTGTATGTGTCTATTTGGGCAACTGGAGGGAGGTGTATCACCCTTGCACACGCAATTGGCACACATCCTCACATACTGATACCAGTATACTGATGCTAGTGTACAGATGCGAGAAATCTAAGATAATATAGTATGCTTCTTTTTCACAAGCTGCACATGGCCCACCTGCAATAATAAAAAACAGTCTTTATAACATTGCCATTTGGGTTTAAGTATTATGCTATGTAATAAAATTTCTGTTCCTAGTTCGAAAGTGTTATTTCCTGTTTAATTGTGTAGCACTTATTTTGAAAGTAGTTGTTATACTCCAGAAACAATGTTGAAGTGGCTGAGACTCTATGAGATATTCATTGAAAAATTATAGCAAAATGTGTGGCAGAATGTCCTGTAAAAACAAAGTTTTTGTAATTTAATAAACCTTTTCTGTGTTTAATGATAGAACCACTTAGGAAATGACATTTATAACTCAAGAACAAAAATTGTGTTCCATACTATTATTCTGGAGAGAATCCGCTGTCTACAAAGACGTTACCCAGGGGACGCCCGGATGTGTTGTGGGGAGGTTCTTTCATGTCTCCCATATAGCAACACCAGAGGCACTCCAAGTGGCCAGCTACTGGTCAAAGGACATTTAATAGAATGCCAGGCTTTTAAACTTTATGTTTTCTCAAATACATCACAATTGTACTATTGGTTCGCTCCTGACACAATAAATAAATAAATTCAATCAGCAAATTAAAATTATTCAAAATTCTTTGCTATTTAATTCAGTAGGATTTGCTCTCTAATGTATGTATATGTGTGAGTATTCTGTCAGAATTTGAACTGGGTTTTTTTTCTTTTTTAGGAGGTAGGAAAAGAAATATTCCATTTAGGCGTCAACGTATGCAGATAGATCAACCAGCACCTCCTTCTGGAATTGGTGCTTATCCTGTTCCACAGCCTGATGATCCATACATAGCAGATCTTCTTCAAGTGGCTGACAACAGGTAATTGATATGTCTCTTAAAATGTGCCAGTAGTCATGGTACTTTAAGAAATTTATTTATTTCTCGTGTCAGAAGCAAGTCGAGGATACAGTTATAATTTATTTAAAAGCACAAACAAAGTTAAAAACTTGGCTTTATGCTAAATGTCATTTGACTAGAAGCTGGCCACTTGTAGTACTCTGGTGTTGCTGTGAGAAGGTCCTCCATTGTGCATGTGGCAGGGCTGAGGTTGCATTGTAGTAGGTGGTCTGTGGTTTGCTCTTCTCCACTCTTGTATGTCATGGACTCTACTTTGTACCCCCATTTCTTGAGATTAACTCTGCATCTCGTGGTGCCAGAGTGCAGCCTAATCAGCACCTTCCAGCCCAATCTTCTGTGTGCTCAGGAGGGAGTCTCTCATCTGGTATCAGCCACTGATTGAGATTCCGGGTTTTCACCTGCCACTTTTGAACTCTCGCTTGCTGAGATGTTCCTGCGAGTATCTCTGTAGATCTTAGGAATCTATTTCTTGATTTAAGGTGTTGGCTTGCTGACTAATATGCCACCAGAGGTTGGCCCAGAGATGTCAATGCCTTGGTCCTTTCAGGCCACTACTTCCCAATGGATGTCAGGTGGTGCAATACTGGCTAAACAGTAGAATTTCTCCAGCGGTGTTGGGCGTAGACATCATTAAGAGAGCTATATCCACTGTTTTAATGTGGTGAGATATATTCCACACAGGGCATTTGTACTCATCAGCAGAGTAGCAAAACGTAAGGGCAGATGTCTTCACTGTGTCTGGTTGAGATTCCCAGGTTGTGCCAGTCAGCTTTCATACAATGTTATTTCTAACACCCACTTTATGCTTGATATTCAAGCAGTGCTACTTGTAAGTCAGAGCACGGTGCAGGGTAGCTCCTGAGTATATTGGTGTGCTGCAATGCTCCAGTGGGATTCCTTCCCAGGTAATCCTCAAAACTCGAGGTGTTTGTCTGTTCTCATGATGAAAAGCACACGTCTGTGTTTTAGATGGATTAGAAATCAGCTGGTTTCCCCTGTAATAGGCAGTAAGAGCATCTAAAGCTTTGGAGAACTTCTGTTCAACCATTTCTGCTTGAGCGGTAATGACACGATCATCAGCATAGATGAAACTCTCTGTTCCTTCTGCCATTGGCTTGTCATTTGTGTAAATGTTAAATATTGATGGAGCAAGCATGTTCCCCTAAGGTAGGCCGTTCTTCTGTTTTCGCCATCTGCTTCTCTGGCCCTGGAACTCAACAAAAAAGCTCCTATTTTGTAGCAGATTTACTATGAAGCAGGTAAGGTGGTAGTCTTTGTGAAATTATTTTTTTAAAGAAATTGAAGCCATAAGCCATCAGACTTGGTTGTGTTAATATTTTAAGGGCCATTATTTGTATTGTATTTTTACTGTTGTTGACCTGTTTATGTTACTTGCTGTGCTGTAATGATTGCCAATTGTTTTTTTTAAAACTGAATCTTTATTAGTTTTTCAATAAAAGACAGACAGTAAAAACAAATAGTGACAAACATATTACGAACAGAGAGTACATTTAAGTTCCGGAGTGAGCAAAGAGTTGCTCGAAAAGAAATGTGGCTACCTTAGAAGGTAAATGTGTGTAAAGGGTGAGAAAGAAGTTGAATGGGGAACGGGGATATCCAAAACTGTCTTTTCTCCCTCCTCGCTTCTGATGTACTTTCCCTTATACTGCCTGTATAGGGGAAGAGAAGAGCATGTCTTTATAATCAGTTTAGAATCAAGTCAACATTATATTCTCTTCTGCTATGTTACTTGCTGTGCTGTAATGATTGCCAATTGTAAGCCACCCTCAGTCCCCCTTTGGAGATTGAGAAGTATGGGATATAAATGTTTTAAAGAAATAAAGAAAAAATAAGTGTTTCTGCACAACAGAGTAAGGATCCATAAACATCCCAAATAGAACTTAATAATTTTTTTTCAAAATGGTGACAGAACTTGTGTAATTGTCATATTTCTTTAAATCACAAGTGGACAGTGTTTTGGGGCTCTAAATCCTATTAGCCCTGGCTATAAAGTGATTACAGTTCAAAAACATGGCAAGGAGCACACCTGCCCACTTTTACTCTAAATGTATGAAAATAATTGACTGCTTTGCGACCTATCTTGAGTGGGGAAGGAAAGAAGATGAGTAACCATAAAACAAATAATGTGAAGACTTGGGTAACACGTTTTCTTGAGGAAATAATTCTTGTAGAAAACTATGTTCCAATAAATATTTCAGAATTCATGAGCTACAGTTGGAAATCGCTGACCTGCATGAAAAAGTAGAGATTGCTGAACGTGGAATTAAAAATTACAGCAAGCAGGTAAATTAAGTTTCAGGGTTTTGTTTTGTTTTTTTAATCTATAAAATGCAGTATATCCTATAGTTTTTCTTGAATTATTGAATGCATGTATCAAAGAAAACTCAGGATTTTGTTTGTATGTTGGAAGAAGGCAATAATAATTTGTTCTGCCATACTTCACTATCCTTCGAGTATCAAAGGAGAGGGTGCAGGATTTGGTGTAATGACTGTATATAATTGAGTATAAGCTGAGTTTTTCAGCCCTTTTTAGGCTGAAAAAGCCCTTCTCGGCTTATGCTCGCGTCAAAGTTATTTATTATTTTACTGGGTTATTTTATTATTTTTATTATATTACATTTATTATTTTAGTATATTTATTATTATTACAGTTACATTACTTTATTATTATTTTATTACATTTATTATTTTAGTATATTTATTATTATTACATTTTTTCTCCATTTATTAATCATTAATCAGAGTTGGACAGTCTTATTTTAAATTACAGTTTAATGTAAATTTTCAAAAACATTTAACCTACTGATGCTTCAATTAATGTAATTGTATTGGTATCTATTTTTATTTTGAAATTTACCAGTAGCTGCTGCACATTCCACCCTCAGCTTATACTAGAGTCAATATGTATTCATTTTTTGTGGTAAAATTAGGTTCCTTGGCTTATATTCGGGTCGGCTTATACTCAAGTATATACGGTAATAGAAAGGTAGACCTACACAAACTGCATATTCTCCATGGAGATGTCTTGTGTAGCTCCTTTAGTTCCCAAAAGGCCCCAACGCATTGCTAGGGGAAAAAAAAGAAGGCTCCAGGCCATGGCAGTCATTTTATTCTGCCCCCAAAACTTGTTGCACCTTGTAAGGGGCCAAGCAATATTTTTAGAAAATTGGAATCACTTCTGATTTCTTCAAAAGTGAGGTTAATGACTTGCCAGAGTCCAGTTGATATTAAAAAATAGACAACTGCAGGTTCTTCATGCATTAAATAATTTTCAAAAGGATCGTGATTTTGTTTTCATAGGTTGAACTCCGCGATAGTGAGATTGAGCGTTTAGTACTTGCCCTTGATGGTGGGCGCTCTCATGATGTCATATCTCTGGAAGCCAAAAGCAGAAGCAACGAAAAAATTATTGCTCACTTAAACTTACAGGTAAGACTCTTGGATCTCTTGTCAGTTTGCCAATCAGATACTTCTGAGATTCTCCTCAGCCCCAAGTGGTTCTTTATTTATGTGCAGAGTTATGGCTTTCTTTGTTGATTTTTCTGTACAAGTGTTGAAATAAGATTGGTTTTTTTAAAAAAAAAAGGAATAATAGATCTCGCACATCTTTGTTCAGCTGTAATAGTGCTCATACTGGTTTATTAATTTGTATTGTTTTGTATGGTATAAATGCATTTCAGGTTGAATTTCTACAGCAAACAAATAAAGAGCTTGAATCACGCATACAAGAGCTTTTGGCCAGTAGGCAAAATGTGACGAGTGAGGTTGTGGATTTAAGTAATAAAAATGAAGAACTGTGCCAAGAACTGAGTGAAATAGATCATTTCGCTCAAGAACTGGAAAGGCACAAAGAGATGGTGCTCCAGACAGCAGATAAGGAAATTGGAGAAGCTAAGGTAAGGAAATTCTGCAACTTGGTAGAACATCAACACTATGTTCTATTCCCTATGATAAGTCTCCAGAGCACACTCTATCGCAAATAGATTATATTTTAAGTATCTCAAAATGTTGTGCAGAAAAAAATTCTTTGATTATGTTGGAGAATTGATGACAGTCTTCTGTGACAATGCCTACACATAACAGGCTGGATTGTTTTTGGTGCTTCAGCTTCACACTGCTTTCTGGTTGCAATGGCTTTGTGCTCCTTTCAGGTCCTCCTATTTCATCAGGAGTTCCATGTGGTGTGAGATCTTAGAGAGAAGGGTGAAATAGTACATTATTTGCAATATAGTATTTATGTTGTTCAGTTGGCCTGTTTGATAAAAAAAATGGTTCAAAACCCGTTGCGGATATAGGGGGTATTGATGGTTCAGATCTAAAGTCAATTCCGATTTTCACAGAAAAACGTTCAAAACTTTTCAAAACTTCAGAGACCTCTGAATCCTTCGTTAATGGTTTCAAAGTGTTATTTCCTGTTTAATTGGGTGGTCTTTACTTTGAAAGTAGTTGTTTTATTCCACAAGGAGGGGGGGAAAGCTTCTCCAATGCGCCCCTCTCCAACCTCAGTCTTTCCAGCTGCTCTTTTTTAGCTCCGCTCAATGCGGGAGAGAAGGACATCTGCATCCAAACTGGGTTAAACATGGCTCTCGCCCCAGGACTGACACGGGAGAGCCGTGTTTAACCAAGTTTGGATGCGGATGTCCTTCTCTCCCACGTTAGACTGAAGGACATCCACATCCAATCTGGGTTAAACACAGCTCTTGCCCCAGGTCTGACACGGGAGAGCCGTGTTTAACCAAGTTTGGATGCGGATGTCCTTCTCTCCCGTGTCAGATCTGGGGCGAGAGCCGTGTTTAACCAAGTTTGGATGCGGATGTCCTTCTCTCCCACGTTGGACTGAAGGACATCCGCATCCAAACTGGGTTAAACACGGCTCTCGCCCCAGATCTGACACGGGAGAGCCATGTTTAATCCAGTTTGGATGTGGATGTCCTTTTCTCCCGCGTTAGACTGAAGGACATCCACATCCAAACTGGGTTAAACACGGCTCTCGCCCCAGGTCTGACACGGGAGAGCCGTGTGTCAGAAGCCGATGCCCTTGGACAGGGCCGGCAGGATCTGGCTTCAGACCTAGACTAAACAAAGCACAGCTGTCAGCAGGGGACATTGCTGACCCAAGGCTCCCTAGGATGATGCAAGGGGCCCACAGGGTGGCATCAGCCAGCTACACAGGGTGATGCAAGGGGCCTGCAATATGACACCAGGTGGGAGGGGTATAAATATATGGTGTCGGGTGGTGGGGAGCACTCTTGGCTTCAAATGTTTTGTGACCTCCAATAAAGAGTTGGATCAACCGGTGGATGTCCGAGTGATGCTTCTTTGAAACTGGAGCGGCCTGACACCGTGTTTAACCTAGTTTGGACGCGGATGTCCTTCTCTCCCGCGTTAGACTGAAGGACATCCGCATCCAAACTGGGTTAAACACGGCTCTCGCCCCAGGTCCTTCTCTCCCGCGTCATACCTGGGGCGAGAGCCATGTTTAACCCAGCTTGGATGCAGCTCTCACTCCGTGTCTGATGCGGGAGGGAAAGGAAACGAAGGGAATCCATCCACACTGGTTTGAAAAGCTAAATCATTTCCGACTCTCCATAAGAGAAATGACGGAAAAAGCTTCGAAATGGCAAGGATACTTCCAAGTTCCAAAATCGCTTTGAAATTGCTTCAAAAAGGAATTTGATCAGAATTTATTCCGAATTAAGAAGATTCCAAATGAACCTACCCAGACCTATTGTTCAGCACTAGGTACCAGAGC
Organism: Anolis apletophallus; assembly: GCA_030556195.1. NCBI lineage: Eukaryota > Metazoa > Chordata > Lepidosauria > Squamata > Anolidae > Anolis > Anolis apletophallus. The sequence goes on from JARBWK010000012.1 coordinate 24,081,917, forward strand.
ACCATTGGGGGACGGAAATTGTTGAAATGCTGCTTGGGTTCTGTATTTCAGTGAGTTTTGCTTTTGGGGAACAGTGTGCTCCTTAATCTGTTGAATAAATGGGTGAATGCCTATAGACGATAATTCCTCTGGACACTAAAGTGAAAACATTTCCGTTTCTCTGATGAGATCTCGCCCACATGCGTTTGAAGCTGAAATGGCAGTAATCCCTTTATATAATTGCACAAGCTCATGAGCTGCTTTTCGTAGAAATAAGAGTACTTTGTGTTTTCAGATATTTAAAGCACTTTACATATATTGCTTTGTTGTAATCCCTTGTTTGGTATGTCAGATTATCCTGTATTAGAGTTTGAGGCAGAGATGAAGGCCTGTCCTGTTGGTTGTCCTAATTACAATATGCCAATTGAATCAATAGCATTTACATAAGAGTTGACACAGCATTTGACTATTCATTGAATAGGTATATTTTAATTTGGGCTACCACTTTATTCAGGCCTATCAGTGTTTTATGCAAGGTGTGTGAGTTCAGTAATGGACTACATTTTAGCAAGGGGCTTTCATATTCACAGTTCTTATGCTTTCCCTATAAAAGCTTACTCATAACACATGTGAATGTAAATAACTTTTTCCATAACACCAGTTTATGGAACAGGTGTTATTTAGATTATGTGTGGGGGGGGGCTGGGGTGTCCACTTACACAGACAAGCTCCTGTCTCCACAAACAGCTATATCTCCCTCTGCTCAGGAGACAACAATGGCCCTCCCTCCAATGACATTGCAGATCATACCGAGTGCCATGAACATGTACAAGAGTCCTGCCAATGTCCCCCACAAACACCATACTACCCACCCACCCAAGTGAAGGCTTTCATACGGAACGCTTTCATCCTACTTTTTATGTGTTTCCTCCACCACACACTGTTTCTTACTCTCTCTGTTGGTGTGGAATTTGTATGACCCCGCCCACTGCCTCTCCCTTACCCCTTTCCTATTCTTTACTATGGCACACAGTGAACAGCTGAATTGATTAGCAACTGAACATACTAGAGAGGTTTGGGGAGAATTCACCATGATTTATAGGAGTTGTAGGTCCCAGGATGTATAGTTCACCTGCAATCAATGAGCACTCAGAACTTCACCAAAGATGGAATTGGATCAAAATTGGCACACAGAGCCCCCATGACCAGCAAAAAATATTGGAGGTCTTTGGGGAAAATTCAGCTTGATTTGGGGGAGTTGTAGTTCACTTACATCCAGAGAGCACTGTGAACCCAAACATAGATGGATCTGGACCAAACTTGGCACACATACCTGATATGCCAAAATTTGATTACTGGAGGGATTTGGGGGTAACTGACCTTCCTTTCTGGGAGTTGTAGTTCACCCACTACCAGAAAAACTGTGACACCCCCCCCCCCCACACACCCCACTACTGAACCTGGACCAAACTTGGCACACAGATCCCTCATGCCTAACTCAACCTATTGGAGGGGGTTTGAGGGGACTGGCTCACCATAGTGGGAGTTGTAGTTTACCCTATATCCAGAGAGCATGCTGAACCTCACCAATGATACATCTAGAGCAAACTTGCAAAACATAATAAACTGCAAGTATTGATGAGTTTTTCGGAGTTGACCTGACATGATGGGAATTGTAGTTCACCACAATGTTGTGCATTTTGTACAATTAAAAATTGAATTTTTCAAATAGCCCGGGCAACGCCAGATACCCAAGCTAGTAGGCAATAATTTTAGGGCTTATATTCATTGTCCTTTCATCTTCTATGTGTTTAAAACTGAAGGCATTTGAAAATGTAACAGAGAAGAAATAATGGCATATTTATAAAAATCTCCAGCTTTAAAAAATGTTTATTACTCATGATTTTTAGGAAGAGCTTAAGAAAAAATCCAGTGAAATCAAGGATCGTGAAGAAACTATAGTAAGACTAAAATCAGTAAGTAATACTACTGCAATTAAATTCAGTTTTCCTAAGTCAGTGCATATTCATCTTTAATTCTGCTATAAATGTTACGTGCTTAATAAAAACAACTGTTGATCATTCAAGAAACTAAAAACATGGTAGCATTTTGAAGCCAATGAGTTTTGTAATTTACATCTCAACTGAAATTTAATGCAGAATTATGAAAGTACAGGATTTTATTTCTTTCAGAACTCAGATTTCTTTTGGAGTTGTGCTGCTGTTTGTTGTTGTTTATTCGTTCAGTTGCTTCCGACTCTTCATGACCTCATGAACCAGCCCACGCCAGAGCTCCCTGTCGGCCGTCACCACCCCCAGCTGCTTCAAGGTCAAGCCAGTCACGTCAAGGATGCCATCCATCCATCTTGCTCTTGGTCGGCCCCTCTTCCTTTTTCCATCCATTTTCCCCAGCATTATTGTCTTCCCTAAGCTTTCCTGTCTTCTCATGATGTGGCCAAAATACTTCATCTTTGCCTCTAATATCCTTCCCTCCAATGAGCAGTCGGGCTTTATTTCCTGAAGTATGGACTGGGTGGATCTTCTCGAGGTCCAAGACACTCTCAGAACTTTCCTCCCAACAGCACAATTCAGAAGCATTTATCTTCCTTCGCTCAGCCTTCCCTATGGTCCAGCTCTCACATCCATAGGTGACTATGGGGAATACCATTGCTTTGACTATGTGATGTCTCTACTCTTCACTATTTTATCGAGATTGGTCATTGCTCTCCTCCTCAGAAGTAAGTGTCTTCTGATTTCCTGGCTGCACTCTGCGCCTTCAGTAATCTTTACACCTAGAAATGCAAAGTCTGTCACTGCCTCCACATTTTCTCCCTCTATTTGCCAGTTATCAATCATTCTTGTTATCATCATCTTGATTTTTTCAAATGTTTAGCTGCAACCTAGCTTTTACACTTTCTTCTTTCGCTTTGATTAGAAGGCTCCTCAGCTCCTCCTTGCTTTCGGCCATCAAAGTGGTATCATCTGCATATCTAAGGTTGTTAATGTTTCTTCCAGCAATTTTTGCTCCAACCTTGCATTCATCAAGCCCTGCACTTTGCATGATGTGTTCTGCATACAAGTTGAATAGATTGGGTGAGAGTATACAACCCTGCCCTATGCCTTTCCCAATCTTGAACCAGTCTGTTCTTCCATGGTCAGTTCTTATTGATGCTACTTGGTCATTGTACAGATTCCTCAGGAGAGAGACAAGGTGGTTTGGTACGCCCATACCACCAAAAACGTGCCACAATTTATTATGACCTACACAGTCAAAGGCTTTAGAATCTATATATATAAAGGAAGAGCCGTCATGTGAAGACTACCTCAAACAGAGAAACCTTACAACGCAGAAACACAAAACTTGCCAACAGAAATAGGCCTCAAGCAAAGTACGTTTGTAGCAAAGAAACTTCCCCCCCCCAAAACCTAAAAGGCCCCCAAACCAACGAGTAAAAATAAAACTACATTTCCCAGCATCCTCCGGGGCTTCCAAAGACTCTCCCAGCCTCTACATTCTGATAACATGATTGGCTGCCAATAAGGGCGGATTTGCATAACTGCTGTACTGGCCAGCCAACATGAACATTCCGACCCATAACAAACTGCCAGAGGAGTGCCAGAGCCTCCTCCAACACTTTCAAATCAGAAGACCATGATGGAGATCAACACCATTCAAGGGGAGCTCTTCCTTTCCCAAAAGATCTCCAGTGGCTTGGAATTCCACATTAATAAGAGCACCATCCAGCAACAATGGGGTTTTCCAAGGAGGGTGCTCCAGCCCCTCTATATGCTGGCTCCAAGAGATGGAGGTCATCACCAAGTACCTTCTGATGCCCAGTGCTGGAAGAGCTCCCTCAGATGGCCTGTCCATGAGGAAAGCCTCGTCGGACATCGACCAATGGGTGCAAAAGACACAGAGCAGGACATCTTGAAAAAGAGAGGAGCAGAAAGTAAGCTAGACATTAAGATCTTGAGAAAGGTGGCTAAAACGGATACGGAAAGGATTTTTAACAGTCCCCCAACAGACACTGGACGCACCTGTGAAGATAGAGATCCCCTGACAGGACAAGCCCTCCGTCCTGGCCATGGTACAAGTCAAACCCGAAGGACTGCAGGCAAAGAGCTGAGGCACAAACATAAAACACCCAATTCACTTCAACACCATAACTAACAACAATTCCAACCCTTACATACTCAAACTTTCTCGCATCTCCTAAATAGGGCACAGCAATGCGTGCCGGGTACAGCTAGTAGTCAATAAAGCAGAAATAGATGTTTTTCTGTAATTCCCTGGCTTTCTCCATTATCCAGCAGATATTGGCAATTTGGTCTCTCATTCCTCTGCCTTTTCTAAACCCAGCTTGTACATCTGGCAGCTCTCTCTCTCCATGTCTTGCTGGAGTCTTCCTTGCAGGATCTTGGCCAATACCTTACTGGCATGTGAAATAAGTGCCAGTGTATGAAAGTTTGAGCATTCTTTAGCATTTCCCTTTTTTGATATGGGGATATAAGTGGTTTCCCCCCTCCCCCCCAATCTGATGGCCATTCTTGTGTTTTCCATATTTGCTGGCATGTGGCATGCATCATCTTTGAACAAGGAGTGTTCCCAGGGGGTTTGAAAGAGGCTATGGTAAGACCGCTACTGAAAAGGCCGAATTTAGATCCTTCAGCTCCCTCCAGTTACCGCCTGGTTTCGAACTTGCCGTTTCTGGGCAAGGTAACTGAGAGGGCAGTAGCGGATCAGCTGCAACGGTTCTTAGATGACACAGCTGGACTTGATCCCTTCCAGTTCGGCTTCTGTATTGGGCGTGGGACGGAAACCGTGCTTGTCTCCATTACAGATCGACTTTGCTGCCAGCTGGACCAAGATGGGTCAGTGCTGCTTGTTTTGTTAGATCTGACAGCAGCTTTTGACACGGTAGATCACACCGTGTTGACCCACCGTTTAGCCGTGTCAGGAGTCAGGGGGACGGCCCTTAAATGGGTGGCCTCCTTTCTCCAGGACCGGGGACAACGGGTGGAGGTGGGGGGGATGGTTTCTGGGAGGCTCCCACTAACTTGTGGGGTCCCCCAGGGGCCATCCTTTCCCCGCTACTGTTCAACATCCATATGCGCCCACTGGCCCAGCTAGTTTGCGACTTCGGTCTGGAGTGCCATCAGTATGCGGATGACACCCAGCTTGTGCTGAGAATGGATGGCAGGCCAGAGACCGTACCCGATTGTTTCCATCAATGCCTTGAAGCCATGACTGGATGGCTGCGGGCTAGCCGACTGAAGGTTAACCCGTCGAAGACGGAGATCCTATGGCTGGGTCGCCCCTGGATTGAGTGGTTGCCGGCTGCCTACCCTAGATGGCGAGCCTCTAAGCCCGTCGTCCTCCGTAAAGAGCTTGGGGGGTCCATTTGGACCCATTGCTATTGATGGAGACACAAATCTCCACGGTATGCAAGACCACCTTCTACCATCTGCGGCAGGCTAGGCTGCTGGCTCCCTACTTGTCCAGGGGTGACCTGGCTACGGTGATCCAGGCGATGGTCATCTCAAGGCTGGATTACTGTAACGCCCTCTATATAGGCCTTCCCTTGGCAACAATCCGGAAACTTAAGCTGGTGCAGAATACTGCTGCTCGACTTCTGGCGGGAGCGTCAGTCCGAGAGCATATAACACCCATCTTGCAGCAACTGCACTGGCTACCAGTAGAGTACCGGATTGTTTTCAAGGTGCTGGTGTTGACCTTTAAGGTCTTGCATGGCTTAGGGCCAGTGTACCTGAGGGACCGTCTCATCCCATATGTTCCCCCGAGATCACTACGCTCAGAAGAACAAAATCTCCTAGCTGTCCCGTCTATCCACTCCTGTAGGCTATTATCAACGAGATCGAGAGCCTTCTATGCAGCTGCACTATCCCTCTGGAACTCCATGCCGGATGAGGTTCGCGCCATCACTGATCTAGCCCCGTTTCGGAGAGCTTGTAAGACTTTCTTGTTCAAACAAGCTTTTAACCTCACCGGCCCATGAAGTCTGACATAAGTTTAGAATTAATCTGCGATCATTGTAGACGTTTGTTTTAGGATAGTTGTATTTTATGTTTTTCTGCTTTTATGTTTTATGCTTTTAGTAAGATGCATTAAACTGTTATTGTGAGACTGTATGTGAATCATGTAAACCGCCCGAGCCTGCCGGAAGGAGCGGTATATAAGAGTGAATAATAAATAAATGAATAAATAAATCTTGACAGCGTCATCCTTCAAGGTTTTGAACAGTTCAGCTGGGATCCTGTTGTCACCTGTTGCCTTGTTATTAGCAATGCTTCTTAAGGCCCATTCAAGCTCACTCCTCACCATCAAAACTATCCTCAATATTATCATCCTTCCTATATAGATCTATATAGTGTCGTCACCTTCTCTTGATCTCTTCAGCTTCTGTTAGGTCACTGCCATCTGTGTTTTGATTATGCCCATTTCTGCCTGAATTTTACTTCTGATGTTTCTAATTTTCTGGAGATCTTTCTTGTCCTTCCTATTCTATTGTCTTCTTCCACTTCATGCATTGCTTGTTTAAAAAATAGTTCCTTATCTCTTCTAGCTAACCTCTGGAATTGTGCTGATAGGGCTAGATTTTTGTTGCAATGTGGATTTAAAATTGTAAATCACTAATATTTTTGATTTAAATAAATCGCATGCTTGAGAGTAATTGTTTGCCAGTAACTAGAAAAGAAACAATTTTAATGGTTTCAAGTCCCACAGTTTCAACAAGGGATAGAAGTAGAATTTTAGACTGACAGTTTTCCACTCTAAACTGGGAATTAAACATTCTGTTACTATAAGCAACTTGCCACTTGAGAAATACTTTTCCCCATTTTATCTTGTCTGAAAAATTGCTAGAATTTAGCTACATTGTCAACATAAGTAGCAATTAGTTAAACTAGAATCAAATATCAGGTGTTATATACTTTGAATAATTATATATTTTTTGATATTAATTTATTTCCAGGAATTAATTTCATCTCGCAGAGAAAAAGAGAGACTCACAGAAGAAGTAATTGGAAAAACAGATGAAAAACAAAACATTGAGTTCTTGTTAAACCAGGCTCAAACAGAGAACCAAAGGCTGACCAAGAAAGTTGAAAATCTTGAAATTATAGGTAAGTGTTTAACAGACTTCATCTTAAAACCTTGGAAAAAATGCAAGGAGAAAAGTGGCAGAATGTTACTGAATTGCTGAATTATTTATTATTAGATAACTTGATTTTTGAATCCAATCTTGAACCTCCTTTATCTGTAGTTCGCATAAGTATGCTTCAAAGAAAGTCCCAAGCAATAAGGCTTATTTAATGTATGTCTTCTTATGGGGCTTATATAATGCATGCTCATAATAAGACTTCACAGAGAGATACTTACCAGTATATCTGAACATAGCATTCTTAGAAATGCAATGTCTTGAGAGACATTCAGTTTTAAGTGCAGTGCTACTTGTCTATTTCTGTACCTTTTGTTTATATAGGCAGTCCCCAAGTTACAAGCAAGATTATTTTCAGATTTGTTCCGAAAGTATGAAATGTTCATTCTTTTATCTCAGTACACAAAAAGAAGGCCTCTTTTAGTTCTCACAATTGCCTATTTCCATTTATTTGTGTTAAAATTGGGAAACCGGATCTGTATTTGGCAGTTGTATCCTATATAACAAAAACTATGATGAGCATAACTTATTTTTTTAGGATTTGCTACATTCATGAAAGTATTCTGCTCTAAGGGGCAGAAATTGAATAATTAATTGGGAGTAAGATCCTTTGGGCATCAGATTGAAAAAAAAAAGTAAAGCAAAGCTTGATTAACACATGCATTAATTCTGTGTTATTCCATGAGGCTTTGAGCTAAAGTCAAACTTGTTCAGTTTTAAACACTATTCTAGTTCCATTATATAACTGTTGAGGAATGAAAAAGATATAATTAGAGGTGCCCTTCTCTTCTTTATAACCTTTATCACTGCTCAGTAGCAAATCTTGTTGTAATTCATTAAAGAACAGAGCAACTATTCCATTTTGGAGAGAAAGGCAGTATACAAATACATAAAAGTTGAATTGTAGTTGTTTCACACTTTTTTTGAGTACCACGGCTAGGCAAGTTTTTATATGTATATTTGTTATATAATCTGGTATCTTTTGGTTGGCAAAAAGATATTTGTTAAATAAAATGTTGAGTGTCTTGACAAGTGTCTTGTGCTCATATGTGAAGCCCAACTTTCAAATCTGTCACACATTTGAAAATATTCTCATCTTTGTGAAAAAGTATAAATGAAAATTGAAAGTTTGCAAAGGGTAGTGACCTTTTATATTGTCAACAGTAAATTTGTCTATGCTTTAAATGTGGGCAGGTCTTAATACGGGATGTTGTTGTTCATAGTTGCTGGTTCCATTTTCTTACAGATCGGGAGCTTGTCACAGAAATAGAGAGGATGAGGTTAGAAGGTGGCATAGCGCTTGGAGACAAGACACCTTCTCGCCTAGATGCATTTATAAAGACCATAGAAGAAGACAGGGACTACTATAAGCAAGAACTAGAGTGTCTCCGAAAAATATTTAAAAGAAAATCTAGCCCAGTACGCAAATCTCCAGAAAAGGTATCTCTATTTTGCTAAATATGGTACTTATTTAATGCCCTTGAAATGTCTAACAATGCTTCAGCATTAACTCACTTCACAAGATAAATGACCATTACCGTTACTGCCTTACTGAGGGCTGATTCTTGTCCATTTCAGAGTCATGCTTTATGAGCTCATTCCTTTCCTTTTCCATCTCATTAAAGATGTGAGCGTTGGTAGGCCGCTCAATAATCACACTCACTCGGGTATTGAGGAAATGCTTTATGAGTCCTTAATCCAAGGCAGTAAAAAACCGTACTGAAGCCTTCCCTCCAAAATCCCTGCTCAAAACTCCCCGAGCCCCTCCCCCCTCTGGCGAAGAGCCAATCCTTGAACAGATAACCCCGGAACCCCACCCCTCTTGTCCTTTTTCGGCGGGAACTCCAACAGCTCAGAAACAACAGGGAGTAACATGGAGCTACAGAAACAACATGGAACAAGGAGAACCAAAATGGCGGCCGCGCCTCCGATCGCTCGATCCTCTTCCAAGATGTCAGCGCGTCTTTGTCCATTGCGCTATCCCGCATTGGACAAGGCGCCGCTGACATAGCGCCCCCCTCCCGAAGGAGTCCACCGACCTGGGGGGGAAAAGAAGCAAAGTATTTTCAGGGCCCTGGCTTGTCCGGGAAGGCCCTATGAAACCTTTTGACTAATCTGGGGGCCTTGACATGTTCTGCTAACACCCACTCCGGCTGCAAGTCTTTGGAAAGCCACTGCACAAAGTATTGAAGTCTGCCCCTAGCCTTTTAGAGTCTAAAATATCCTTAAGCTCAAAGTGGGTATGTTCCCCGATCATGATCGGGACTGGGGCGCTCCTGTGGAGACCACTTGCGGTGGGTTACTGCCTTTTTAAGCAGGCTAACGTGGAACACCGGGTGCACCTTGCGCCACGTGTGGGGAAGGTCTAGCCTAAGGGTGACCGGGTTGACCACTTCCGTCACCCGTAAAGGGCCAACAAACTTGTCCCGCAAACTTGCGGGAGGGCTGGGTCGATCGCAGGTGCTTAGTGGAGAGATATACCATGTCTCCTGCC
>JARBWK010000012.1:24091666-24126397 GCA_030556195.1 Anolis apletophallus
GGTTTTAACTGAATGGACTCCATTGGGGTATAAATGTCTTTGTATGAGATGTAACGGGTCTTTTTTGCCCCTATCTGCAGCCATGTTCTGCTGGCAAAACCCACCAGCTGGTGCCAGGAATAAAACCTTTTTGCTTTTCACCCTACTTCACAGTTGTCGCGTGTTCTCCCTCATCCTAGTATCCGCACGTTCGGGCAGCTTGGTAAGGTTAACTTGGTACTTGGAGTTCCATAACTCCTCAATTCTGCTTCAGCTCCAATATGTAGATGATAATAGCAACTAGGACAAAAGAAGGATGTAGACATTACACAATAGAAATGTTAAAAGTCTTGGAAGAAAAGGGATATAAAGTGTCAAGAAAGAAAGCACAGTTGTGCCAAAGAAAGGTCAAGTACCTGGGGTTTGGGATATCCCAGGGAAGCAAGATACTGGAAGTGGAAAGGAAGGAAGTTATCTGTGCCATTTCAACGCCCAAAGACAGGAGACAGATGAGAGAGTTCCTCGGAACCACCTCGTATGTGCGACACTGGATCCCAGGCTATGCTGTGATAGCGAAGCCCCTGTACCAAGCAACAAAAAAGGAAGTAACAAAGACCCATTAAATTGTGGACGGAGGAATGAGAGCATGCTTTTAGAGAGTTGAAGCAAGCTATCATTTCCCCTCCCGCATTGGGTTTGCCAGACCTGGAAAAACAGTTTTACCTCTTTGCCGCTGAGCGAGATGGTACAGCTGTGGGTGTGTTGACACAGATTTCAGGCACATGGCAACGACCTGTAGCGTACTTGTCCAAGCAGTTAGACACAGTAGCTAGGGGTTTGCCCCCCTGTTTGAAGGCCGTTGCAGCTTCAGTGGATTTAATTCGACAAGCCACTAAGCTCACCCTAGGGAGACCCCTCATTGTGAGAGTTCCTCACCACGTAAAAGCATTGTTAGATACAAAGGGCCCCCGCTGGCTAACGAATGAGAGACTGACAAAGTATGAAGGGGTTTTGTGTGATAATCCGCTCGTTTCGCTTGAGATGTGTCCCATGTTAAATCCAGCCACTTTGTTGCCCAGCCATTCAGAGCCCTCAGATCATGATTGCATCCAGACAATGGACCTTGTTTATTCCAGCCGGCCAGATTTGCGTGATATTCCCTGGGAGAAAGTGGATTTAACCCTTACACAGATGGGAGTAGTTTTGTGAGAGAAGGGGTAAGGCACGCGGGTTACGCAGTTGTGACGTGGGAAGAGGGTCTGGGAAGCCAGGCCCCTCCTCCGGGATCTTCTGCGCAACTTGCGGAGCTGATTGCTCTTACCGTGCTTTGGAACTTGCCAGAGGGCAAAGGTTAATATCTATACGGATTCTCGTTTTATGTTCTAACGCTGCATGCTCATGGAGCACTGTACAGGGAAAGAGGCTTTTTGACGTCCGCTGGAAAGGCTGTCAAATATGCAAATGAAATGTTGGCTCTCTTAGACGCTGTTTGCTTGCCCGTAAAGTTGCTGTTATGCATTGTAAAGCGCATCAAAAGGAAACGACCCAGTGGTTCAAGGGAATAGGTTAGCAGATTTGGCAGCCCGAGAGATAGCACTGCAGAAACCCACCCCGTAATGTTAGAAATCACAGACTCAGGCCCAAAAGTGGAAAGGTGTCATTACACAAGGAGGAGAAGTGGGCCTTGAGCGAAGGGGGGGAGTGGGAAGAGAGCTTTATAGTAATGCCAGACCATCGCACTTTTATCCCTAAGGAGAAAGCGTGGCACATAGTGCAGCACTTTCATGAGACCACCCATCTAGGTAAAAGTGCCCTGGCATCGATGCTGAGAGGCAAATGTATATTAATAGCTTGCACAGCTTAACTGCTGTTGCTGGCAAAGAAAGGTGCTGGACCTGCGCGAAGAATAATCCCAGAGAAGGACCGTTGAAAGCGCCTGGGATTCGATATCAAGGGAGTTGGCCGTTTGAAGCCCTTGTGACAGACTTTACCGAGATGCCACGGAGCGGTGGCTTTAGATATTTTCTGGTGTTTGTGGATACCTTTTTCGGGATGGGTTGAAGCATGCTACAAAGACAGAAAAAGCAATGGAGGTGGTGAAGGCCCTTTGAAAGATATTATCCCCAGATTCGGAATGCCTTTACAGATAGGATCAGATAACGGCCCGCCACGTATCGTGGTGCAAGGACTAAGCAAATTGCTAGGCGTTAAGTGGCGCCTTCATTGCGCTTATCGCCCTCAATCTGCCAAGGCGGAAAGATTGAACAGGACATTGAAAAACTGTTTGGCAAAGATTTGTCAAGAGACAAAGTTAAACTGGAGGCTGGCGTTGCCCATGGCTTTACTGAGAGTCCGGTACACGCCGCACAAGAAAACAGGGCTGTCACCTTTTGAAAGACTATATGGAAGGCCTCCATTAAACTTAAAGACTATAACTGGACTATCCTCAGATAGTCATGTGTTGGGAAACCAGCAGACTCTGCAGCAAGTACAGATGCTAGGAAGACAGCTAGAGAAACTGAGTCAATATACAGCAGATTTGTACCCGCCTTTCCCTACCACCTCTCTCCACTTGTTTTCCCCAGGAGATGAGATTTTGCTGAAGGACTGGAGTACCCGACCATTACAGGCCCGATGGAGAGGACCGTACACCGTTTTGCTAACTACCCCAACCGCGGTGAAGGTGGAAGGAATACGCCAGTGGATCCATTACACGCGTATAAAGAAAGCACCGGTGGTTTGGGAGTCTTCCGTGGACCCAGAAGATCAGTTAAGACTAAAAATCCACAGGAAACGTCAGCACCCTGTTTAGGGGGTGATCAGGCCACAGAAGGGTCGGCGGATACCAACGTCCTGCAGTCAAGCAATGGTGGCCCAACAAGAGATAGGTGGAGGGAGCCAAAGACTTTCTCCCTGAGATGGTGGTTTGGGATACTAATGGGACACTGCTACGAAAGGAAACCACCTGTGGGAGTAAGGACTATGTTTGGGTACATGGCTCTGATTTGGACACTGTACATAACCGACACATGGGGGTTGGGATCAAAACCTGTTTCATAAATTAGTAACCAATATAACACATGAACTTAGCCTAAACGACTGCTGGATATGCGGCCATGGCCCGTCAAGTCATAGCCAGGGCTGGCCGATTGTCCCCACAGCTTTATTAACGCTGCAGGGGTGGAATGAAATCAAATGTAAACAAGCACACATAGAACGAAGTACAGATAAGGCTCAGTTTAGATTTCACACCGTTCTCCCGATTAGAAGCGCCGCTGTGCTCGAATGGAAAAAAACGATGGTACTATATATGCTACAGGTGACCAGAAGGAGGGTAGATATGAGCTTTTAGCAGAGTTGAACTAGGATCCTACCCCGCATGCAATCACACAATTACAATACATGACTGCTACTGCCACGTTGTGGTCAGAAGACAAAAGGAATCTGGACCTGGGGGTGGGAGTATTCAAATTGCACCCACATCTTATATGGAAACCGTCAGGAAGATGCCCTTGTTAATCTGGTACAGAATCTCCCAGCCGGTCATACTGGCCGTCGGGCGGAGGGCTTGCCAGCAGGGATCTTATGGATTTGTGGGAAATGGGTGGGGCAGGTTCTGCCCACCGCTTGGAGCGGGATTTGCACCATGGGAACTATAGGACCAGGAGGGTTGAGAATACACCCCAGAGTGACCCCAGTTTCCAATTTACACATGCATGTTCAAAAGAGATCGGCTGAATCAAACCAAAAGTCTGGATACGATACAAGTAGAACGTATCTCAATGAGGTCCAAAGGGTTTTGGCGATCAGTACGCCAATGGTGGGAGTGGCATGGAATATAAAGCAGCTACGTGTGATTTCTTACGGATTGAAAATGTTAGCTAATGATACCGCTGAGGGAATGGCTGCTTTGCAAATTGAAGTCAATTCCCTAGCTGGGATGGTAATCCAGCAGAAAATTGCACTGGATTATCTGTTATCTAAGCAAGGTATGGCTGAATACTACGTGCTGCCATTATATTAACATGACAGGAGACATTGAACTTGACATGGTCAAGATTCAGCAAGTTGCGAGAGAAGTACAAAAAAGTTATGAAGCTCCAGAAGACATCTGGAGCTTCCTTACTAGCTGGCTGCCCAACATAGGGTGGATCAAGTCTATAGTAATGCTAATTCTTGTGATATTTTGTTCTGTAATAATGATGTTATGCTGTTTACCGTTAATATTGAGGTACTGTGCCTTTGCAGTGAGGAGATCAGCGAAAGCAGTCAAAAGTGTGAAACCAGGAGTCAAACGAGATTGGCAGGTGAATTGGGCTGCACCTTGAGTGGGAAAAGCAAGCTATATAAATGTTTTGTTGGCCAGAAACATTTACAAGAAAAAAAGTAAGGACTAAAGCAGAATTGGTGCTTTTAGCAGAAGTACAGTCATGAGAGAGTGATGCACAAGCACAGGCCTTAGTATAGCAAGATAGCTTGCCAGAAATCATGCTAGCAGCCTTCCCGAGAATAATGCACTTTGATTGGTACGTCAGGCACAAGCTGTGATTTGTTAGAGTACATCATGTGCCTTTCCCTGATAACACTGGCCGTGATTGGCCTAGCTAGCACCCAGCGTGTATCTGTTTACATTGTTACTGATTGGTAGAAACCGCGCATGGGCAAATGAGACCGTTCTTCCTTGCTGGCACAGAAGGACGGCGTAGTAATGTTGCAAATTAAAGAACAGGATGCTCATATGGCAGATAACATACTGTGGGAATGAAGGATTAATACTGCGTAGTGCTGTTTAGCAAATAAGAATGCAAATAGAGTGTGAAGCCAAATAATATGATGTTTAATTGGATAATAGAAATGTGTTGATGCTTTGAACCAATGATGATGATGAAGAAAGGAGGGACAAGGGACCTGCCGCCATAGAGTGTATATAAGGGATAGTTGAAAATTGTACGGGGTTCTTGCCCTGAAGCAGCGAGTTCTGTGGGCAGGTCCCGTCAGCTGACGTTGTGCAAATAAACTTTGGCTTCATTGTACCTGTAAAGCAGAATTGGCGCTTTTAGCAGAAGTACAGTCAGGAGAGAGTGATGCACAAGCACAGACCTTAGTATAGCGAGATAGCTTGCCAGAAATCATGCTGGCAGCCAAGACGAGAATAATGCACTCTGATTGGTACGTAAGGCACCCGCAGTGATTTGCCAGGGAACATCATGTGCCTTTCCTGATAATACTGGCCGTGATTGGTCTAGCTAGCACCCAGTGTGCGTTTGTTTACATTGTTACTGATTGGTAGGAACTGCGCATGGGCAAATGAAACCGTTCCTCCCTGCTGGCACAGAGGGACGGCTTAGAAATGTTGCAAATTCAGTACAGGATGCTCATATAGCAGATAACATACTGTGAGAATGAAGAATTAATACTGCGCAATGCTGTTTAGCAAATAAGGATGCAAGTAGAGTGTAATGCCAAATAATATGATGTCTAATTGGATAATAGAAATGTGTTGAAGCTGTGAACCAATGATAATGATGAAGAAAGGAGGAGCACGGACCTGCCGCCATAGAGTGTATATAACGGATAGTTAGAGATTGCTCGGGTTCTTGCCCTGAAGCAGCGAGTTCTGTGGGCAGGTCCCGTCAGCTGACGTTGTGCAAATAAACTTTGGCTTCATTGTACCTGCAGTACGATTGTTGCGTTTTCTCGTTCCTGTGCTCGCACGTTTACGCAACCTGTAAGTAAAAAGGTAACACCTGGGAGTTTTGGGACTCCAGATTTGCTGCTACACCTGCAGTACGGTTGTTGCGTTTTCTCGTTCCTGCGCTCGCACGTTTGCGCCGCCTGTAAGTAAAAAGGTACCACCTGGGAGTTTTGGGACTCCAGATTTGCTGCTACAGAACCATGATCATTTTGTTTCCCTAAATTCCTCCATCATCATTTCCTTTATCCAACACCCTATTTCATCTAGGTTTTTTTCCCCTTCGTTTTTTTTAATGCATTCTATTTTTTAAAATTGTTGGCAATTTCCTTTCCATCATAATTGGTGTTATTATTGAGCCTTGTATTTTGTATTTGCCAGATAAAGGATGTTCAGGCCTTTTCTATGAGCAAGGATTTGCAAGCAGCATGTTTGTATGCATTGAGCACTATGACCAGGGACTATTTTTTGTCCATTGGTGATGCACAATGGCTGGCGGAAGGATCCGGCCCATTCAAGTAAGTGAGGCTGTCCCATTGGTTCTATACTGGTTTTTTACCCACTCCCTGTATTGCCAGAGCTTTGGGCAGGACGAGGGAAAGGGATTGGGAAACCTCAGCAAGCGAGGAACATTACATACTGTACATCCCACCCCCAAAAGTGGAGAGATGACAATTGGGCAAACTGATGAAACCTCAGTAAATCCTAGCTCAGGTTTTTCAAAGCAAACCAAGGATCGTTGATGAAACCTTCACTTACAAAAACAAGTCCTCTTGTTAGACTTGTGGGTTTAATTTGATATATGTGTTTCTAAACATTTTACGTTTTGGGGTGGGTGTGGTCTATGAATATATTTGTACTTATTATTCTATAGGTATTGAATGTTTGCCTTCTGCTGCTGGAATCCGTCCTGAGTCTCCTCGGGGAGATAGGGCGGAATATAAATAAAGTTATTTATTCCTTTATTTAGAGAACAGATAGTTAAATGTGAGAAGGAGAGTCTGTCAATTCAAACTAGAAGTATGCTGATGGAAAGTAGGGGGAAATGTAAGTCACCCCGAGTCCCTTCCTGGAGATGGTGGCAGGATACAAAAATAAAGTTATTATTATTCAAATTAATTATTTGAATAGGTTCTCTCTTTGTTTATTTTATTGTTCCTTTTCAAATATTGCATGGATAACTGGGGGCCCTTCCACACATCCTTATATCCTTGAAAATCAAGGCAGAAAATCCCACATTGTCTCAGTGTGGACTCAGATAACCCAGTTCAAAGCAGATATTGTGGGATTTTCTGCCTTGATGTTCTGGGCTGTGTTTGAATTTAAAAGCTCTGCATTAGAATATGAGGTGCTGCCTTAATGTTTTAGATAGAACTGATGCTTTTGTTTTGTTTGTGAATAATTCTGGGGTCTGATCGGACAGGAGGGCATGAATATCCTTCTTCCCGATGCACTCCTTTGGCCTTGTAGATGCAGCATCCGTTTGGATTTCTGCTAGTTGTCTTTGGGGGAGCTGGGAGGGGAAACACTGGTATTGGGATTGCTTAGCATAGATTTGTGGCAAACCCCAAGAAGTTACAATTCCAGTGGCCAAAAAACAAAATGGTAACTTTCTTGCTCTGTACATATAAAATAAGGATATTTTGTGGGAGGATTTCATTTTCTATATTTAAACAGTTGTGCCCTAATAACCTAATATTTACCACTGCTCTACATAGAAATGTATTCTTCTATTTATTTCTATGGGGTTCCTTTTCTATGTTTTAAACAGTTGTGCTCCTAACCTGATATTCATCCCCATCTACAGAAGACACGTAAGTACATTTCATTACTCTTGATCTACACAGAAATGTATTCTTCGATTTCTGTCTATGGGTTTCCTTTCCTATGTTTGAAACAGTTGTGCTCCAATAACCAGATATCTATCCTCAGCCACATAAGTCATGTAAGTCATACTATCATACTGTCCATTCTCCTCTATGGGTCTGAAACATGGGTCACCTATCGCCAACACCTACGACTCCTCGAGCGCTTTCATCAGCGCTGTCTTCGCACAATCCTAAATATACACTGGACCGACTATGTGACGAATGTTGCTGTCCTTGAGCAAGCAGGGATCACCAGCATTGAGGCCATGCTATTGAGAACACAGCTGCGCTGGGCAGGGCACGTCTCTAGGATGGAGGACCACCGCCTCCCAAAGATACTACTCTACGGTGAACTCGCCACGGGTCAGCGCAAGAGAGGCGCCCCAAAAGAGATATAAGGACTCCTGAAACAACATCTCAGGCTTGGCCAGATTGATCACCAACAATGGTCCACCCTGGCCTCACATCGGGAGGCATGGAGAAGCACTATCCACAATGCTGCGGCCTCTTTCGAGAAGACACGGCGAATGGGTCTCGAAGAGAAACGACAACGCAGAAAGAACCGCAACTTGGAAAAAACATCACCCAAGGAGACTTTCTGCTGCGCTTTCTGCAACCGAACTTGCCTATCTCAGATTGGCCATCAACGCGCTTGTAAAAAGCGTGGGATGAGTCCTTCCTGAATCTTCGTTCGCGAAGTAATGCCGAGAGATCCTCAGCCACATAAGTCATGTAAGTACATTTAATTCATTCTGCTCTACATAGAAATATATTCTTCTATTTATTTTGATGGGGTTTCTTTGCTCTAATAACCTGATATTTACATTCAGCCTCAGAAGTCATGTAAGTACATTTAATTCCTCTTACATTCCAAAAGCACCTCCTGGCCCCGTCCTTACCTTCACCTCCACAACCTCCTCCTCCGCTATGTCCATTGCAGCAAGGCCTCCACAAGTGGCCATGCCAGGCCCCTGCGAGCGACCAGGTCAGGTCCCCGCGAGCAGCGGGTCTAGGCCTTCACAAGGGGTCAGGCCAGGCCTCTGTGCACAGCCAGGCAAGGCCTCCACGATGGGTCAGGCCAGACCACCCTGAGGGGCCAGGCCAGGCCAGGCCTTCGCGAGGGGTCGGGCCAGGCATCGGTGAGGAGTCAGGCCCGGCTTCTATGAGGGACTAGAACAGACCGCCGCAAGGGGCCAGGATCGGCTTCACGAGGGGCCGGGCCACTCCTCGGCGAGGGGCCAGGTCAGGCCTTCATGAGGGGTCAGGCCAGGCCTCGGTGAGGGGTCAGACCAGGCCTCCACGAGGGACCAGGCCAGACCACCGCAAGGGGCCAGGTTTGGCCTCCACAAGCCACTCATGGAGGCCTTGTCTCAAACACATGACACAGCGGATGAGGGGACTGCGGAGGCAAAGGCAATGTTGGGGACCTTCACTCAGATATAAGCTGAGAGTGGCCTTTTCAGCCCACAAAAAAGGTTGAAAAATTCAGCTTATATTCAAGTGTATATGGTGCGTACATTTACTTCCTCTTGCACTACATTTTTATTTCTACTAACTAACTAACTAACTAAGTAATTTTATTATTTATGAGTCGCCCTCCACAAATGTGCTCCGGGCGACTTACACAGCTAGGCATCTACAATACTAAAATATTAAAATATTAAAATATTAAAATGTTAAAATATGGGAATAGACAGGTTCCAGGTCACTGATTGTCACTCATGCATATGCTCTTCTAAATAGCCATGTTTTAAGTGCCGCCAGAAATGAAGGCAGGTCGAAGATGGCTCTTTGGTCTGGCGGCAGAGAGTTCCACAGGACAGGGGCCACAACGGAAAAGGATCTCTGTCTCGTGGACTCCAAATTAGCCTCTCTCAGACCCGGGACACAGAGAAGGTTCCCGTAGGCTGGCCGTGGTGCTCTCGGATGGATAGATGGTATCAGACGGTCTTTTAGGTATGTAGGACCCTGGCCCCGCAAGGCCTTAAGTGTCAGGATCAGGGCCTTATAAAGGACTCTGTACTCGACCGGCAGCCAGTGCAAACGCTGTAAAGATGGCGTTATGAGACACCTCATTGGTGTTTTTGTGAGGAGCCTGGCGGCAGCATTCTATACAATCTGGAGCTTGCGAGTTACTGACCGAGGTAGACCCACGTATAAAGCGTTGCAATAGTCCAGCCTTGATGTAACCATGGCATGAATCACCGTGGCCAGTGCCTCCGTTGGTAGATAGGGCGCCAGTTGCCTCGCTTGACGTAGGTGGAAGAAGGCCCTTTTGCTCGCGGAGGCAATCTGGGCCTCCATCGTCATTTTAGAGTCCAGGATGACACCGAGGCTCTTCACAGTGGAAGATGGAGTCAGCGGTTCCCCTTCAAAGGGTGGCAGTGGATTGACTAGTTCTGATGGGTGGTAAATCAGTCTTTGCTGGATTTACCTTCAGTTTGTGGGCCCGCAGCCATCTCGTCACTGCTCCCAGGCACTGGGCAAAGTTGTCAGGCACCGAGGTTGCTCCAGGTTCCAACTTTAGGAGGAGCTGAGTGTCGTCGGCATACTGGTAACATTCCAGCCCAAAGCTCCGGACTAGTCCAGCGAGAGGCCGGACATAGATATTGAACAGCATAGGTGATAATATGGCGCCTTGTGGTACTCCACACTCAAGGAGAGATTTTTCAGATGTTTGGCCTAGCCATTCTACTCGTTGACTGCGTCCTCGTAAGAACGAGTTGAGCCAAGTTATGGCTGATCCTTGAATTCCCGTGGCAGCTAGTTGTTGAATCAGCAGATCGTGGTCCACTGTATCAAAGGCAGCAGTGAGATTGAGCAGCACCAGAACTACTGAACCTCCCTTGTCTAATTGACGGCGGATGTCATCCAAAATGGCCACCAGAACGGTCTTGGTCCCGTGTCCGGGACGGAAACCTGATTGAAAAGGGTCCAGGTCATCCGAATCCTCAAGAAATTTTTGGAGTTGAGTCGCTGCCGCACGTTCGATCACCTTGCTGAGGAATGGGAGGTTTGAGACCGGGCGATAGTTGGCTGGCGTCGCAGGGTCCAAGCTAGGTTTTTTAAAAAGAGGGCGAACCATGGCTTCTTTTAGAGTGTCCAGGAAGATTCCCTGCTCCAGGGAGTTGTTTATTATGTGCATCAGAGGAACCTGAAGCTCCTCTGAGCAGTCCTTAACCAGCCGGGAAGGACAGGGGTCCGTGGTGCAGGTGGTTGGTCATGCTGCGGAGAGGATTTTACTGACTGCCTCCAGGTCCAGCATTTTAAATCGGTCGAATTTCTGGCTAGCTGGAATATATACTTCTTCTCTCTCATTCACGGCCTCAGACATAGATGGTAGCTCCTGCCAGAGAGCAGTGATTCTATGTGATGCCTTTGCTCTAATAACCTGGTATTTCTTCTCAGCCACAGAAGTCATGTAAGTACATTTACTTCCTCTTGCACTAAATGGAAATGTATTCTTCAATTTATTTCTATGGGATGCCTTTGCTCTAATAACCTGATATTTATCCTCAGCCACAGAAGTCATGTAAGTACATTTACTTCCTCTTGCACTACATACAAATGTATTCTTTAATTTATTTTGATGGGGTTCCTTTGCTCTAATAACCTGGTATTTACCCTCAGCCAAAGAAGTCATGTAAGTACATTTACTTGCACTTGCACTACATAGAAATGTATTCTTCTATTTATTTCTATGGGATTCCCTTTGTATGTTTTAAACAGTTGTGCTCTAATAACCTGATATTTATCCTCAGCCACATAAGTCATGTAAGTACATTTAATTCCTCTTGTTGTACATACAAATGTATTCTTAAATTTATTTCTATGGGATATTCCTCTTGCTCTACATACACCAAAGCCTTGACACTGTGAGTAGAAAAGGTCTGTGGCAGATCCTGGAATGACTAGGATGTTCCCCAAATTCCTCAAAATGATTATCCTGCTACATGAGGGCCAGCACAGTCAAGTCAGATACGATGATGCTCTCTCAGAGTCCTTTCTAATAACTAACGGAGTGAAACAAGGTTGTGTTCTTGCACCAACCCTATTTACAATCTTCTTCAGCATGATGCTCCAAAGGGCTATGGCAGATCTCGAAGAAGAAGACAGTATACACACACACACTATCGTACTGATGTTAACTTGTTCAACTTAAGCCATCTGAGGGCTCACACGAAGACTAAATTATCTAGTCCGTGAGCTGCTTTTTGCAGACGATGCCGCCCTTGTTGCTCATTCAGAAGCAGTCCTGCAGCGCCTAACATCCTGCTTTGCAACAGCTGCAGAGCTGTTTGGGCTGGAAGTCAGCCT
The DNA here is from genome assembly GCA_030556195.1 of Anolis apletophallus. NCBI lineage: Eukaryota > Metazoa > Chordata > Lepidosauria > Squamata > Anolidae > Anolis > Anolis apletophallus. Next base: position 24,103,523 of record JARBWK010000012.1, read on the forward strand.
GAAGAAAACGGAAGTTCTCTACCAGCCCGCACCACAGGAAGAACACCATCATCCCCACGTCAGCATAGGAAAATCTGTGCTTAAGCCCGTTCAGCAGTTCACCTACCTGGGAAGCATAATCTCTTCAGACGCCAAGATTGATAAAGATCACAGATTAGCAGAGGCATATAGTGCATTCAAAAGGCTTCACAAAAATGTCTGAAGTAACAAACACCTGAGGCAAAGCACCAAAATCTGTGTACAGAGCTATCGTACTGTCTATTCTCCTCTATGGGTCTGAAACATGGGTCACCTATCGCCAACACCTACGACTCCTCGAACGCTTTCATCAGCGCTGTCTTCGCACAATCCTAAATATACACTGGACTGACTTTGTGCGGTCCCTTGGGCGCTCCCATCCGGCCCGCAGAGCCTTGGGCAGCGCTGCTTACTGGGGGAGAGAGGGAGCCGGTGGCAGCGCTGCTTTTTGGGCGAAAAAGGGAGGCCCGGGCAGGTACAAAGCCACGCATAGCTTTGTTTATGGCAAAAAGCAAGCAAGGGAGGCGAACGCAATTTACCATTGCTCTACATAGAAATATAGTCTTCTATTTATTTCTATGGGCTTTCTTTTTTATGTTTTAAACAGTTGTGCTCCTATAACCTGATATTCATCCCCAGCTACAGAAGTCATGTAAGTGTACATTTCATTCCTCTTGGTCTACACAGAAATGTATTCTTTGATTTCTGTCTATGGGGTTCCTTTTCTATGTTTGAAACAGTTGTGCTCCAATAACCAGATATTTATCCTCAGCCACATAAGTCATGTAAGTACACTTAATTCATTCTGCTCTACATAGAAATATATTCTTCTATTGATTTTGATGGGATTCCTTTGCTCTAATAACCTGATATTTATCCCCAGCCACAGAAGTCATGTAAGTACATTTAATTCCTCTTACATTCCAAAAGCACCTCCTGGCCCGTCCTTGTCTTCGCCTCCACAGCCTCCTCCTCTGCTATGTCTGCCAAGCCAGGCACCCACAAGTGGCCAGTTCAGGTCCCCGTGAGCAGCCAGGTCAGGTCCCAGCGAGCGGCAAGGCAAGGCCTCCACGATGGGTCAGGCCAGACCGCCACAAGGGGCCAGATTCGGCCTCCGCAAGCCACTCGTGGAGGCCTTGTCTCAAACACAGGACACAGCAGAGGAGGGGACTGCGGAGGCAAAGGCAATGTTGGGGACCCAAAAAGGGTTGAAAAATTCAGCTTATATCCAAGTGTATATCGTGTGTATATTTACTCCCTCCTGCACTACATGGAAATGTATTATTCTTTTTATTTCTATGGGATGCCTTTGCTCTAATAACCTGATATTTATACTCAGCCACAGAAGTTATGTAAGTACATTTACTTCCTCTTGCACTAAATGGAAGGCCACCTTCCCCCAGTGCATACTGGGAGGAAGGAGTTTTGCCTCCCTGCCACGAGTGATGGGGGAGGTTCCGGATGGAACCTTCCTGCAACTGGGGCGTGGCCTTCTCCACCGGAAGGCAGCCCCAGTTGTTCATTCCATTCCAGGACATCGAGGGAGTAGGATGGAGAAAGAAGACCAGTGCAAATCTGAGATCGGTTGCGAGGGCCCTGGGGATGGAGGGGGGCCCAGGGCTTCCCTGCGGTGCCCCCCCTCCCAGTGCTGATGCTTTCTCCGTCCCCCCTCCTTACTTGTAGAGCGGCTTGTCCCGGAGTTTTTCAGCTTCGGGGAGGCTGCCTGGCTATGGCCTCGTGCCTCGCTGTGCCGCTTACCAGCAGGAGGGAACCCCCCCACCCTTTCTATGTCCTCATGCCTCACCATGCCCCTTGCCAGCGGGAGGGCCCCCTCCGTTCGCGGGCTGGGGGGACTCGCCTAGGCCGCGGTAAAGGTGGCTGGGCACTGGCCTGCCGCCTCACCATGGCCCTTAAGGGCGGGGGCAGGTCGGCCTTCCATCCTTTCGCTGGGCCATTGGCTAGTGTCGGCCTCACGGGAGGCTGCCGGGCAATGGCACTGCTGTTCGCAGTAGGCCTTGCCGGCGGGAGGGGACCAGCCTTCCCTCCTTCCACAGGGCCAGATGGCGCCTTGCCGCCGCCCCCCACTCTCAGCTCTGAGGCTTCCCTGATCTGATGGGTCCGGGGTTTCTTCTTGCATCGGCCTCCAGGGAGGTTGTGGGGGAGGCTTTCGCCACGGGCCTTGCCGACGGGGGAAGACCAGCCTCCCCTCCTTACGGGGGGCCGGATGGCACCTCGCCGCCACCTCCCCCCAGGCTCCCAGACTTCTCTGGTCCGCCCAGTACGGGATCTTCTCCCTCGGCTTCCAGGGGGGGTTGCCGGGGAAGGCTGGCGGGCACAGGCCTCACACTTCACCGCGGGCCTTGCCGGCATGAAAAGGCCCGCCTTCCCTCCTTCCCGCCACCCCTCCCCCCACTGCCAAAGCTTTCCTTGTCCTCCCAGTCCAGGGTCTTCTGCCTTGACCTCCAGGGGGGTTGCCAGGGGAGGCTGCCGGGCACAGGCCTCGCACTGGCCCGAGCTGACTTGCATAAAAGTTGGCAGGTATGGCCCCGGGTTCACATCGTATGGTCCGCCGTCACACCACGTTACAAGTTTTCGGGTGGAGGGGACGTAAAGGTGCTGGAGAGAGCACGGAAAGGAGTGAACCGGGCCATGCAGACAGTAGTAACCAGGGCCAATGGGCCCTACATTTCATATCTTGAGCTTACTCTCCAGAACCCCTCGTTCTTTAGGAGGGATGGGGTACACCTTTCGGATTTGGGCAACCTTCAATTTCTAGCAGGTTTGCAGAAATTGTAGGGGTGTTAGAAGACTTGGTGGGGGATGGGAGGCAAGATGAACATCTGCCCCCAATCCGTGGTGGAAAATAGATTTGGGAAATTCCCATATCTTGGTGTGCACCTAAGGCACCCCCCTTGAGGGGTGAAGGCCATTATGTTAATACTCACCTAAAGTTCAAATTGATGGGTGAGGTAAAGTTAAATGGCCTAGAATGGGAGGAGGCTGGTCTCAATATCTTGGGGCCAGACCTCGCACTCATTTCCCTTAACGGGTTGCCCTGGTTGGATAACCAGGGAATCCAGGTGTTTCGCCCGTAAATTATTATTGAAGCCGGGTAGGTAGGCTACTCGAATTGGATACACCAAATTCCTGACACCCCTTGAGTTAAGGTTAAGGACAGTTAAATAGGTAACAATTTAAATAAATGTTGCCCAATTTGAACCCAACCACTGTTGTCTCTTATTCCGGGGGTGGGCAGGCAAATGTATTCTTCAATTTATTTCTATGGGATGCCTTTGCTCTAATAACCTGATATTTATCCTCAGCCACAGAAGTCATGTAAGTACATTTACTTCCTCTTGCACTAAATGGAAATGTATTCTTCAATTTATTTCTATGGGATGCCTTTGCTCTAATAACCTGATATTTATCCTCAGCCACACATGTAAGTACATTTACTTCCTCTTGCACTACATACAAATGTATTCTTTAATTTATTTTGATGGGGTTCCTTTGCTCTAATAACCTGATATTCATCCCCAGCCACAGAAGTCATGTAAGTACATTTACTTCCTCTTGCACTAAATGGAAATGTATTCTTCAATTTATTTCTATGGGATTCCCTTTCTATGTTTTCAACAGTTGTGCTCTAATAACCTGATATTTATCCTCAGCCACATAAGTCATGTAAGTACATTTAATTCCTCTTGTTGTACATACAAATGTATTCTTAAATTTATTTCTATGGGGTTCCTTTGCTCTAATAACCTGATATTTACCCTCAGCCTCAGAAGTCATGTAAGTACATTTAATTCCTCTTGCTCTACATACAAATGTATTCTTTAATTTATTTCAATGGGGTTCCTTTGCTCTAATAACCTGATATTTACCCTCAGCCACTTAAGTCATGTAAGTACGTTTAATTCCTCTTGGTCTACATGCAAAGTATTCTTCAATTTATTTCTATGGGGTTCCCTTGCTCTAATAACCTGATATTCATCCTTAGCCACAGAAGTCATGTAAGTATGTTAATTCCTCTTGCTCTACATACAAATGTATTCTTTAATTTATTTCAATGGGGTTCCTTTGCTCTAATAACCTGATATTCATCCTTAGCCACAGAAGTCATGTAAGTACATTTAATTCCTCTTGGTATACATAGAAATGTATTCTTCAATTTATTTCTATGGGATTCCTTTGCTCTTATAATCTGATATTTACCCTCAGCCACAGAAGTCATGTAAGTACATTTAATTCCTCTTGGTCTACATAGAAATATATTCTTCAATTTATTTCTATGGGGTTCCTTTGCTCTAATAACCTGATATTTATCCTCAGCCACAGAAGTCATGTAAGTACATTTAATTCCTCTTGCTCTACATACAAATGTATTCTTCAATTTATTTCTATGGGATGCCTTTGCTCTAATAACCTGATATTCATCCCAAGCTACAGAAGTCATGTAAGTACGTTTAATTCCTCTTGCTCTACATACAAATGTGTTCTTCAATTTATTTCTATGGGGCTCCTTTGCTTTAATAACCAGATATTTCTCCTCAGCCACAGAAGTCATGGAAGGTTTTCTTTTCCTGAAAGAACACACTTGTGTTCTCTCAGGTTTTGCTTTTCCCCTTGTCTCATTGCCAGAAAAAAGCAAAAGACGCTGGTGGTTGGCACTCCTGGCTTCCAGGACGGGGTTCAAGTCCCTGTGGCGTCCTCGCTGATTTCCCGATGTGACTGGGACTCCTTTTTCCAGGGGATCCAATATCAAGCTGGTGGTGAACCCGCTCCAGCATTTAGTGTGAACTTGGATGCAGTTTTTCTAGGTGTTGGACTTGTTTTAGAATAGGCTTCAGCACCTTGAATCTCACAGGTTATTTCAAGTACGACTAGAGTGGTTTATTTCCATCCTCATACTGATATTACTGTTTTATTTTCTCCTTTTAATTGTTTTTGTTTGTTTGTTTGTTTTTTAGAAACAGAAATATTCTGTCCAGAGGGAATCAATGAACAAAGTGCTACGTTTAAAAGCAAGAAGACTGAATCTGTCGTCCAAAATCTTGGGGTTCAGCCCGGCATGCCAAGCTCCGATCGACCCAATCGAGACACGCAGAGTTTGAGGGAAGACTCAGAGATCACTTTATTGCTTTGCTTGGTCAAAGAAGGGTGTCAGGGGACGTCTCCCAGATTGGACATGCTTTACGTTCATAGACCTGGACATTTTATAGATATTTGAAAAAACAACAGATATTGCTTTGATTGGTACAAATTACAATGGTTCAAAGTATATTCATTGTTTTCATGTTTATGTTTGTGATTGGTGGGAAATTCAATAAAGATCTTTTTATTGAAGGAATTCTGGGGTCCGTTTTCTGTATCCGTGCCTGTGCAATCTCAATAGTAGAGGAAGTGATTACTTCCGGGGAAACAATGTTTGCTGATTGATATCAGGGCTGGGAAAGGGAAGGTTCCTCGACTAAACAATGGATAGTAATCCTGGGATGATGGGCTTGGGTCATCTTTGGGATGAAGTCATTGTATCTACATCGGATCCGAGTCCCAATCTCTGTCCTATCCCAAGGCTTGGCTGGAGCTCCATTTTTGGTGGGGAGAGGAAAATGGGAAATTGTCAGTGTTACTCAGTTTTAGACAACAAATCTTTATTGGTTTTGAAGCGATACATTTTTTAAAATGATAACGCATTTGGGGTTTCCGTAGTTCTCTTCACCCAGAGGTGGGGATGGTTTTCTCACAAGAGTGAGGAATTTATTGTGTAAAGATACCATATGGGATGCCAGAGCCAGAATTGCTCATGCCATTGTGCTTCCAATGTCTGTGTGGTTGTGAAAGTTGGACAGGGAAAAATGTTGCTAAGAAGAAAATCCACTTATTTGACATTATAGTACCTAGAGCAGGAAGGGGGCACGTGGGCAATAAAACCCAACAGGCTTTCAATGTAAAAAGTAACCCCAGCAGGGAGACTTTTGACAAAATTGAGCTCAATATTGTTACAAGACTCCTTCCTAAACCCATTTCCCTGGGAGAAGGGCCTCTGAAATCAATAGGGATTCCTTGCATGTAGGCACATTTGTCTCCCTGCTAACATCACAAAATTAAGCTGCTGCTCTAGAAGCAGGAGCCAAGGCTGGGAAAACACTGGATTCCAAGTTAATTTCCACAAAATCACAGCCTCTGATTCTCCTATTTTTCTGTGTCATAAATAGCTCAGTTCTATAATAACTTCAATTATTATCCTAGTTCCTTTGAGTTGGAAATGGAACAGGAATAGAATGAAAAAGCATACCGGTTTTTGCAGGTTGAAAATGAACAATATCTGGCTACCAGTATTTTTTAAAACTCTAAAATCAGAACAGTAAATAAAGAGCAAGACTCAAAAAGCAGGGGAATTCCAGACAAGAATAAATGAGGACCAGCTAACACCTCCCAACAAAGGATCCCCTCTGGCAGCAACCAGCCAGGCCTGGAAACCGCAGGCCATTAAATGCTAATCAAGGTGGCAAACTGCAACATTCACATGTACCTCAAGCAGACAAGAGTTCTTTCTCCCACCCTGGAAATTCCACAGATATATAAACCTCACTTACTTAGTTTCCAACTGACCTCACAACCTCTGAGGATGCCTGCCATAGATGTGGGTGAAACGTCAGGAGAGAATGCTTCTGTCACATGGTCATACAGCCCAGAAATCTGACAGCAACCCAGTGATTCCGGCCATGAAAGCTTTCGACATGCAGGTTTCGATTTTGTTATTTGCAGATTGGTACAACTGAAGAATAGCACTTTCTCTCCTTAATGATTTCAATTTCTACTTTGATTTCTCTCCTATTCTGGGTAAAGCTCAGTTGTGTCTTTATCAAGGTTTTCTCACCCGGAGATAATATTTGCAACTATTCAGCTGAGTCAGATAACTATCTTTATATCTTCTGAAACAGGAATGTCGGCAACTTTGAAGGAAGAAAGACGGGTTTGATAAAATAATAGAAAACACACACAGAGAGAAGTAAGGGATGGGTAATTCTGAAACAGAAGCTCACAGACATTTCCAAGAGTTAAGTTTACTCATCTAATCTGTTTTTATTTGGTTATCTGATATTCTACTATACTATTATTTTCCCCAGTCATATTCCAAATAGTCTGACGTTCCAAATTGGCTTTATGTGGGCTATTTCCTATAGTGGAAAAAAATCTAGGTATGTACTGTATGCCATCATGAGGCATTATAGGGGAGATACCATGGTTTTGTATTAGATCTAGGTTAGGTTGTGTGTGTCATTATAACCAAAATTCTAGTTAGGAGAAATACTAAGTTTGCCAAGTGTCTCAACAGATTGAACCAAAAGTGGATTTTCTAGGACATATCAATTTCTGAATGTATTGTAGAAGCTTAAAGTTTGATCTCTGACATTTCAACTGGTATTTTGTTATTTAATAATAATAATAATCTTTATGCCCTGCCTCCATCTCCCCTGTGGTTGGGTCATCCGGGTGGGGTGGAGATCCAGCTTCCTCCCCTGGACGGCGCGGCATTATGTCCGTCGTCAACAGTTACAAGTTTTGGCGTCACTCTGGACTCTCGACTGACGATGGAGACGCAAATCTCCGCCGTCAGTCGAGTTGCTTTTTTCCATCTCCGTCAGGCGAGGAAGCTGGCTCCCTACCTCTCCCGCCACGACCTAGCCACAGTGGTCCAAGCCACGGTCATCTCAAGACTGGACTCCTGTAATGGTCTCTACGTTGGCCTTCCTTTGTCTGTGATCTGGAAACTGAAGCTGGTCCAGAACGCGGCAGCTAGACTGTTAGCTGGCGTCCCATCGACCAGACACATAACTCCTGTCTTGCGGCTAACATGATGCCAAGCCCAACAATTACAACAAGCATAGAATCATAAAATAATACATCAAATAAGATACAATAAAACAAAAGAAAATAATGTGAAATAAACACAGGATATAAATAAATAAACAAAACATTGGACCAAGTGGGCAGAGCCAAATACAACAGATAGGATTTTTGAAACCCTGGGTGAGATGGATGGGTAAGGCAATGTATCTGGTGGGAGGTTCGGATGGGACAAACAATGGAGTTTAATTCACTGAAGAGTGAGATAAAGTGCATCGAAGGACATTACGTACTGAGTTGGTCGAGGTACGGGATTTGTTCATTCCTCAAAGGCACACCAGCTACATTTTTAGGCTCTTCCTGAAGGCTGCCAGGGTGGGCACTTGCCTAATCTCACCAGGTAGCGAGTTCCAAAGTCTAAGGGCCACCACAGAGAAGGCCCTCTCCCTCATCCGCACAAGTTGCGCTTGCGACGGAGTTGGGAATAAGAGGAGAGCCTCCCCGGTGAATCCCCATACCCCATTGTGAGTTAGATTTCCCTTTCAGGAAATAGGCTGTTGCTTTGTTTCAGAGAGAAGATCAAGTATATGCTATGTGCTAATGATAGAAATGTAATTTTTTTCACTAATTTTCGTTTTGAAGGTAGAAATTAGTAAAACTACATAGTTTTCTAATCCTGTTCTAAGCAAAAGAGAAAGATGGTACCGTCATCATAAAACTATGTTGGTAATTGTCACCAAACAATGTAAAATTCTACCAGCATCTGTGAAATACTGGAGGGTGTATAACAAGAGGGTAGTAAAATCACGTGGACCGGATATAGCATTATTATTATTCCACTTTAGCAGCCATGGCAACATTTTGTGGAACCTTTTGGTTTTGTAGTGTAAGGCAGCCCAAGATTTTTCTGGATGAGAATCCTAATTTGTCTTCACTAAAATGCAAATCCCAAGATGCTACAGAACATTGCCATGGAAGAAAAGTGGAATAGTAGCACAACAACAGCATCATGTGATAGGGACTTCTTTTTTTCCTTTTCTCTCTGTCTTCTGCCCACTGGTTCAAACCATAGTCTCTTCTCTTCCTCTCTGTAATGTATACTACATGAGTATTTTCTCTGAAAGCTGTACGAGATAAATGTGCCTGAGCACAAGCAGAATTCCTTTCACTGCATCCAAAGGAGCCCCAATAACTAAATATCTGAGTTTATCCAATGCTTAGACCATAGATCTTTCACATATAAGGCATACAAATAAATACACAAAAACCAGATTATTAAAAACAATATAAAATACACCGTTAAAATCCTATAAATCATTCAAATGCTATGTATATCAATTTATTATTTATTTATTTTATTTACGATATAAATAAGCACCGGGAATGTGGCGCAGCTGGTTGAGTGTCAGCTCCATAAGATCTCTACTGACCAGAAGGTCATGAGTTCGAGGCCTGCCCAGGTCGGGGTGAGCGCTCGACCAATTGTGTAGCTCGTTGTCGACATTTGCAACCTGAAAGACAGTTGCATCTGTCAAGTAGGAAATTTAGGTACCACTTGAGTGGGGAGGCTTAATTTAACTGATTTACAAGGCCATAAAAATATCCAGGAAATACACACAAAAGGAGTGAAGGAATGTGACAGCTCCTCCTAGTGGCCAGAAAAGCTGGAATGTTAAATTGCCTCTTTGTCTGGCTTATATGTTGTATGTCAAATGGCATTGAATGTTTTCCTCTATATGTGCATTGTGATCTGCCCTGAGTCCCCTGCGGGGTGAGAAGGGCGGAATATAAATAAATGACGTAAATTTAAAATATATATATACAGTATATGCCACCCTCCTCACCCTGAAGGGGACTCAGAGCGGCTTACAAGTAAAATGTAAATACAATATATTATATTATTGCCATAGCACAATATTATATATTACATTGTACTATAACATTATATTGTAATATTATTAGTAATATTACATGTAATATAAAGTATATAATTATAATATCATATTATTATTAGTAGTAGTATATTGTATTACATTATAATATTGTTACCAAACAATTTAGGACAGCCTGGCCCATAGGGAGCAGAGGCCCAGAAGTACCCTTAAAACGAGGATTTCAGCAGAACCCCTGGTGAAGTTTTAAAAGCAAACTAAAAATCCCTTTCCCAAATGATCACACTAAGGAAGTCCGGAAGAAGATGGCACTGAGGTTTTTATTCTCGTCTGCTGAGGTGGATGACAACTGCTGATTCCTTGTCGCAAAGCAGTCATAAAGTTACATTGAAATTACATGCCATTTTATAAGGTTACAGATTCAAATTTCCCACTCCCAGACCAGCTTTGTGTTGATTGGATGGAATCGCTGGGGCAGCTGGAGTTTGGTCCAATAGTGAAACAGTGCCACTCTGTTCTGGCGAATGGGGAGCAAGGAGCAGGAATGTGTTCAAACAAAGCAGCTGGAGTTTCCTTGAGTAGATTTGTCCATATGTTAATGAATCCAAGCCCCTGACCTTTCAGGTCAGAGAAAAGTCTTTTGTTCTTCTGTGGGAAATGGGAACTGTCCTTAATGACCTCTTTCTGTTGACAAGACGTCACTACAGATCTTTTCATGAGAGTTTCAGTCTTTTAGATGATAAAAAAGTGAAAAAGCTGTAGCCATGTGCCAAATAGTTTTGCCTATTAATCAATAGCCCAAAGGTAGACGAATCTCAAAAGCCTTTGCCTTATTGTTTAGCAGAAACCAGTTTTGGCCCAAGGGGAAAGACCCTTTTTGGAAAGAGCTGGCTCCTGCTATTTTCGTGCAAATGAGGCTAGTGGAGAGGTGACTGAATCAGCTAACAGCTGGCAACGCTCGCCCCAGGCAGCTGGCTAAAGGTAAACAGTGGCACTTTCATATTTTTAAAATTACATACATGCGGAAAACATGAGGGGAGATACATTGGGGTTTATGGGGAAAATATAGCAGCCTACCCACCAAAAAGATACCTAGTTTATTAGATTCATAAAAGATAGCCCAAGAGAAAGGGGTCCTAGCCAGAAAGGGAAAAAGGCTTTGGGGATGAGCAAAAGTCCATAGGAGTAATGCAAAAGGAAAATAACTGGGTGTATTCATAAAGTGTGGGTTACAGAGGCATTGTCATGTGGGACCACGGGGCCATGGGAAGAGCCTTAGGTTCCCATGTGGAGTGGGTTAGGGGATTATGGGATCACTTCCAGCCTGGTGTTCTTGGGAAAACTATGAATCCTTTGCTTTTAAACTGTCTTCTACAGAGCCCAAGAGAAGGGGGGTCACCTCCGATATAATTATCAATATTATATGTATATACAATATATTATATTATAAGTACAGTGCAGGAGGCAAGATGGAACTGCTTTCCTGGCCCCTCTCTTCACTCAGTTGGTTGCAACAATGGCAAGATGCACCCTTAAAATACTACATACTGCATGAACTCGCACCTGTGTAATTAAAAACCAGGTAAAACCAAATAAATACAGCCTTATTAAAAATTTATTTATTTATTTATTTATTTGGATTTTTGCACGCCGAACACCTTGGAGAGGTATAAAAACACCACATCAATTAAAACATGCAAAACAATTAAAACAGTTAAAACGGTTAAAACAATTAAAGCAATAAACAATGAACAGTGGCCGAAAAATCCCATTGCAGCCTACTCCCCAGGCCTGCCTAAACAAGTAGGTTTTGTATCCCCAGCACAGCAACTGCAATATCAGAAATTAGTCTTTCCTGGATTTTCTGTGCTGCCAGGGCAAAGAGAGACACCTTGTGAGTAACCACAGGGTTAGTGTCAGCCAAGAGACAGAAAACCTTTTCTGACACAGTATTGGTTTGAAGGAGATAAAGAATAGGCCCCATGATTTTCGTTCTTGGCTCAGAATACAGAGGGCAGGAATAATCTCTATAAATAAAATGTAATGTTCGTTTGTGGGACTAACATAACTCAAAAACCAGTGGGCGAATTGACACCAAATTAGGACACAATACACCTTTCAGGCCAATGAGTGATTATCACTCATAAAAACAATGAAAAACACAGCAGAAGAGACTTATAAAGCCAAGAAACCAAAAATTATATTACAACGCTTGCGCATAACCACACATATACACAAATATATATACACACATAAAACACATATACACAGACTGGGCCACAGCAACGCATGGCAGGGGATGGCTAGTAGAATCATAGAATCATAGAGTTGGAAGAGACCTCGTGGGCCATCCAGTCCAACCCCCTGCCAAGAAGCAGGAAATCTGCATTCACAGCACCCCTAACAGATGGCCATCCAGCCTCTGTTTAAAAGCCTCCAAAGAAGGAGCCTCCACCACACTGCGAGGCAGAGAGTTCCACTGCTGAACAGCTCTCACAGTCAGGAAGTTCTTCCTAATATTCAGGTGGAATCTCCTTTCTTGTAGTTTGAAGCCATTTTTCCGTGACCTAGTCTCCAGGGCAGCAGAAAACAAGCTTGCTCCCTCCACCCTATGACATCCTCTCACATATTTATACGTGGCTATCATGTCTCCTCTCAGCCTTCTCTTCTTCAGGCTAAACATGCCCAGCTCTTTAAATCGCTTCTCATAGGGCTTGTTCTCCAGACCCGTGATCATTTGAGTCACCCTCCTCTGGACACATTCCAGCTTGTCAACATCTCTCTTCAATGGGGGTGCCCAGAATTGGACAAAGGATTCCAGGTGTGGTCTAACCAAGGCAGAATAGAGCATGAGTAACATGACTTCCCTGGATATAGACACTAGACTGCTATTGATGCAGGCCAAAATCCCATTGGCTTTTTTTTACAGCCGCATCACATTGTTGGCTCATGTTTAACTTGTTGTCCACGAGGACTCCAAGATCTTTTTCACACGTACTGCTCTCGAGCCATGCATTCCCCATTCTGTATCTTTGCATTTTTCCACCTGAGTGGAGTATCTAAGTGGAAAACAAATAGTGAGGCAAATCTTTGCAAACACATAAACAAAGAGCCAGAGGGATGTCCATGTATCTACCATTGATCACCGCTATGGCCATACTTTGAAAACAAAGGGCTGTGAAGGCTTGCCTAAGTTTTGGAAATGTGAACCTAGTCAGGTAAATAGGCCTGAATAGATAGTCAGCTCAATGTTTCTCAACCAGTGTGCTGTGGCACACTAGTGTGCCATGAGTGATCATCAGGTGTGCCGTGGGAAATTGGAACCTCCAATACCCTTTCTTCCCCCTCCTGCCGAACACTTTTTCTTCTCCACTCGGGCTCCCTTTTTCCCAGCCTCGCTCTGCTCGCTTTGCCTCGCTTTGCTTTGGGGCGAGACTGCGCAGTAGTGCCCGCACGGGTCACGTCTTCCTCCTTCCCCCCTCCCCTCCTGAACACGCTCACGCATCTGTGTTCATATTTGGGCATATTGAGTATTCATGCCAAGTTTGGTCCTGATCCAACATTGCTTCAGTCCACAGTCCACAGTGCTCTCTGGATATAGGTGAACTACAACTCCAAAACCCAAGGTCAATGCCCACCAAACTCTTATAGTATTTTCTCTTGGTTATGGGAGTTCTGTGCGGGAAGTTTGTGTCTTTCTGCCATTCCTGCCAGGATAGCTATGTTGTGTTCATCGAAACAGGTCCAGGTTTCACACTGAGTGTATAAATACATTTAAAACATATTAACTCTTTGTATTACTGTGTTAGAGTGTCATTTTGTGTCATTTTGGTTGGTGGTGTGCCCCAGGATTTTGTATATGTAAAAACTGTACCGCGGCTCAAAAAAGGTTGAAAAACACTGAGGTAGATAGCTATCAGGTGGATAGCAAATCTTTCTATGCAAATAAAATCTCTTATTATTCAACAAAAAGTTACTAATCGGCATATTTTCTTGGAATGATACACCTCTTTGGCAGCTGTTGGGACCAGATCCCCCCCCCCTCCCCCAAAGGCTAGTGAATCTATCAGGCAAAGCAGAAGTGTGGAAAGTTGTCAAGCTGTGGCCTTCTTCTTTGATCTCCAGGCTTCCTGTAAGGATTAGCCGCCGAAGATTCATAAAGCTCTTCAAAGATTATAAAGCATTATGTTACATTAGTGTTAAGTATTCATATTAAATATGCTCATCAAATATTTCTGACCAAGTCATTTCTGTTCCATTCACAGATATTAACAGCTTCTTCTGCCTATAGATTGAATTGAGAAAACGATTGTTTTTCTTTTCCCAAAAAGAAACATAAAGTGTTTTTCTCTGTGTTGATACAGATTTACTAGCTTTGAAAAATGTATGATTTGACATAGTTATTTCTAAAAGTACTGAGCGCAGACAATGCCTCCGACCCATGCTATCTCTTCAGCGAACTGCGGGAGACTTTTTCAATTGCTTCTCTGCCCATATGAAAGTGCAAAGCTACACTGATATCACTCCAAGCCATGAAATTGGGTCAAGCTCAATGAGTCAATGAAAACGTAACTGAATCGCCTATTTGCATTTCTTTTTCAGACCTTTTGAAAAACTGTGTGTATTTTCCTAATCAGGTAAAGGTTTTCCCCTGATATTAAGTATAAGATTCTGGGAGTTGGTGCTCATCTCCATTTCTAAGCCAAAGAGCCGGCGTTGTCTGTGGACATCTCCAAGGTCATGTGGCCGGCATAACTGCATGGAGCGCCGTTACCTTCCCTATTGATCTACTCACATTTGCATGTTTTTGAACTGCTAGATTGGCAGAAGCTGGGGCTAACAGCGGGAGCTCACCCCACTCCCCGGATTTGAACCTGCGTCCTTTCAATCAGCAAGTTCAGCAGCTCAGTGCTTTAACCCACTGTGCCACCAGGGGCTCCACATTTTCCTAATACGGAGCAACCCCCCCCCACACACACACACACACAACCGTTGCACCCGGTCTATATATTCAGTGAAGGGCAAGGGATTGCTCCTTGCCTTCCTTTAGAGACTTGGGGCTCCCAAGGACCAAGCTGGACACTATAGTTAACTCAAACAGTCTTTATTGTTCTTAACATGAGTTAACTTCACTCAGGCACTTAGCTTTGTTCCCCAAAGATAAAGGAAAAATACTTTACAGTCTCTCTGTAGCTTTGGTCCAGGAAGCTTCAGCCGGATGGCTCTCCAAGTCCTTCTTTATGGCCTCGAGGTAAGGATACTCGAGACCCCAGCCAGATGGCCTATATTGAAGGCACAAATCCTTCCTCTGAATGCCACCTGACTGTTTGAAGGCGCTTGAGACTCCTCAGAGTTGCCCAACCATCTGATATGCTGGGCTTTCTGTATTAGTCCCAAGGAAATTCAGTTTGGTGTTGAAAGATAGCTTGACCAAGGCCTGGCCTGGCAAACCTTCAGGTATGTCCTTTTCTGGAGAAATCCTGGAAAGCTCTGCTAAATAAAATGGCTAGATTCCCAAAGTCCCTGGGAAAGGGAGTGGAACAAACTTAATTGGGCTCTGTAAACAATGATTGACAGACACAAAGAACCAATCAATGCAACCAAACCTTTGCAAACTGAGCAGGCTGCAGAAACACAATACAACAGTGCAAACCTTTTGGAACTTAAAGTTTTTTTATACAAGTGGCACATGTTGCACCTTCACATGGGTTTATATAAAGAAAACACTAGGGTTGGAAAGAAAAGTTGCACATAACTGCAGTCCAGCTGGGAATGAATTCTCCAGGAATATGGAGGACTAGCTGTGTTATGAAATTTGAGTGCAAAATTATCCTTCAAAGGGAAAGGTTAGTTAACCTCACACCATCTGACCTGATGTAAATGATGATATGGCACTAAAAAGCAAACTCTGGGCTCTATTACTAGTTACTAGGGATGTGCACTCCATTAAAAATGGGGGGGCCCCGCTGGTACTTTGTTTCTAAAGTATTCTTAGTGAAAATTTCATTACTATACCGAGACTAATGAAATTTTGTTACTATTTCATTACAGTAATTGTGCATAATTAAATTATTGTAATTGGGGAAACTTCAGGAGTGCCCATCTTCCTCAGTTTTAAAGCTATTGGGGTGAAACTTGTTACAGTGGTAGAACACATTAGCCCACCAAATTTCAGAACATTTCACTTATATACGGATTTTTGGCGAATTTCCAAATTGTTATAAACAACATTTTTTATTATAAAAAATTGTTCCTACTTTGAAAGTGTTATTTCCTGTTTAATTGTGTTGTATTTACTTTTGAAAGTAGTTGTTCTACTCCAGAAACTTTGCTTTTGTGGCAGAAACTACATTGGTGGAGACTCAACAAAGCAAAATGTGCTATATATAGGAAGATAATCCCTTACTCAAAGAAAAAGTTTTTGCGGTGTAATAAACTTTCCCCATGTTTTTATGATAGACCCAATTAGGAACTGCCATTTATAACCCAGGAACAGAAATCATAGTGTAAAATGTCAACAAATGTATTGGAATTCTGGCTGGTTACAGAGTTATCTTCTCCTAATTGGGGCTTTCTGATGCTGATGCATACTGGGAAATGTAGTTTTGAATTTTGAATTCTTTTTTTAAAAATTTTTTTTTATTGTCAAGTTTTATCTTTTAAACAGTACACACATAAATTCACGAAGACATACATATACCAGGGAATGGGGAAGGGTGTGTGTGTGTGTGAAAAATTGTGACTTCCGTTTGTATTCCATACCAGTAATATCAGTTTTTGTATACATTTCTTTACATAGCAAGGAGCATCCCTTATGCTCTTCTTTGTATCATATTTTTAACTTTATAACATTTTGGATTTCATTCTATAGTTCTAATATAGTCCATAATCATTGTCCAATCTGTTCTATTGTTCCCTTTACCATTATTTTGTCGCAACCAAAAGGTGAGCTCATCCATGTCCTTAATTTCCAATATTTTCCCTATCCATTGTTCTGTTGTTGGTTTAAGGTTTGTCTTCCACAATTTCGCAAATAAAATCCTTGCCGCTGTTGTCAGGAATATAAAGAGTTTTTCTATAGTATCATTAATAAAGATTTCTTTATCTAAGAGTCCAAGCAAATAGAACTCCGGTTTCATGTGGTATTCTACCTTTAAAATTTTCTTACAATTGAAGTCCAGAATTCTTTAACTTTAGGACAGGTCCACCACATATGAAAAAAAGAGCCCTCATGCTTCTCACACTTCCAGCATTTACTCTCCATATTCTTATACATTATATTTAATTTCTTTGGAGTAATGTACCATCTGTGTATCATTTTCAACCAGTTCTCCTTTGAATTTTGAATTCTTTAGCATAGGGCTCCTCCCCTTCCCAAAATGCACTGCTCCCTCTTTTTACGGCTCCTAATGCCAAGACTCCATCAATTCCAGGCAGGCAGCCTTTTTGGCTTAATGGCTTTGCTTCCTTGCACTGAATTTGGGAGCCTTCCAAGATTTACAAAACTAAAACAAAAAAGTATTGGGGAATTTTTGAAACTAAAATATTTGGTGTGGGCCATGCAAATGCTTCAGATATGGCTTCCAGCTTACAAAACTTTCAATTTTCTTATGATTTCCAACACTTTTGATTTTTTCTCCACATGCCGACTAGTTACTACTATTTTATATATCTTGTAGGACACATGATGCGTGGAAGTCTGTGATGTGCCAATCTACTTGCCAAGGATTCTGGGTATATGTTTACCCTCTTTTGTTCCAGGTGGTGGTTTAATCATTCCAAATTAGAATGGGGGGGAATACCAGAACTCTAACTATACTGTCAAGGAATTGCCTCACATTGAATTCAATTTGATTTAGAGCCAGGTAAATATGGCTTAGAATAGAACATAAATCTTTAAATTATTTGAGTCTGATCGCTATTCCAATTGGCACATAGTAGAAAACCTCTCCAACCAGACAATGTTTCTGCTTTCTTTTCAGCTGAGACGCCTTGCTTGTTTGCTTAACCATTTTAACATAATACATTATTTTGCTTCCTTATGTAAGATTTAAACCCTTAGGAGAAAAAAATGTGACCTCTTTAGAACACTCTGGGGCATACACCCAAGATCCAGCGCTTTCTGCTGAGAATGCTGCTTAGCCGCAGTCGAAGATTTTGAGTCTCTGCAATTCTTCATTCCAGGAACTGAGCAGAGATGTTTCCATTTCTGGCAAGTCAGTTGCAATATAGCCTTATCAGGCAGTGTTTGTATTGTAGACATAGTAAAAGCTTTTGACAAGAGCATTAAATCATGCTCAGAACAAGACTCAAACATTTGCCTTGTGATTTAAGGCTGTACAGCCAGCTCTTTATATCAACAGATTTTGCAACCATAGATCCATGGGTTGAAAATATTAACAACAAAATTCAATCTTGCCATGTTTGTGATGAATATTATTTTACTATGCCCTTGTATATTGAAGGGGTTAATGATCTTAATAGTGCAAAATGCTGAAACTTAAAATAAAGTGCCCCTCTTGACAAAGGGGGAACAGAAGACCGATTGATTGATTGATTGATTGATTGATTTTATTTACTACTAGCTTGGGGACCCGGTGGTGCCTGGGTTATTTGAGAAAGGCATTGTGTGCCAGTGTTGGTCTTTGGTACTTCAAGTCCCATCATCCATGGTCCACCCTCCTCTAAACTGCAGTAGAAGATAGAGTGGGTCATGGCAGGCCCGGATTAACACCTTTTTGCACCCTAGGCCACACTTTGGAAATACGCCCCCCCCCCATATCACTCAGACCCACACTAAAAATAAAACCTTATCTCAGGGGTCAGGAATCGTTTTGACTCAGAGAGCCATAAAGGCAAAATATTTGGAAATTTATTTCGGTGAGAGCCATTATATATCTATATATAATAAAAGAAAATGTTTGTTTGTATGTTTGTATGTGGCAGCTTTCTGATTGGTTGCCACTGTGGGATTATTTGTATAAAGGACTCTGATAGGCCAGCCTCAGAACTCCAACATTCTAAGGCAGCAGATAGAGGGCATTAATTGCCACTGATTAGCCAGCATCCCAGAATCCAAGCCTCTACATTCAAACAACAGGATTGCTTTCCACTGAGGGAGAATATGCGCCATCAACATTCCCTCCCCACTTGGCTCTCTGCAAACAAAATGGATTCCTGTTTTCTCCTCCCCCTCAGCTTTTAGAAAATGGCTGCCTGGCATTCGGCCTTTTAAAGTTACCAAACACCAGCCCACCACAGTAGGTCACTTACATTACAGGCCCCAAAAGAGTGTTTAGGGCAGGATGGGCCACGAATGATGGGATTTGCAGTACCTTCACCCAATTCACTTCCCAGACAACACTGTACCCCTACAAATCACAGACCAGGCCCAAAATTGACAGTAAGGCTTCATTAAATTGATTTTCCTGACTAGGCCTCACTTAATGCCTCACTTAAGCTGCTGGAGGTAGTTGCGGAGTGGGCATTGAGGTTCCCTAAGCTCATTGTCTTGGGGGACTTCAATGTCCACGCCGACACTGCCTCCCCCTCGACAGCAGCCATGGACCTAGTGTCCACCATGGAGGCACTAGGACTCTCACTTTGTAAGACCGGTCCCACGCACCAGGCTGGGCACACCTTGGACCTGATCTTCACCGCCGGAATTTGTGTGATCCCAACCTCTATTACGGAGGTTCCATGGTCGGATCACAGTGTCCTAGAAATCCGTCTGGAAATGGCTTCCCCTCCCGGTAAGGGTGCCAAACCTATTTTGGTTCGCCCGAAGAGACTTATGGAACCCACTAGGTTCCTGAATGCTCTAAGGGATTGGGAACTCCCCAGCGACTCAGTCGATGGGCAAGTGGAATACTGGAGCACCAGTCTTTCCACTGCCCTGGACGAGATCGCCCCCATGCGCTCTCTCATCCCCCGTAAGAATCGCTCACCTTGGTATACCGAGGAATTGCGGGCGATGAAACGGAGGAAGAGACAGTTAGAGGACATGTGGCGGAGCCTCCATGACGGGGCATCGAAATCAGCTTATAAACAGTTTAAAGAGGTTTATGAGCAAGCTATCAAGGAAGCGAAAAAAGTTTATTATTCTTCCTTGATAGAGTCAGCTAGTTCACGCCCAGCTCAACTTTTTAAGGTAATTCGGTCCTTGACAACAATCCCGACTGTCCCAAATGATAGGGGTTTGGCTCCAACAGCTGAGGTTTTTCAGAACTATTTTGCTGACAAGATTTCGACCCTCCGCCGGGACATCCCTGCCACTCTTGATACAGTTAGCGAACTCGAGACTCCGCCGCCACTCGGCGGGCCCTCCTTCACCCGCTTCCAACTGCTGGACGCAGCAGCTGTCGATAAGTTACTTGCTGCAGCTAGACCAACTACATGCTCCCTCGACCCGTGCCCCTCCTGGCTGGTTAGATCTTGCCGGGAGGGGCTACGAGGCCCCCTGGGAGTGATCATAAATAGCTCCCTTGAGCAAGGAGTCTTCCCGGGGGGACTGAAAGAGGCTATGGTAAGACCGCTGCTGAAGAAGCCGAATTTAGATCCTTTGGCTCCCTCCAATTACAGGCCTGTTTCCAACTTGCCTTTTTTAGGCAAGGTAATTGAGAGGGCAGCAGCGGATCAGCTGCAGCGGTTCTTAGAAGACACAGCTGGACTTGATCCCTTCCAGTCTGGCTTCCGTATTGGGCATGGGCCGGAGACCGTGCTTGTCGCCATTACAGAACAACTTCGCCGCCAGCTGGACCAGGGTGGATCAGCCCTGCTTGTTTTGTTAGACCTAACAGCAGCGTTTGACACCGTAGACCATGCTTTGTTGACCCACCGTGTGGCCGTGTCCGGAATCAGGGGGACTGCCCTTAAATGGCTGGCCTCCTTCCTCCGGGACCGGGGACAACGTGTGGAGGGGGGAGGGGAGGTCTCCAGGAGACTCCCATTTAATTGTGGGGTCCCCCAGGGGGCCATCCTCTCTCCCTTATTATTCAACATTTATATGCGCCCCCTGGCCCAGCTGGCTCGCGACTTTGGTCTGGAGTGTTATCAGTACGCTGATGACACCCAGCTTCTGCTGAGAATGGACGGCAGGCCGGATACCCTACCCGATTGTTTCCATCTCTGCCTTGAAGCCGTGACTGGTTGGCTGCGTGCAAGCCGGCTGTAGGTGAACCCGTCGAAGACGGAGATCTTGTGGCCCGGTCACCCTGGGCTGGATGAGTGCCGGTTGCCTACCCTGGATGGCGAGCGACTTAGCCCGTCACCCCTTGTTAAGAGCTTGTGTGTTCAACTGGACCCCTTGCTGACCATGGAGACTCAGGTCTCCGTGGTCAGTAAGATGGCGTTCTTCCACCTAAAACTGGCTAGGCGACTGGTGCCCTACCTGTCCAGGGACGACCTGGCCACGGTGATCCAAGCGACGGTCATCTCGAGGCTGGACAACTGTAACGCCCTCTACGTTGGCCTTCCCTTGTCGACAATCCGGAAGCTCAAGCTATTTATTATTTGTCGCGTTTCTATACCGCCCCTCTCAGCCCGAAGGCGACTCGGGACGGTTTACACAGGCAGTCTCTGCCCTCAATATAACACAGCAACAAGACAAACCCTTCCGCCCCAAAATATAACACATATAATAACAATTTAACAATTAAAAACATACAATTGCAGCCTCAGCGTCATGTTGAAATCAGTTTCCATCGCATTGTCGTCATTCCATATATCCAATTAAGCCTTATATTTCATCAACAAATGCCTGCTCAAATAGCCAGGTCTTGACTTTCTTGCGAAACGTCAGGAGGAAGGGGCCAATCTGATGTCTTTAGGGAGGGCGTTCCAAAGCCGAAGAGCCACCACTGAAAAGGCCCTGTCCCTTGTCCCCGCCAGTCGCGCCTGCGAAGAAGGCGGGACCGAGAGCAGGGCCTCTCCAGATGATCTTAAACATCTCGATGGTTCATAGGGAGAGATGCTAGTGCAGAATGCCGCTGCTTGCTTGCTGGCAGGAACGCCAGTGAGGAAGTAAAGCGGTTTTGGTACTTTTCCAACAGGAGTACAGTCAGAGAGTGATGCTGCACACGTGTAGAGCTTAGAAAAGTGGGTTTCTGTGCCAAGAATCAGGCAGGCACAGGCTCCGTGAATGTAACACTGTGATTGGTGCTTCTGGCCAATGCTGTGATTTGCCAAAGTACACCCCGTGCCTAGCGTGAGATAAAGTAGGCTCAGATTGGTCTAAACAGTGCAAAGCATGAGGTTTGTTTACCTTAGTGCCAAATGGGTAAGAACTGCGCATGAGCAGAGGGATTCTGCCCCCTCCGTTGCTGGCAAGGAGTCTGCAGAAGCCAAATGTTGCAAGTTGGGAACACAAGAGTCCCAGCCACTGATAGTTGTACTGTGGGAAAGACTACCATAGAAATGTTCATTGTTCTAACTAATAGGAGGGATTAAGATGTGATGCATATGAAAGTGTTATGTTTAATTGGATTAATGAAATGTTCTGTGACACCAGCCAATGATGTTTGTGAAATGTTCATGAAGGAGGGCGGGCTTTTGTGGATGCCGCCATGAAGGGTATAAGAGCTTTGTGTTAAGGATGACCGGGGCCGTTTGCCCCTTATCGCAGCACGTTCTGTGGGCAACCCCACCAGCTGGTGTTAAGCAATAAATCTTTGATTTCATGTTGAGCAGTGAAGTCGTTGCGTGTTTTCTCATCCCTGCGCCCGCACGTCCATGCCGCCGTTTTGGTAAGAGGTAACTTGCCACTTGGAGTTCCATAACTCCCAATTTGCTGCTACATCTTTGGTGATGCCCGACGTGATCCCAAAAGGCAATTTAGACGGGTCTGTGGTGAGAAAGGCGCAATCCAGTTGCCTGGACGGCTCTCGCTCTCGAGCGAGGAGGTGAGACGACCCAGGAGGGCTGAGACCGGGCCCCACCAACTGACCGGCTGCCTGGCTCGTCCCAAACCAACGCCTGTTGACACGAGACCGCAACTGCCTCTACTGCCGGTGAACCCAGAGAACAGAGAAAGTCCGGAGGGGCAGCTTGGGAAAGCCGCCTCTTGTGAGAAATCCGCCAAAGCAGAAACCGGGGTACCTTCCAGGTGCCT